>JAQQSJ010004450.1:0-10479 GCA_028644305.1 Xerus rutilus
GTCCTTTCCTCCCATCTTGGTAGGATGAGATTTTGTCTGGTACAGGCTGTGTGTTCCCTTTACCATAAGTGGAACATGGCTTCACAAAGGCAATGGCAGGTATAGGCAGACCTTGTGCAAGGATTGGGCTAGGAGCCCATTGGAAGACCCCACACAATTACTGGGAGGCCAACTTCAGGTATTAGGGTAATGAGATGATGCCCTTTATTTAGAGCTAAGTTGCCTCCTGAATGTCCTTGGCCAATGTCCTTGGGCAGCCACTCCAAAGCCCATTTCCTGAAGGCCTATCTCCCATGTTGCTCCAGGTGGCCTGTTACAATAGGGCACCAGTCATCATATGCAGGGCCCTTGAGCTACACTCTCTAAATGATGCAAATCCAGAAGACTATGAGCTGGAGAAAATCGTCTCCAAGCATCAGAGTAAGTAAGACAATCAGATGATGGGGAGCAATGATCAGGAAGTGGATGTAGGTCAACTTGTAGCACCAAAGAGTAGTGTCTGACCCTGGAGAAAACTCAAACCAGGGGTGCTGGGTCTCGTGAACAAAGAAAACTGCATTAACACTGGTCTACAAGTCTCTAGGTTCTGTTATATGCCACTGTGCCTAGTGTAACTCCCAACAAGTGCCCTCATCTGGACATGGACAGGCATTCCATGCTGACATCAGTGAGGAGCCAGGAGGAAAGCTTCCTTCCAGGGGCAGTATGACTTCATGGGTCACAGATAGGAGTGGTTTCAGAGGAAGATGGGAATGCATGGGTCAAGGATGGAAGGGACAATTTTTGGACTGAAGCAATTCTAGGAAAAGCTTTGTGTATGATTAAAAAAAAAAAAAAACAACACTGCCTGTGCAGAGCATTAAAGTTCAGGCTGGGAGACTGTATAGTCGATCTTGCACAAATTCCCTGCTCTTCTATACTCGAGTCTGCTTGCTCAAAAGTGATTGCAATAGCCATAACTAAAATCAGATGAGGGCTTCCTAACAAAATCTGCCAGAAAGCTGATCTGTTTATAATACCATTGCTCTTTTCTTTTTTTGTGAGCCATAACAGCTATGATCACAGTCTGTCCACACTGACAACCACCATCCCTAAACATTCTGTGATCAATTCTCTCATATCTTAATCTAAGTCTGTTAGTTTAGTACAATCTTATGGGAGAGGAAGGCCAAGGCCTTGGTAGGCTAAGAAATTCATAGCAGAGATGCACAATCCAAACCAGAATGGATGCAGGACAGGCTCGAGGCCAGAGGAGTGCTGTAGGCAACAGATGTTTAGAGGAAGGAGTAGCTGGGTGTCTGAAAACCACTGGGGGTTGTAGCATTTGTGGACCATAGCAAAATGTTGGAGGGAAGCAGTCTCTTTCCTAATCTTTTGAACCATTGTCCTCAGTAGGCAGCATTTGGGATGTGGCCCACATTCTAGGAAGCCTGGTCCACCTGGAGGCGGTTACTAACAATGCAGAAGCATGGCTCAAATGTGATGTCTGTGTTGGTCAGCCTTTCTTCACTATGCCAGTACTTGAGGAAAATACCTTAGAGGTAGAATCCTACTTTTTGGCTCTGAGTCACAGCTTTCCATTTGGTCCTGCACTGAGCCTGTCCATAAAGCCAGAGTGTGTGGCAGCAGAGAGCTGCTCAGCTCTTGCCAAAGAGAGCATAGAATAGGAGAGAGAGAATGAGGCTGAGATAGGGAGGGAGAGAAAGACAGATAGGAGAAGGAACACTTTTAGGAGAATGAGGATTAAGAGGAGCCCACAGGGCGTAGATACAGTTGCCAAGGGCACAACCCTGTTCAGATCTTCCTCCAACCATGCCCAGCCTTCTTCCAGTTCTGACCACCACCCAGTAGTGTTTTCATCGTGAATGGGAATTTCATGATAACATCAGAGCACTCACCATCATAATGGTTCCCCCAAATCACCTGTGAACATTGCTGAACTAGTGACAGAATCTCCAGCACATTAGCCTTTTGCAGGAGATTGCCAAAGCAAACCCTGGATGTGTCCTTTTGCAGATCCAAGAGGAAGTGAGATATTCTGGAGTCCAGACCTTTGGGAGCAACAGACATTAGGGCTGTTGGATTCCTCTGTATAGTTTTTCCTTAGGGAGGACTATTGAGGATGTCTTTGGTGGTACTGGAGCAGAATTGGAGAGCTGTGAGGTCTGTGGCTCAGGCCTTTCCTGGCAGAGGCTCTCAGATGTTGGAGGTGTCCTGTGGTGCACCTCTTGAGTGCCACCTTCCCATCCCAATGCCCCTCTCTCCCCAGAGCTGAAGATTCCTCAGAAAGCAAATATGTTTTACTCAATGAATCCTTACATCAAGTTCAACTTTGTGCTGAGGAAGAAGACCCTCCCAAATGAGGACAAGGATGAGTGGATCCAGCCCAAACCTCCCCCTTGTCATACAAGGAGGCTCAAGCTCAGCACAGGAACCTTTGAAGTATATTTTGTAGCTGTCTGGCTGGGCAGTGCTGAAGCACCAAATAATTGTGGACATTTACTTATTTAAATATTGGATTCCAATTTTTAAAGTTGCCAATCTATAATTTCACATTAGATATTTGTTATTTACTCACTTTAGTAACACATCACTTTATCATATATCTGTTGTTTAAACTAAGTACTTTTTAAAATACAATTTTTTTGTTATCTGATCTACTTTGATGATTTGAGTATATTAATTGTAGTAGTGATTCCTAGAGGAAGCATACACACCAATAGGAAGGAATGTTTTATTGAATCACAAAGAAATTATGTTTTTAGGAGTATGGCAAATTGTATTATCTGAGTCAGTTTTCCAATGGGAGTGATAAAATGTTGGATATCATGAAACAAAGACAGAGACACACACACAAAAGCACACACACTCAATGGGAGATACAATGTTTGACTTGGTCTATGCTGAAATTCTTTTAAGTGTTTCAGATTTCTTTAGTTTGAGTATATTTTAAATTCCATATCTTGTGGAAGAAACCTAAGTGTAAACAAGACATGCATGTGTGCTTCACATGTAACTTTACATATAATCTGGAGGGAATTTCTTCTGAGGGATATAATGGTGGTTGAACTCAAGGTTACTCGACCACTGAGCCACATTCTGAGCGCCATTTTGTGTTTTTTTTTTTTAGAGATAGGGTCTCACAGAGTTGCTTAGTGCCTCACTGTTGATGAGGCTGGCTTTGAACTTGTGATTCTTTTGTCTCAGCATTTCAAAATGCTGGGATTACAGGTGTGGGCCACCATGCCCAGCTTGAAGGTAATTTGATGGAACATATCTAGTGCACTTGTTTTGACTGTGAACCATCCCCTGAGGTCAGGTGTGGAATTTTCTACTGGTAGCATCACAATTGGAAGCCACTGGTTTGATTTTGAAATATTTCAGATTTATTTTTTCAGGTTAAGTATGATGTATAACATACATGTATCCCTTTTTATTTCTACATTTACTGATAATGAATGCCACACATCTACGTGTCTGTAGGCCATAGAAAATGAATGAATGTCTACTGTTTCCTAGACTATCCTGTAGAATCCTATAGCATCTGAGCATGTGTGAGTTCTGCTCAGGGCCCACAACACAGTCCATGTGAGAGGGTCCTGTATAAAACTGAGCTCCTAGAAGTCTACCCCACAGTAGAAGTGCCAGTGGGAAATACACCCCCAAACAGAGAATGCAAAAGTGATTTTAGGTCCAGGGCCCTCTTGCTCAGACACTTTTTATCTGGGTCCAGAACTGCTCTGCATGTGCTTGCTCAGAAGAGCTTGGAAGTTCAGAACTGAAGCAGTTCATGTAAGCTGCTTTAATTTGCAGGAACAAAGTGCATTCTCAATGAGCACTTTGGGCTGTCCCTGGTTAAACTAGAGTGTAGCAGAACCACTTGTAATAATTGGCATTCACGGTTTCACATTGAAGTGTCTGTGCCATCTGTAAACCAGTATTTGATGCATGTGGTATCCTGCATTTCAAGTGAGATTTCTGAAAAATTTTGAGGAATGTATTTGAATGAATCTTTTGGGAATTATCTTCTCAGTATTCCACTTGCCTCCTCATATTTGTTGATCTAAGGTACAAGGGCTGTCTTGCTAGCAAACATTTTATATTGGGCCAGAATTGAGCTCTGAATGTGCTTGCTGAAAACACCTAGGTAGTGGAGAAATGAAGTATTTTCTGCAGGTAGTTTCAACTTGCATGAGTAACTGTGCTCTATGTGAGCATGTTGTTTTTTTATGATGAAGGAGGAGGAGGAGGAAGGTGACAATGAGGAAGAGGAGGAGGAAGGAAGAAGGAAGAAAGAAGAAAAGCCTAGCACCTTTTTTCTCTTCATTTCCCCAGCTTCCTCGTACCCAGGACTCTGGAGTGGATCTCTGTTTCACTTTGGCTAGCATCCTGCTTTCCTCTTTTTGTGTGAGCTCTTTTTCTTTTTAGAACCTATTTTCCCCCAATTTTCAACTCATACATTTCAAAACAAGCTCCATCCTTCTTCCTGCACCTCATGGCTCTAGCAGAGACCCTTCCTTGCACCTGGCCAGTCAGGGTTTTCAGTTATTTAGAAGACCCCAAAAAACATTACTAGAATGATTCTAGAACCATATATAAATTCAGCAACATAGCAGGATGTAAAATAAATACCGATAAATAAATTGCATTCCTACACACCAATGAAAAATCAGGTGAAACAGAAATCAGTAAAACTCTCCCCTTCACAATAACCTCAAAGGTAGGGGGAAAAAACCACTTGGGAATCAATCTAACAGAAGAGGTGAAAGACCTCTACAATGAAAACTACAGAATAATAAAGAAATATAAAAAGACCTAAGAAAATCGAAAGATCTCCCATGTTCTTGGATAGGCAGAATTAACACGGTCAAAATGGCCATACTACAAAAGTGCTATGCAAAATCAATCAGAGAAAATTACCAATGTGTTAACTGAGAACAAAGCTAATTTATTCATGTTGATGCTGCTTACACAAACTTTTTCAGTATTCCCCCTACAAATTTATCTCAGGATGCACATTCAGAACACATTTCCTCCAAAAAATACAAAGTATCCTTGCAAGACAGCACTCTTATTTAGGTCATCAACATTGATCAAAAACATGGGCCTGCTGAGAAGATGAATTACACAAACTTCCAACGTATTCCCAAACGTTTTCTGAGAACTCATTTGAAATGCAGTTGTCCACCAGCAACAAACTTGCCATTTATTAATGGCATAGATGTTTCCAATTGAAACTATGCCTGCCAGCTCTCTGAAGCAGATTGGTTTAATGCTACTTCAACCAGGTACATATTCCAATAAGCTCACTGAGGACAAAGTTAGTTTGTGGTAGTTGAAACTACTTCCACAGACAGTTTTACTCCTGCACTTCCAAGCTCTTGTCATCAAGCACATTCAGAGCACATTTCAGGCACAAAATACAAAATGTACTACAAAGAGATCCTTTGTATCTAGGATCACCAACTATGAAGAGGAAAATGGACCTACTAAGAAAATCAGTTTCCCAAAGTCCATTTGTCAAAATTTTTCAAAAAATCATTTGAAATGCAGGTGCTCTTGTGAACAAACTTGATTACCAATGCCACAGAAGCCTCAATGTGAAACTGTCACCTCTGAGAAGCAGTTCTGCTTCATTCTGTTTCAACCAGGAGGAAAGACCAATGTGTGCACTTAGAACAAATTGAGTTTGTGGAATTTGAAGCTTCTTGCAGAAAATGCTTCATTTCTGCACTACTAAGCTGTTCTCAGCAAGCATATTAAGAGTACAATTCTGGTCCAATATAAAAAGTTTGCTTGCAAGAGAGCCCTTGTTCTTTAGCTCATCAAATTTGAGGAGAACAGAGGACTCAGATCCGTCCTCCCTCCATGGGTGTCCAGCCAATGGGAGACCAGGGACTGCTAGTCACTAGCCACTGGGGAGCCCAAACTCAGGGTAAGAGTCCTCGCAGAGACCCTAGTGTGAGGCAGCACCACCCAAAGGCAGCTTGGGCCCGCCCTAGTTCCACTCCAGAGTTCCTGCAAACTGGCAGGAGCCGCAGAGGGCCCTGATCCACATGCAGGAATCTCCATGGTTGTCCAGCCAAAGGGAGACCAGGGACTGCTACCTCTAGCCACTGGGGGGC
Organism: Xerus rutilus; assembly: GCA_028644305.1. NCBI lineage: Eukaryota > Metazoa > Chordata > Mammalia > Rodentia > Sciuridae > Xerus > Xerus rutilus. The sequence continues at coordinate 6,126 of JAQQSJ010004450.1, forward strand.
ACAAATTCAGGGCAAGAGTCGCTCCAGAGGCACCAGCGCCAGGCAGCCCTGCCCAAGGGAAGCCTGGATCTTCCCCAATTCCACTCCAGAGTTCCTAGAGTCTGGCAGGAGCTACAGAGGGCACAGATCAGCCCTCAGGAAACTTTACAGGTGTCCAGCCAATGGGAGACCAGGCACTGCTACCACTAGTCACTGGGGAGCCCAAACTCAGGGTAAGAGTCCCCACAGAGACCCTAGCCAAGGCAGCCCTGCCCAAGGGCAGCCTGGGCCCGCTCCAGTTCCGCTCCAGAGTTCCTGGGGTCTGGCAGGAGCTACAAAGGGCCCAGATCCACCCTCAGGAAACTCCACGGATGTCCAACTAAGGGTTGACCGGAGACTGATAGCTACCAGCCACAGAGGAAGGCACACCCAGGGTAAGAGTCCCCTGTAGAGATCCCAGCGTGAAGAGGCCCCACCCAAGTGCGCTCTGGGCCTGCCTCGCTTCCACTCCAGAGTTCCTGTCAGGTGAGACAGAAGGCCCAAAACTGCCCTTAGGGAATGCCAGGGGTGCCCAGTTGAAGGCAGACCAGAGCCTGCTAGCCTCCAGCCCCAGGGGAGCTCACACTCACTGTAATGGTCACACACAGACTCTCCAGCTTGTGACCCTGCCTAAGTGAGACCTGGGCCTGCCTCCAGTTCTATTCCAGAGTTCCTGTTCATCAGCAGGAGTGCAAAAGAGGGGCAAAACAGCCCTCAGGGGCCACCTCAGGACCCCAGCCAAGGCCACTCCCACTGCCCTCTAGAGGTACGTCCACTACCTCCGCCTCCAACTTTAATGGCAGTAGTGCCCATCTGAAGACACTGAGGGAACAGAAGTAGCTCCAAGGTGAGACACAAGTAATCTGGGGTGTCAATACAAGATTATAGGATAGAAGCCGCAATACCTCAGATTGGTATTTCAAGAAAGGAAGATACACAATCAACATGAAAAAACAAGGGAAGAAAGTGCCCCAAATAAACCTGGATACCACTGTAATGGAATTCATTGACAGCACAGTTGATGAAATGTGAGAGAAAGAATTCAGAGTGTACATAATTAAAATGATCAGCAAACTAAAGAATGAGATAAGTGAACAATTATAGGCAAAAATTGATGAATCCAACAAAGAAATAGGAGAGCAAATAAAGGCAAACATAGACCATTCTAACAAAGAGATAAGAGCAATTACATGTAGCAAAAGATTACTTTAAGAAAGAGCTAGAGATTGTGAAAAAAAAAACAATCAGAAATTCTTGAAATGAAGGAAACAATCAACCAAATAAAAAACTCAATAGAAAGTATCATCAGCAGACTAGATCACCTGGAAGACAGAACCCCAGAAAATGAAGACAAGATATATAATCTTGAAAATAAACTTGACCATAGAGTGAAGATGGTAAAAAACCATGAACAGAACATATAAGAAATATGGGACAGCATCAAAAGATCAAATCTAAGATTTATTGAAATAGAAGAAGGTGCAGAATTTCAAACCAAAGGAATGCACAATCTCTTCAATAAAATAATATCAGAAAATTTCCCAAGTATGAAAAATGAAATGGAAAATCAAATACAAGAGGCTTATAGGACACCAAATGTACAAAATTTCAACAGATGTACACCAAGTCACATTATAATGAAAATGCCCAACATACAGAATAAGGATAGAATTTTAAAGGCCACGTGAGAGAGGAACCAGATTACATACAAGGGGACACCAATTTGTATATCAGCAGATTTTTCAACCCAGACACTAAAAGCCAGGAGATCATGGAATAACATATTCCAAGCCCTGAAAGACAATGGATGCCAACCAAGAATCCTATATCCAGCAAAATTGACCTTCAGATTTGATGATGAAATAGAAACCTTCCATGATAAACAAAAGTTAAAAGAATTTACAGCAAGAAAGCCTGCACTGCACAGCATTCTTGGCAAAATATTCCATGAGGAGAAAACGATAACCAACAATGAAAATTTACAAAGAGAAGAACTACACTAGAGGAAAGACCATTCAAAAAGAAAAAACTCAAGGTAAAAATCAAAAAACAAACCAAAATGACCAGAATTACAAATCATATCTCAATAATAACCCTGAATGTAAATGGCCTAAATGCACCAATTAAAAGAAATAGACTGCCAGACTGGATTAAATAAAAAGACCCAACAATATGCTGCCTGCAAGAGATTCATCTCAGAGGAAAAGAAATCCTCAGACTGAAAGTGAAAGGGTGGGAAAAAACATATCACTCACATGGACCCCGCAAACAAGCAGAAGTTTCCATCCTCATATCAAACAAAGTGGACTTCAAACCAAAGATGGTGAAAAGAGATAAAGAAGGTCATTTCATACTTCTTAAGGGAATCATACATCAACAAGACATAACAATCATAAATATCTATACCCCAAACAATGGGGCTTCTACATATATCAAACAAATCCTACTCAAATACAAGAATCAGATAGACCACAACACAATAATACTTGGAGACTTTAACACAGCTCTCTCACCATTGGATAGATCTTCCAAACAAAAACTTAATAAAAAAATCATAGATCTCAATGAAACTATCAATAATTTAGACTTAACAGACATATATAGAGTGTTCCATCCATCAACAAGTGAATACACTTTCTTCTCAGCTGCACATGGATCCTTTTCCAAAATAGATCATATGTTATGTTACAAAGCCAGTCTTAGAAAATACAAAAAAATAGAGATTCTACCCTGCATCCTTTCTGAACACAATGGAATAAAATTACAAATCAATGACAGGTTAAAAAGCAGAAACTACTCCATCACCTGGAAACTAAATAATATGCTATTAAATGATGCATGGATAACAGAAGACATCAAGGAAGAGATAACAAAATACTTAGAGGCAAATGAAAACTCTGATGCAACATATCAAAATCTTTGGGATGCCATGAAGGCAGTGCTAAGAGGAAAGTTCATAGCACTAAACTCATTAATTAGAAGAAGTAAAAGTCAACAAATAAATGAGTTGGCTCTTCGTCTCAAAGCCTTAGAAAAGGAAGAACAAATTAACACACAAAAAAGTAGAAGACAGGCAATAATCAAAATTAGGGCTGAAATCAATGAAATTGAAACAAAAGAAACAATTCAAAAAATTGACAAAAAAAGCTGGTTCTTTGAAAAAATAAACAAAATTGCCAAACCCTTAGCTACTCTAACAAAAAGGAGGAGAGCGAAAATGCAAATTACTAAAATTCAAGATGAAAAAGGAAATATCATGACAGACACTAATGAAATACAGTAAGTATAAATTTTGAAAATTTATAGTCCAGTAAACCAACAAATTTCTAGAGGCATATGACCTACCCAAACTGAACCAAGAGTACATACACAACTTAAACAAATCAATTTCAAGCAAGGAAATAGACGATGCCATCAAGAGCCTTCCAACCAAGAAAAGCCCAGGTCCAGATGGATTCTCAGCTGAGTTCTACAAGACTTTCAAAGAAGAATTAATACCAATTCTCCTCAAACTATTTCATGAAATAGAGAAGGAGGGAACCCTTCCAAACTCATTCTATGAGGCAAGTATCCCCTTGATTCCAAAACAAGACAGAGATACATCAAAGACAGAAAACTTCAGACCAATATCCCTGATGAATGTAGATGCAAAAATTCTCAATAAAATTCTGGCAAATCACATACAAAAATATATCAAAAAAATAGTGCACCATTATCAAATGGGGTTCATTCCAGGGATGCAAGTTTGGTTCAACATACAGAAATCAATAAACATAATACATCACATCAATAGACTTAAAGATAAGAGTCATATCATCTTATCAATTAATGCAGAGAAGGCATTTGACAAAATACAACACCTTTTTATGCTCAAAACACTAGAAAAACTTGGGATAGAAGGAACATATCTCAACTTTTTAAAAGCTATCTATGCTAAACCCAAGGCCAACATCATCCTAAATGGAGAAAAAATGAAAGCATTCTCTCTGAAAACGGGAACTTGACAGGGATGCCCTCTCTCACCACTGCTATTCAACATAGTCCTTTAAACACTAGCCAGAGCAATTAGACAGATGAAAGAAATCAAAGGGATATGAATTGGAAAAGAAGAACTCAAACTATCATTATTTGAGGACGATTCTATACTTAGAGTATCCAAAAAATTCTACCAGAAAACTTTTAGAACTAATAAATGAATTCAGCAAAGTAGCAGGATATAAAATCAACACCCACAAATCAATTGCATTTCTATACATCAGTGATAAACCCTCTGAAAGAGAAATTAGGAAAACTACCCCATTCACAATAGCCTCAAAAATAAAATAAAATACTTGAG
>JAQQSJ010004451.1:0-10478 GCA_028644305.1 Xerus rutilus
GATTTCCCTGATTCCTATAGCTATCCCAGCTGAGACGATATATAGTTTTAGTCAGCATTTTTGCCACTGTGAATAAAAGACCCAACCAGAACAATTATAAAAAAAGAAAATTTTATTTGAGAGCTCACGAATCCAGAGGTCTTAGTCCATATTAGGCCAGCTCCATTCTTCAGGGATTGAGGTGAGGAAAAATCATGGAGGAAAAATGTGGCAGAAAGAAGAGGCTCACATGATGATTAGAAACCAGAGACAGAGAGGTTCCATGCTCCAGATACAAAATATATACCCCAGAGCCATGCCTCCAGTGAATCACTTCCTCACACCCTCCCTGCCTCAAGTTACCACCCAGTTAATTCCATCAAGAATTAATTCACTGATTAGGTTAAGGCTATAACCCAATGTTTCTCTTCCAAACCTTCTTGCATTGTCTCACCCTGAGCTTTTGGGGGACATCTCACATCCAAAGGATTATATATATGTATATATATAATATACATTATATATAAAGACTTGTTAAATTATATATATGTATATATATATGTATATACATATATATACATTATATAAATATACATTATATAAAGACTTGTTAAATTTGAATTCTCTGCTTTGAACAAAGGTTAGGAAGCTGCACCCCTAGCCTCTTCTCACTGTAAGTGAAATCATAAAAAGTTGTGTGAGGAAAGGAGAAATCATAATTATGATGATTCACTAATCATCAAAGCAAAACAGAAAGGAGTAAAAATGAAGAAATTAAATAGATTGCAATGTTCAAGAAAGAGAAATTTTGCTTGTTCCATGTGTGCCAATATATATGTGCTTTTATAAAAATACATATTTTGGATTAAACCAGACAATATTAGATATAAACAATCTATCTGAACCAGTTGAAGAACAATAATCTTTAGTGTGAAAAATTATTGGTAAAATTAAAATTTAACAAAACACAGTTAGAAGGAAATACTAAAATAAAACCAGATATGCACCAACATTGTCATTTCTTCTAAATATATCAAATTACTTCAAGTAATACTATTTTTAATTGATCTTTAAATAATTTTTTTAATATTCTTGATTTAATACTGGTAGGCATATTAGACATAGAATTATAGATTGTATTATTATAGAATTATAGTTTGTATATAGTAGTATTGTTCAAAATATATTTATTTTAAAACAATTATATATGTTTGTGAACAAAAATAGAATTAAATGGCCTAGGAGTCTATTAGAATACAGAGCTTAAACCTCTACAGCCATGGAGGGTATTTAATTTTTTAATTAAAAATTATAAGTAGAAATTACAGAAAGAATCAAAAAAACTATGCCAAAGAGACTGCCTTGCAATTTTCCTGGGTCAGTCACATAAAAATAAATGTTTATTAAGTTTGACAATCTATTAATTGGCCAATAAATATGGCTAAATAACTGGGAATATACAATTTATGACTACTCTGTTCCTCCCCTTTGAATCAACCTGATTTAAGTGAGATCCAAATAGACTATGAGATGGCTGTCATTGAACCAACACTGAATTTGGGCATGTGTGCTTTTGGATTGTTTGTTTATTTTGGTTTGAGAGGTATCATGAAGGAATTTAAGTGAAGAGAATTTTTACTGGTATTCTTAAATTTAAAAGATTGGCACACAATGTAGACAGATGAACTTAAAATTTGTCAAATTTCTCTGCAGCTGTTAGATTGAAGCAGATTTTGTGATTCTACTACTGGTCTTCAAAGTGAAGGATGTGAATATATGTAGAGTGATTATGAGACAACACCCGCCCAAAGAAGATAGTTCACATTCTTTATAATCTCAATGTTTCTCCATGTTAGGGACTGAATGGTATTCTTCCCAAAATTCACAAGCTGAAGTCCTAACCCCCAACATATCTGTATATGGAGATGATGCTGTAAAGGTGGTAATTGTCATATGGTGGGGTCTTAATCTAAAAGGTTTAGTGTCCTTATAAGAATAGGAAGACACAGCAGAGATCGCTCTTCCATGTCCACAGAGAGGGAAAGTTGTGTGTGAACACAGTGAGAAGGCAGCTGTCTACAAGCTGAGAAGAAATTTTGAACTCTACAAAACCCCAAATTGTGATAAATACATCCCTGTTATTTAAGCCATCCAGACTGTGATATTTTGCTATGGCAGCCAGAGCTAACTATTCTACATATTCTGTTTCTGGCTTACTCAGTCAACAATACACGGGTATTGGCACCTGTTGTTCTTTGGTGTATATCAACTTGTTCATTTAACAAATATTTATTGATACTGTATGCTAGGAATTGTTCTATTTCAAAGTTAGTTCTCCAAAAGATTCAGAAATCAAATGTTCTTTCTCCTGAATAAGAAGTACTAGAACTGGCTACCTTCTTTGCATGATGCTTCCTTCTTTGAAACCAACAAACTAGAGAACTGAGCAATATCTCAATTTTACCAAAGCAAATCCAAGTGTTATTTCTTCTACTCCTGATATTTTATGAAAGAGAAAGAAATGAGACTAATGTTTGTGCATGCACTATAATAAAGAAGTTTTTGCTTTGTTTTTGTGGTGGTTTGTCTGATTTTCACGTGTATTATGCTGGGGAACAAACCCAGGGCCTCATAAATGTTGGGCAAATGTTCTGTCACTGAGCTACATCCTCAGACTTGTATGCATATTACTTTATTTAGCAAATATATAAGGAAGACATCTTCAGGAGCTGTATTAGTTTAAGATTATTCTATAGGTTTCTAGTTCAAAATTCCAGTAATAAAAATGTTTTAAATTTACAACTTTGGCTTCAAATTATTTCTACTATCACCCTTCTATAATCACTGCCATACATGTTGATACTCCATTCTGCTTGAGCTAGAGTTGAACTTTTCAATATCTTACATAATAATTGAAATACCATCAGAATTCAGTGGTCCAAGTGACAGAAAATAGAAATGTACAACTAAATATAATAGTCACAAAACTTAAACCTATATAACCTCTAAACATACATATCATTGACAGAATGGAAAAATTTTCAGTAGCCTTCTTGCATTTTAACTTCCATGACACCTAGCATTTTCTCTTCAATTAGGAGATAATAAATAGCATAGTGTATGATTATGATCCAGCACACAAGTAAATTTTGGTTTTCTATTATCAATTTCCTGTGCGGCACTTGGGTTTGTTTGATTCCATGGGCATACAAAATTTATGATTTTAAAATATATATTAAATATAAATCTGTCATCTACATGACACAGTAATCAAATAGGTTATGTGTGGAAAGAATGTTTAGTTCATAGGACAGTAATTATAGCAAGAAATAGAAATAGTACCAAATTAACACACTTTCAATATGTATCTAGCCACAAATTTAATTTGGAATCCTAAAATACACATCCCACAAATGCCAAGAAATATTTTAGGTTTTGCCAGATTTCTAGAACTCTCAAAATTTCACAACAAGCTCTGAATTCTAAGTGATATTTCCCTTTCCCTTGATTTGTTTGGGTTGCAAAGGAAATGACATTTTCCAACATATTTTCAACTTAAATTAATGTTTTCTGCTTTGAAAACACAGTTTCTCATCTTGGAGAAACTCAGGATTTCTGACTCTGAAGGACTCCCAGGAAAGCAGTAACTGTTCATGAAACCTTCTGTGATGGGTTGCTTAATCCAAGAGGCAGAACTGAACAATCTAAGCAAGGACAACACAACTCACATGACCTGCTAGGTCTTAATATAGCAGAATTCTATTTAATATAGCAGAATTCTATTTAAACTTCTAATTTGTTTTATAGTTGGTCTACAAAGGGATTCGGCTGGTGGGAAGATTGCAGTGCAGTTTTATTTTTATAAGTGTATATGTGAATGTGTGTGTGTGTGTGTGTGTGTGTGTGTGTGCTAATTTCCCATGAATATTTTGATCTCAATATTCTAAAAAGTGGATAAGTTAAAAACCAAAGAGATGGAGGAAAAAAATAACTGCAAGCTTTTTAAAGCTTTAAGCATATGATAGTTTTCAAAAAATGTTCCACAATCATGCTTTTGTTTTAAATGTTAATTATATTAGTTAGCTCTTGTTGCTATAATATAATATCATAGAATGGGAGCCTGCTTTATACAAGAGAAATTTATTTTTTACAATTCTAAAGCATGGAAAATTTAACATCAAGATTAGTATGTTTATTTTCTGGTAGAGGCAGCCTTTCGAATGGTTTGCACGTGTCTACCCTGTGTGCTAACATGATGAAGAGAGTAAGCACTCTGAAAACTTCTTATAAGGACACTAATCCAATTGGAGCAGGTCTCCCTCATAAAAACCTATTTATTCTTAATTACCTTCATTAAGATCTTATCTCCAAATACAGTTATATTGGGAGTTGGGGATTCAGCATATGGATTTGGGGAGTACATAAACTTTCAGTCCACAGTAATGTTCTACTCCCAAAGCCAAAGGACCTCTGAAGATTGGATTTAATATGACTTAAATGATGGCTGAGTAATTGTCTCCTAGACAAGTCCTTTAGTATGAATGCTCTTATACTTTTCTTATAAGTCAAAGGACGCACACACTGCTTCCTAATTGTTAAGATTATAGGGAGTTTCCTGTTCTGTTCTGTAGTGATAGTAAAGGTGTACAGCACAGTCTTAAGAAAACCCTTTTACACAAAAACCTATAAGCAAAGGATGTATATTGAGAATTTCAGTATATTAATTTTTTCAGGCCATTTATGTTCCTGACTGGATTATCTTAGATATACGTTCAAAACCTGCAAAAGAAGAATATTAAATAGAAAATATTTTCTGAGCTCTAATGTGAAACCATTACTAGCCATTATAAGAGAGCTCTTCCATAAGATCTATATGGCTATTTCCAATAGTTTGTAACACCAATAAACACCATCTATCCAAAGCACTGTGTAATAACCATATTGTTGCACATGAAGTTTTCCCACACAGCGCTTTATTGCTAATATAAAATGAAAGAAATTTTGCTTCAGGTAAAGGAAATGAATCAGTAGCAACATACACTACTTACAAAAGAAAGACAACTTCTCTTTCTAAAATTTATTTAAAACTTCAATAGTTCATGTTCTTTGCTTTTCTTGATGAAGTTAACAGGAATAAAAACTAAAGAACAATGTGTTGTATTACATGTGACCCTAAGCTAGCTCCAGGACAGCATATGTGACTGTACCTTATCTAGGTTCAAGACAAGATTGTCTGGAATACAAGGAGAACATTTGTTTCTTAGTTCTAGTTCTCCCATTAGGTAACGATGTATCTTTGACTTAGTTGTGGGACAGCTCCCTCATATATAAAAACAACTTTGAATGAGAAAATTATTGCCAACCTCTTTCAGTTGAGGAGTGCAACAATCCGTTTAAATTTCTTTTTAGCCCACATAAAATGCATTGACTTTAGCTTGTAGAATGCTCTACCCTATAACATGGCCAAAAATTTCATTATAATAGGTCAAAAATTTAACCCATGCTATTGACTTGATTCTTTTAACAGAAAATATAGAAAATATGTACGGGGAAAGTTGAAATTATTTTCCTCTCTGGCAGTATGTGAATAAGAAATATTCAGTGTCCCAGGTTTTCAGTGTGCTGACATATTTCAAGGGATTGCCTGGACATTTTAATTGCCTCTGTTATACAAAGCCCACTCAGCTTGTGTTTTCAGAAAGTACTATAGTAGTTTTACCCAAATGTTTTTGAGGCCTCAGGGTTCCCCTATACAAGCACCAGTGGAAGTGCAAAGACCAAGTTTGTACCAAAGATCATATTGTCATCCTTTAAGGATGAGCTTTTATAAATGCTACTTTTCCCCTTGTTGAAAAGGCCTAAAAACTGGGAATTTGATATGTTAAAATTGTATTTAAATTTGATATGTTAAAATTTGATATGTATAAATTTGATATGTTAAAATGAGACAAGATATTTTCCCCCTAAGTCTCTAGATTTCTCAGATGTCACATTTCTCAATCTTATTATTCTCAATATTTGTTTTTCACTTTCTGAATGTATCCTGTGGTGAGACATGGCATTTTGTCCTTGAGAAGAGAGTGCAAGTTACTATATTTTCCTTCTTGGCCATCTCATGAGACAGGCAGTGAAATGCCAAGAATAATGTAAACTGTACAGGAAAATACCATGACGTACTACACCTGGAAATATCTCAGCTTAATAGGTGTTGTGCCATTAACGGTGAATTTTATGGAGGTAAGGAGATGTAAATCTGTCATGTAGACAAAGATTTACAATAATACCCACTTCAGTGGATGATTTTCATCACAGTTAGGATCGTCAGGCAACTTGCGTGTTTTCTCAAGTCTCTTAAGTTATGAAGGCCTCCTCGTATTAATCCAAGGTTGGTCTCTTGACCTTCCTGGAGTTGGTGCTGATGCTGTGGTTTCCTATTCTCCCTTCAGTTACCAATGATGTGATTTCAGTCTGTGCACTGAAATTTAGTTAAATAAAATTGATTTAAGACACTTGTCCTGAACAATTTAATTTTATAATGATTTTCTACAATGCATGTTAATGTATTGAGTGTTAATACACATTCTTTATAATCAGACTTAGAGATAGCTTTCATTTTCAAAACATTCATTCTCATGATATATTACTGTGAGAAATAATTTGCTTTTATATTTTTATATATTGATTTCACAGTTGTAACATAAAATTGGAAGATAATTTTTTAGCTATTAATGTAAACTTAATGGAAGGCAAACTCCCTTTACAGTAAACCACTGATAGATTTGGAGGACTGCATTGTATTAGAAAACCAACAACTAAAAACAACTAAATTTAAGTTTTTTAATACAGCAAAAAGCTTTTTTAACCAAAATGTACATATGGCTTTTTAAAAATATTTTTTGCGTTTACTAATTTGAATTTTTAACTAATACACTAGACAAAAGCAGGATTTTTAAAAATAATATTCCACTTCTCTATTTCTATGCATTTGGATACTAGAAAAGATATGAAAAAAATCATGAGGTATGATTATAAGTCATAATTATATAATCTTTTAAAATATATATGTTAAAATATTTTCAAGTGGACTTTAAGACCATTGACTTCATTGGAGTACTAACTTTGTAACTTTACCCAAGCTACTCATTAAATAAAATTTACAAAGTTAAGGTAAAACTATATAGACAAATTTGACATGACATGTGTGTTCTAGAATATATATGAGGCAGGAAAAAAATAGCAAAATGAAAGTTATAGCTACAGCTACTGTCAATAGGACTAGGGACAGTAGGGAGAAAGCATTACTGGGGTTGAAGGTCTGAATATTGCTGGTTTACTGGTATTCTCTCAAGATTAAGGACATTAGTGACTCAGCAGAGACAAATGTCCTCAGATTATTTTCCTTTCCATTAAAGCTGCAAAGCTTTCTATTTATGTAATCCATTGTTTCTTAGAAAATAAGAGAAGCAAGCAAACTGTAGGGATTATCCTGGAGAACAGTCAACAATCCCAAAAGAGTGTGATGTAGAAGAACCAATGGAGCCTTAATAGGGCTCTGAGCAAGGAGAGAACTATAAGAGCATGAAGAAAGAAGTCTATGTTCTTTTTCAGCCCAAACACAAAAGCAGAGGGAGAAAGTATGTCAGTTCCTATATCAGTCATTACTCAAGTCGATGTTTTTAAATTGAACATTAAATGTATTTATTTACAGCATGTGATGCAAATAATACAAAATATACTCATTTTTGCAAGATACTAGATAAACATTCTCAATAGAAGAAAGTTGGTCAAATTTTTCCAAACAGTAGTACATGCAATACTATCTAAGAAACAAGATATTCATAAAGGCCACCATGTGGTGACTACATAAGAGTCAGCATAAAAGATAAGATTTTTGTGATAAGTATTAAAGTCTCATTTAATTTTAATTACTGAATTTTATTAAGGCTACTTTAGTTCTTCCACAGATAATAAATGACACAGTATAACTGAAGAAGATATAGTATTAATGTAAGTAATTAACATCTTAGACTTCAGTTTTCACTGTCAGTCCAACCTATGGAGAAAAGTTTATTTACGCTCACATTGAAGCTTGAGGCAATTGTATTTCTAAGCAGTTGGTGATTTTCCAATGAGAATTTTGGCCCTGGTATCTGCCATACATAAATTTATTTGGGGATATTTCAGAAAATCATTAAAGAGTAGGTACATTATGACAAATTCTGCTTATAGTATTAGCTATCCTGACAATTCAGACACAATATAAAAAGAAAACAGGAAACAGTAGTATTTATAATAGTCTCAAAAAATTAAAACACTTGGGAATAAATCTAACCAAGGTGGTAAAAATCTTCTACAATGAAAACTGTAGAACAGTGAAGAAAGATTGAAGAAGGTATTAGAAGATGGACAAACCTCTCATGTTCATGGATAAGCAGAAGTAATATCGTCAAAATGGCCACATTACCAAAAGCTTTATACAGATTCAATGCATTTCTTATTAAAATACCAATGACATTCTTCATGGAACTGGAAAAAATAATCCTAAAATCCATATGGAAGAATAAAAGACCCAGAATATCCAAAGCAACACTGATTGATAAGAGTGCTGCTAGTGGCATCAAAATATTTGATCTCAAATTATATTATAGAGCTATAGTAACATGGCATGGTATTGGCAAAGAAACAGACATGAAGATCCATGGAATACAATAAGAGATACAGAGACGAATCCACATAAATAATCTTCTAATCCTTGACAAAGGTGCCAAAAACATACACTGGAGAAATGATAGTCTTTTTAACAAATGATGCTGGAAAACTGGATATCCATATGTAGAAGAATGAAATCTGATCCCTCTCACCCTGTAGGAAAAGCCTTTCAGGGTGGATCAAAGACCTAGGAATTAGACCAGAAACACCACAATTCAACACTCCAACATTGGTGCAGGCACTGACTCCCTTAATAAGACAAAGTGTAAGAAATAAAACCAAGAATTAATGAATGGAATGGCCTCAAATTTAAAAGTTTCTATACAATAAAGGGAACTATTAAAAGCATGAAAGAAAAGCCTAAAGAATGGGAGAAACTCTTTGCCAGTTACTCTTTCAACAGGAGTTAATATCCAGAACATATAGAGAACTCAAAAAATTTATCAGCTGGGTGTGATGGTAAACACCTGTAATCCTAACAGCTCAGGGGCTGAGGTAGGAAGATCGCAAGTTCAAAGCCAGTCTCAGCAACTTAGACCATAAGCAACTTAGCAAGATCCTGTCTCAAAATAAAAAGTAAAAATGGGCTGAGGATGTGGCTCACTGGATAAGTAAGTGCCCCTGAGTTCAATCCTCAGTACCAAAAAAATAAATAAATAAAAATAAAAAATCAATAAATGGGCAATTGAAATAAACAGACATTTCTCAAAAGAAGAAATGCAAATGGCCAACAATTATATGAAAACTTTTTCAACCCCTTAGCAATTAGAGAAATGCAAATCACTTAGATTTCAACTCACTCCAGTTTGAATGGCAACCATCAAGAATACAAATAACAATGCTGGCAAGGACTTGGTAGAAAAGGTATAGTCATGCATTGTTAATGGAAGTGCAAATTACTGTAAAAGTACAACCACTTTGAGAGACAATATGGAGATTACTCAAAAGACTGAGTGGACCCACCATTTTTCCCAACTCTCATGCCTTGGTTTTCATCCAAAGGAACTAAAATCAGCATATTTTAGTGACACATGTGCCCCCATGTTTATAGCAGCACAATTCACAATAGCCAAGTTATAGAACCAGACTAGGTGCCTCTCAATAGATGACTAGATAAAGAAAATGTGATACACACACACACACATACACAAACACAAAGGAGTTTTGCTCAACCATAAAGAAATATGAAATTATGTCATTTACTGGTAAAATAACTTCATGCTGAGTGAAATAATCCAGACTCAGAAAGTCAAGGGTCAAATGTTTTCTCATGTGGAAGCTAGGGAAAAATAAAAAATTAAAAAGAAAAGAGGGTTGGGTTGTAGCTCAGTAGTAGAGCACTTGAGCACTTTCTTAGCACATGTGAGGCCCTGGGTTCAATCCTCAGCAACACATTAAATAAATAAATAAATAGATAGATAGATAGATAGCATTGTGTCCATCTACAACATACGTGTGTGTGTGTGTGTGTGTGTGTGTGTAGAGAGAGAAAGAGAGAGAGAGTAGAAAAGGATATCTTAGGAAACTAGAAGAGAAAACAGTGGAGTAAAGGAAGAGAAAAAGGAAAAGAAGGAACTTCAGGCTGAAATGACCAATTTCAGGCTGAAATTCATATATGCTATATGCATACATGAATATATCACAATAAATTCTACATTTATGTATAACTATATTGCACCAACTAAAAAATAAATAAAAATCATATAGAAAAAATTAACTTGGTCTCCCTCTACACTGTGTACATAATTTCCATTTTAACCACTAATTATTCAAATTTTTAAGCATTTAGT
>JAQQSJ010004452.1:0-10478 GCA_028644305.1 Xerus rutilus
AGCAATGGTGAGGCGCTAAGCAACTCAGTGAGACCCTGTCTCTACATAAAACACAAAATAGGGCTGGGGATGTGGCTCAGTGGTCAAGTGCCCCTGAGTTCAATCTCCAATACCCAAAAAAAAAAAAAAAAACAAGAGGTAGGGCCTAGTAGGAGGTGGTTGTTTTAGGTCTAGTTTCCGGCCTCATGCCATGTGATCTCTCCCTCTGGTACATGATCCCACCATGATGCCATCCACTGTCTCATCCTTACCAGAGACTAAGCCAATGGGGCTGCATAATCTTGATCTTTCAGATAAAACTGTGAACTAACACCTCTTTTCTTCATAAGTACCCAATTTCAGGTCATTTATTATAGTAATGGAAAACAAACTAGTTGTTTACAATTTTTTTAAAAAATGGAAGAAAAGAAAAAGAAAGAATAAAGGGATAATAGTGAAGGAGGATGCTATTTCACATAGGTTAGTTGGGGAGACTTCCCCAATATAGGGAATGTCAAGGAGAGACTTGAATAAGGCAAGGGAGTGGACATCTGGAATAAGATAGAACTGTTAATGCCAAATCCTCATGGGAGGAACAACCAAGAGGAGTATGTTGGAGAACAGCAATGAGAAAAATATCACAAGAGCACAGTGAGAAAAGTTGGGGTGCAACCAGAAATGGAGGTTAGCAAGAGGGAGTGGCATTATCATAGAGAGCATTTTAGATAAGGGCTGTGCGTAGCCATTTATGGAAATAGAACGCATATAGAGAAAAGTCCACAAATTATAAGTGTAGAATTCACAAATACTTACCAACTGGACCCTCCCATTTAAACCTTCTCCACCACACTACAGAACCCTCCCAGTGACCCTGAAGCCTCCGGGTTCCCTCTTCTCTCATTACCCACCCACCTACCCACCCAAGGAGAGCCGTTACAACTTCCAGTACCACAGATCAGCTTTGCCTACTCTGAACTTTGCACAAACAGATTCACACAGCTTTACCCTTTGGTGTGTGGCTTTCTTTGCTCAATGATATATTTGTGAAATTTGTCTCTGTTGCAAATAACCATGGTTTAATTTTTCATTGTCACACAGTATTATATTGTATAAATAAACCACAATTTATCCATTCTTTCAATGACCAGCAGTTGGACTGTTTCCAAACCCGGGACTATTTTGAATAATGCCACCATGAGCATTGTCGATTGGGTATCCTGTGACACCTGAGTCAAATTGCAGCTCAGTAGACATTCAGGAGTAGGATTATGAGGTTTATGTTTTGCTTCAGTAGACACTACCAAACTGTCTTCAGGCTATGTTTTTTTAACTTGAGTGAAAAGAGGAATAATTTAAAAGTTTGAAATGGAGAAATCACATCATTTGACTTACCTCATTAAAAAATCACATACTGGAAATTTTAAATGATTTCAAAATTTCAAAATTTCAAAATTTCTTCTTCAAAACACTTACCATAGGAAATAAATCCCTACTGAAGCTGGCATAGTGGTACATGCCTGTAATCCCAGAGGCTCAGAGGGCAGAGGCAGGAGGATCACAAGTTCAAAGCTAGCTTCAGCAACTTAGCAAGGCCTTAAGCAAATTAGCAAGACCCTATCTCAAATAAAAAAATAAGAAAAGGGCTGGAGATGTGGCTAGTAGTTAAGCACCCCTGCATTCAATTCCTGGTACCAAAAAAAATAAAAAATTCAACCTGAACAGAAAGAATAATTCCAAATCTATATCTCCAGCCAGGACCTCTTTTCTGAACTCAGACCTGTGTCTCCAAAGTCAATTTGATAATCCACAAGGTTGCATAATGACCATCTCAAACTTTCCAAGGCCAAAGTTTCTGATTTTCTGCCTTGGTTCAGTTCTTCCTGTAGGATTTCTCATCTTGACTAACAGTAGCTCCCTCCCTTCATTTACTTGGGCTGCAAAGACAGGTGTTTTCTTTGTCTCCCGGTATTTTCTCACACCCCACACTTCATCTACCAGCAGATGCTGGGAGCCCTGTCTTCAGAATATTCCAGAACCACTACTCATCGATGCCCCTGCCCTACCTGTCCACACTTTTATCCTCCCTCCCTTAGACTATTGTAGTCCCCTCCTAAGAGGTCTCCCTGCTTGTACATCCTGCCCTCACCCTCTTCAGGTTACTGTCGCTGTAGATTCCCCGGAGATCCTGGTAAAACATAAATTGGATCCTGTCACTTCTCTATTACAACCCAGGAGCTTCCCATATCATGGCAGGGTAGTCGTGGCAGGAAGCTGCTCCTTTGAACCTCTTAGTTGAACTCCTCTGACTCTCCTGCCTCACTCCACTCCAAGCACACTGGCCTTCCTCCTGCTCATCAACCTGCCCTGGCATCCACCTGCTAGGACCTTGGTACTGGCTCTTCCCTCCATCTAGAAGCCTTTGGCGCCCAGCTAACTGCCAGCTCGATCTCTTACCTCCTCCAAGCCTTTACCCAAAATTCCCTTTCCCAGCCACCTTGTTTAATCATTCACCCTTCCCCAGTACCCAACTTTTGTATTTACTTTCCCAGCTTTGTTCTCTCTGCTTAGCATTTATCACTATCTTACATGCTATAATTTTTCACGTTTTTATCTTGTTTATCAACCGTCTATCCCAGTGGAACATAGTTGCCATGAGGACATTGATTTCTATGTCTTGTTTACCACTGTAGTTCGACATCTAGAACAGGACTTGGCACACAGTAGGCACTCAATAAATATTTATTGAATGAATGAATGGATGGATCCTTGCCCTAGATCCTTTTCTGATTACCTGTGCCTGAGAAGCTGATGACGACTCAGCAGTGGTTTCTAAGCACCTCTAGTAAGTTGGAGTTGCCAATGGAAACAAGCTCCTTCTATAACTCTGCTTCCTGGCATGCGGGGACCTGGGAAAAGCGGAGATGCTGATCAATATCTCTGGTTGGGAAGGAAGATGGGATTAGGTACTAGAAATGAGAGGAAGGATGTCTCCGCCCGTCTGTTCGGAGGCTGCGATCTGCCTGGCAGGCTGCCTGCTCCCAGAAACAGGATGTGTCCAGAGAGGAAGTGACTGCAGACGTGGAGCGGGATAAAATGCCCCATGCCTGAGACAGAACACTTGAGGCTAGTCATTCTGGAGCCTTCCAAGGGTCCATTCCCGGGGGATGAGTAAAATCCGCTCCACGGTGCTGCAGTGACTCATTCTATATGGCAGAGAATCGCAGCCCCCAGTCAGGAAGAGCAGGTGCTTCCTCCTCTGGGACGCCCAGCTGAGCTGATGGGATGCTGAAGTGGAGATGCCCATACCAACCCCGTGTCAGTGAGAGGGGTGGTACCACAGGCTTGCTCCCATGCCAGCACCTTCCCAGGGACATAAGGGTGAGGAAGTGTAGCCTTGGCAAAGCTGCAGGTGTTGGTGCTGCTCCTGCCGCAGTAAGAAGCAGTGACTGAGTCCTGCGTGAGAAAGGAACACCTGCATTTCAGGTCTGAAGGAAACATAGAAGGAAGTAGCTTTGAGGCAAGACATTTTACCTATCCGGTCTTCCTCTATTTGAGGTCAGAGGTAGACAGTCTAGAAAGCCATTGTCTGGGAGGGTCTCTTAGGAAACTTCCTTTCTGCACCCTCCCCAGGAGTGGAGAAAGAAGCTAGCTTGCCCCACCCAGCTGGAACTGGGTGCTCAGCATCCCTGCGGAGGGAACTTTCCAACCCTACTGAGATGGTCCAGGCTCAAGACCACAGAAGCTGTGGCCCCAACTCTTACTTTGCAGCCCAAAGAGAAAAAAATCTACAGACATTTCATAGTAGTTCTGACCGAGCGGGTTCTAAAATGTGAGCTCTGCTTGTTGGCCAAAGGGCACTAATGTCATAAAACCCATACCAGAAAGCTTGAAAAACAACTTGGCCATTTAAGAAAAGACCCACAAACAAAGTGCTCAGGATGGAAACGGGCAGCAACATCAATTCAAGGTTCCAGGAGAGCAGAAAAACCACTCTGCATAAACCACAGAGATCTACAGACAAAGCTCTGGGCTTGTGTTTATGGTGAAATGGAGTGGAGTGGGCAGCTCAAAGTTTGGCATGTTGTTATGAATGTTAAAATTATGCTAATAAAAGCTGCAGTATTTTTTTTCTTCCTGTCTGAAAATCAAAACAAGCATCTTTAAGCTTGTCTGATAAAAGTTTAAAGATAGTAGGAGGTGTCATTCTGGCATGTGGCTTCTAACTTATTTATTTACTGAACAGCTCATACGTTAATAATTCCAAAGCATTCTACACTCTGCTTGTTTTGCTTGAGCAATTGATCATGAACATCTTTTCATGTCAGGATACATCTGCACTCTTCTGTGTGCTTCCTGTAAACTAAGAAACTAGGAGTTTTCCTCCATGGAAAAGATGGAGCAATCCTAGGACATCTCCTGGAGGTGGCTATGATCCTAGAGATTTCTGGGCCCCAAAACACACATTCATTCTTCCTCTAACCCCCCCATGACAAGGAGCTCATCACTTGAGTTCTTTCTCATCTTCAGCACAGACTGGTCTGCCTTCTGTGTGACAGATAGGCAGGAAGAGTGCCCTTCCTTGGCTATCTTGAATTCCTTCTCTCTATAATTTCCTCATGTTGCCCCAACCTCAGGTCTTCCTTTCTAGAACCTGGAAGTGAAAGCAAAGCAGCTACCATCCCAGTTTGCCTGAGACTCAGGGTTTTCCCAGGGTGTGGTACTTTGAGTTTGAAAATGAGGATAGTCCCAGGAAAGCCAGAACAGTTGATCACTCCAGCCCCAAAATTGGGATGCATGGTCAATCCCAAATGAATTGCTGGAGATCCCCTCTTCACAGTTCTACCAAGGTCAGGTTGGAAGTTTCTAGAATGTATACTTTCTGAGCTTCTCACTGACTGGGCCTACTTAGGTCCCATGCCCACTCCAGAGACAATGGCCAGGACAGGGACTAGATGCAAGGGAGGCCGACAAGAATCACCTACCAAGTAAGAGCCAGCTGAGGTCATTGAACACTTTCCATTCTGTAAAGCCTTCCCATGCCCCAAACCAGCCTCCACCTCTCCCTAGTTTCTCCAATTTGTCCTTATATTAAGGGTTTCCCAGATACCTCTCCTGTAGGGTCAGGGAGAGGATCACCCAAGGAGGAGACCTGAGGCTTTACTCCCACCTGAGCACAAATATCCTTGAAGAAGTGGACCTGGGAATAAGACAGTCACACAGAGAGGAGCTATGAACCATGGACAGTCCTGCAAGGACAAAAGTCACAGTCCCCACTCCACTGCTGTGGGAGAAACTCACTGCCCAGGGACCAGCAAAGATAGGCAACCAGGGTCAACTCATGGCTTTTTGTTGTTGTTTTTTTAATAGTTTTTAGTTGTCAATGGACCTTTATTTTCTTTACTTATATGTGGTGCTGAGAATTGAACCCAGTGCCTCACACATGCTGGGCAAGTGCTCCACCACTGAGCCACACCCCAGCCCTCAACTCGGGTTTGAATAATATGCCAGTAACAGTGCCAAAGAATCAGACCCATTTGTGGTTTTTTTTTTGGTGGGGGGGCGCAGCCAGGGATTGAACTCAGGGGTACTAGACCACTGAGCCACCTCTCCAGCCCTATTTTGTGTTTTATGTAGAGACAGGGTCTCACTGAGTTGCTTAGCACCTCACTGTTACTGAGGCTGGCTTTGAACTCGTGATCCTCTTGTCTCAGCCTCCCAAAGTGCTGGGATTACAGGCTTGCACCACCACACCCACCCCGCATTTGTTTTAATTCAGCCTCCCAACAGTTTTCCTTGTGTTTCTAGATATTCTTTGGCACAGTTATTGTACTTTATTTTTCATTTGGTAATTGGACCCGTTAATTTCAATGCAAAGGTACTTCCCCTGAAAATATAATGAATATATTATTTGAAAGTGTCAGTAGCATACACTTTAAAAAATACATATATGGGGCTAGGGTCATGGCTCAGTGGTAGAGCGCTTGCCTCTCACGCGTGAAGCACTGGGTTCAACCCTCATCACCACATACAAAATACATAAATAAATAAAATAAAGGTTTTTTAAAAAAATACATGATTGAAGGCCTGGGAATGTAGTGCAGTGAAAGAGGGGCCACTTAGCAAAAATGAGGCTCAATCTCCAATATCAAAAAAAAAAAAGTTGAATAAATAAATGAGGGACAAATGCCCCATGAAGAAGAATTTCAAATAATTTTCTTAGATGTTGCACTCTCAAGAAGGTTGATAATAACTCTGCACTCCTAAAGTGTGGGTTGCATGTAGGGACTTCTATCCAAAGAGTACAGGATGGAAAGGGGCAGAGGGAAGTGACTTCACAGTGGAGACACCTGACAAACCCTACCTCAGCCAGGTAAATGAAAAAGAGCTTGTCCTAACGTTCCTGACTTTGCTGACACCCCAATCTGGTAAAACAGAAAGGTCTCTTTTAGCCCTGCAGTCAACCACCTCTGAGCTCCAGTCCTACCTCGGTGTCTCTTGGGGTAGTTACAACCACACCAAGCCTCAGTCTGTCCCTCTGTAAGCAAGAAGAGGCTCAGAAGGCAGTGCCTTAATGCATGGCTTGCAGCAACGGCGAGTGCTGGAGGAATTTCTGATTACGTTTGAAGGTGGCTCTGAGGTGCTGGAGCAGGGGGCAGGGGCAGCTTAGCAGGAAAGTACTGTTGTCGCCAACCCCTCACCTGGGCAGTTTCCCTCTTCCTCCCCTATCCATCCATTCATTCTTTGCTAAAGGCAGCAAGGTCAAGGGTGTTTTGGACCCTGTAGGTCAGTTCAGTTAGGGGTTGTTTTGCACAAAGCTTTGCCTGCTAACTTTATGGGACCCAGAGGGCACACTTTATAGAACACAATGTTCATACCAGTGTCTCTGACCACAAACCCCAAGAGTCTGAATGTTGAGACACTCAGGAAGTCTAAAGGATCCTCTCATATTCAGAGGCCCAACCCAGCTCAGGGGAATGGCATGCATCAAAGGCAGGAAGTCCCTGACAAGTCTGTCACATAAGCCACCAGACAATGGTTACCTTTATGTGGCTGCACAAGAGGTTGAGCTCTCAGGGAGGGGCGTGGTGGTCAGGGGCCTTACCGTCTGGGTGGAACCTAAGCCTGAGAAGGGAGGCCTGAGGAGGAGGCCTGAGCTCCCTGCCACAGGAAGCCTGGCTCCTCGCTGCCCAGAGAAGGACTCCAAGTTGGGACCTCAGCTCCCCTGTGGGATAAGTGGCATTTGAGACCCATTTCCTTCCCTCTCTGTTTTTCTTCCCCCACCCAGATTCCCTAAGGAAATATTAAGCATGTACTGCAAATCCTAGGGATAAGACCACAGGGAAATATGGAGAAGAGTGGGCAGCCTTCTTCTAAGATCTGACTCATCAGAGGTCTGTGACAGTCCTGACTGGCTTGGTGGCCCAGGGTGCCAGCTCCCTGTCCTGGGTCTCTGGGGAAAGGGGGAGGGGGCAGACAAAGAAAGAGAAGATGGCTGCATGGTGGGCTGGCAGGTCACAGGAGTTTGACTTAGTCATGATTGTCTGTGGGGATGTCCCTACAGCCAGTGGCCCCATGGGAGAAAAAAGGACACAGAAACTCTTGATTGACAGAAGCAGCATCTTTGGAGAAGGAGGGAGATTGAATAGCAGGCTGACCACGAAGCCCTGCTGGCCTCCTGAAGGACCCTTACGCTCAATCCACCTTGGTTTCAGGAATCCAGCTTGAGGCAGAAGCAAACCAGAAAATACAAGTAAAGGAAGAACAGAGAGCAAGAGAGGGAAGTGGAGGAAACTGAGGCAGAAGACACAAGCCATCCTGGGGACACAGAGTCCCTCCTATTTGAGAAGCCCTACTCTAGGTTGCTAAACCTTGCTAGGATATTTAACTAGCATCCTCACAGTCTCTTACAGAGAAGGAAGTCCACTCTGGGACCGCAGCTAGGGATAAGCTAAATCAGGATTTGCACCCAGGACTGCCTGATCCAGTGTCCAGAATTTTAGTACAACTCTAGGCTCCATCAGCCATTGCCTCAGAGCTGCAGGCTGCCGACCTTGGAGTCGCACTTGACCATGGCTGCTTCACTTTGCTTGTAATTTTCAAAATAATCACCCTGCAAAATAAAATCTTAAATGATACAGTTTATCCTCAGTACTGCTAAAATGATAATAATACAATAATAAGAATATAACAATAAAGTTAAACCAGTAGAGGAAGTGGGTTTGGCTGCTAGAGAACCAAGATCAAAAGGTCTTAAACGAAGCTACGTGTCTGTCTCTGTGTTAGCAGTTCTTAGCTGCTGGGGATCCGGGCTCTTTTTATCTTAGTACCTGTCCTACCAAGGGTGTGGTTCCAGATGGATCACTCCAGCACGGGCACATTCCAGCCAGCAGAAAGGAGAGCAAAGCGAGGAGAAGGCACCCATTTCTTTTAAGGGCACAGCCCGGAGTCAACCATCATTTCTCCCCACGTGTTACAGACTAGAATGTAGTCCTGGTAACCACATCCAGGGGCAGATGGATTACAGAAGAGCCTAAGAGGTTGCTACTCTCAGCCTCAGTGGCAAGCCTGGTTCATGACCCCAGCACACCCTTCAAAAGGATGGCCTGAGCCGGGTGCTGTGGCTTACACCTGTAATCCCAGCACTTTTGGAGGCTGAGACAGGAGAATCGCGAGTTCAAAGCCAGCCTCAGCAACGGCGAGGTGCTAAGCAACTCAGTGAGACCCTGTCTCTACATAAAACACAAAATAGGGCTGGGGATGTGGCTCAGTGGTCGAGTGCCCCTGAGTTCAATCCTCAGTACCAAAAAAAAGAAAAAAAAGGACGGCCTTCTCTCCATGCACCACAATGTGCCAAATTTGGGTTCTACTGACTTACTTATAACACTATAACCAGGTGACCTACAGGTTGGGAAGAGAAGGGGAAACATCCTCATGGTGTTGGGGGGGGGGGTGGAAATGGCTTTCAAGGACAAGAGAAAGACAGACCCCATCATCCTTCAGAGAAAGAAGAATCATTAACACTAGGACATTTCTCCCCAAACTCACTGTACCTTGGGAAACCTTTTCTTTAGGTGGCTAGAAAATAACAAAGATTATAAAATCCTAAACAATATGCTATAAACCTAAACAATCCTAATGAGCGTATGTAAAGTGAATTCATGAGGCAATAAAAATGATCAAGTAATATTTATCTCAGAAAGCCAAGGAATGTTAAACATCAAAAATTATAATGAGGGCTGGGGATATAGCTCAGTTGGTAGAGCGCTTGCCTCACATGCACAAGGCCCTGGGTTCAATCCCCAGCACCACACACACGCACAAAAATTATAATGATACTAATAGCTTGTCTAGCTGGGCATGGTGGTACACACCTGTAACCCTAGTAATGTGGGAGGCTAAAGCAGGAGAATCGCAAGCTAAAGGCTAACCTCAGCAACTTAGTGGGACTTGGCTCAAAATACAAAGGTGTGGGGAAGTGGCTGGGTTGGGGAGCACTTGCTTAGCATGTGCCAGACCCTGGGTTCAATCTCCAGAACTGCAAAATAGTAAAGACAATAGTAATTGCTTCATGAGACAGATTGCCCAGCAATTTTTTCTTTTTCTTTCTTTTTTTTTGTACTGGAGATTGAACTCAGGGGCACTCCACCACTGAGCCACATCCCCAGCCCTATGTTGTGTTTTATGTAGAGACAGGGTCTCACTGAGTTGCTTAGCACCTCGCCGTTGCTGAGGCTGGCTTTGAACTCGTGATTCTGCTGTCTCAGCCTCCCAAAGTGCTGGGATTACAGGTGTGCGCCACCGCGCCCAGCTTGCCCAGCAATTTTCAGATTGAGATGTTGAGAGTTCCCTGGAACAATGAGTGCTAGAGGAAGGAGTCTCAAAGCTCAGAGACGTGGGAATATTTAAGTAGATGGACAACATCTGACCTCTCAGTCGCTCCTACCTGTCTCTCCCTTCCTCTACTGTCAAGGTCTGCAGAATCTTCCCTTTACCAAGACTTCGAGAAA
The DNA here is from genome assembly GCA_028644305.1 of Xerus rutilus. Lineage (NCBI taxonomy): Eukaryota > Metazoa > Chordata > Mammalia > Rodentia > Sciuridae > Xerus > Xerus rutilus. Next base: position 9,987 of record JAQQSJ010004452.1, read on the forward strand.
CATATTGTAACAAGGATGCCAATACCTTTCAGCTCTGTGGCAACTGTCCTTGTGGGCTGGAGATGAAGCTGGGGATGTTGCAAAGAAACTGGCATCCTTGGTCTCAATAAGAATATCCAGATTCCAGAAGGGTAGAGACCAGGTGGGTGCTCATCAGACACCACATGGCACAGTTAATAAATGACAGGGAGACTTTTTTTGTGTCACAGGGCTCTGTGGTGATGGCCAATTGATCACCGGGATCCTAGGAAGCGCCTACTAAGATGTGACTTAACAGGCTGGGGTTGTGGCTCAGTGGTAGAGCACTTGCCTAGCATGTGTGAGGCACTGGGTTCGATTCTGAGCACCACATATAAATAAATAAAGTTCCATCGACAACTAAAAAAAGTATATATATATATATAAAAGAGGTGCAACTTAACAAGTAAGGAGGAAACATTCCAGGTCTGCTGAGTAGAAATCAAACTTGATTCCATATGGGGATATGGCCTC
>JAQQSJ010004453.1:0-10478 GCA_028644305.1 Xerus rutilus
GTCGAGTGCCCCTGAGTTCAATCCCCAGTACCAAAAAAAAAAAAAATTAGTGGAGAGAATACATTCCAATGATCAGATCTGACTATCTCTGCTTGGTCCAGATTTTACAAATCTTTTCCACTTAATGACTTATGTGTATCTCCTGTTTCCTTGGTAACGAGTCATTTCATTATTCTGAGCCTCAGCCTGTCCACCAGTAAATGGGTATAAACCCACACCTATCTCAGAGTTGTTATGCCGCTTGGTAAGTTGTCCTTAAAGGTTAGCTGCTTCCCTAGGGAACTTTCTCTCCATTTGCATCACGTTTCCATTTAGCCACACCCAGAGCTGGGGGTAGAGATGGAGGAAACAACACGTGAAGAGCTGCTCAGATGATCTGGCATCTGGCAAGACCTGCTATGGCTAGAGAAAGACTTGGATTTCCCCACCTGCTCCACGCCAGCCTGCCCCCCACCCCACAGTGGGAGCCACGGGCCACGCAGGGCAGAAGAGGCGGAGGCCCAGCTCTGGGTGTGAATCCTCATTCTGTACCCACTATTTATGGACAGGCCAGATGGTATCAAGGGATAGTGCCAGGCTCACAGCAGACATTAAACAGAAGGACATAGTGTTTCTTGAGCCCCACATTTTCTACATAAAGAAATAAGCACTTGGAAGCCGGGCGCGGTGGCTCACGCTTGTAATCCCAGCACTTAGGGAGGCTGAGACAGGAGAATCGCGAGTTCAAAGCCAGCCTCAGCAATGGCGAGGCACTAAACAACTCAGTGAGACCCTGTCTCTACATAAAACACAAAATAGGGCTGGGGATGTGGCTCAGGGGTCGAGTGCCCCTGAGTTCAATACCCGGTACCAAAAAAAAAAAAAAAGAAATAAGCACTTGGGCTGGGGTGTAGTTCAGTGGTAGAGCACTTGCCCAGCACATGGATGCCCTGAGTTTGATCCCCAGCACCACAAAAATAAAAGTAAAATTATTAATAATAAGAAAAAGATGATTTGGAGTGTTTATGGGAATGACCTTGATCACTAAGACCTCGAATCTAGGCAGACATGGGCTGAGGTGACTTGTCTAAGACTCAGAGCAAATAACAGCTAGCCATGGATGGTGCCTCCCTGGGCTGGGCACCATGCTTGGCACTGTTAGGGGATCATCTCACTGAATCCCCCAAAGTGCCATGGGGTAGAAGTGGCTGTTCTGACTACTTTATAGGTAAGGAGGGAGTGGTTCAGAGAGGGTGAGGAATTTCCCAGAAGTCACAAAGCAAGGCAGCAATATCTGCCTAACCACAGAAGTGTGCTCCTGACTCCTGTGCCAGCATTCAGAGCAGCTGTCATTTATAGGGTCCCAATTTAAAAGTCATCTACCTGCAAATGAGCAGGACCAGGGCGATACCAGACCCCTTGCAGCCCTCCCATTCCACTTAGCGCTGCCTACCTCATAAGGGCCGTCTGGCCTCAGTCTGTCCATCTGCACAGGGGAGGTGATGCCCCCAGCTGCATGCCACCCCAACGGGACTGAGAAGCAGAAGGGGTCATTGGCCTGGACAACATACTCCTGACTCTGAAGCCCGGCCCAAGGACCCCAAGAACCCAGCAGAGCCCTATGCTCGCAAGGATCCCTGAGCTCAAAGACACAGCTGCTTCAGAGCGCAGGCCCCGCCGGAGCCACCTCCCTGTGGTCTTCACCATCACTATCGCTAATAACGACATCAATCAGGGTGACCACGTTTCACACCATTACTCGCAGCTCAGCTGGAAGTGACATATTTCCCCCTCATCCACCCACCACCTTCCAGAAAACCAAAGAGCTTTCTGGAAGGGAAACAGACACCAGTTTTTCCTGAGTACCTACTATGTGCCTGGCCCCTGGCTAAGGAAAGCCCCTTCTTGCCTTTGTGAAGGAAGATGACTCTTCTTTCCAGAGGAGGGAGCTGGGGCCCCAGTAGTAAATGGATGTGTCCAAGGTCACAGAGCGGGGACAAAAACAGTGATGTATTACTGAGCGTTGGCTGTCACAGGGCCCAGGCACTATGGGTGGTGACTGTTGAAACATTAACCTTTTTACTTTCAGATGAGGAAACTGAGGCTTGGCCCTCTCTGCGGTCACACATTGGTCACATGGGAGCAGCAGAGGGGCACAGGGCTGAGAGGCCAGCTTCCTGTTCAGGCAGAAGAGGGCTGCCTTTTGGTTCCATCACTAGCTGAGTGACCTCAGGAAAACCTCACCACCCCTCCGAACCTCAGTGTCTTCATCTGAACAAGGGAATCATAAAAGTGTCAATCCCCTTGTGTGGAATTACAATAAGAAGAAGGATAAAAACAGTACAATCGCTAAACGTTTATTGATCGTTAACATGTGCCAGGCACTCTGCCAAGCACTTCACATATGTGAGCTCATTTGGTTAAATGAGGTAATGCATATAAAGCGCTTAGCACAGGACTCCTGGAACGAGAGTGATAATGATGACGATTCCCTAGGGCAAATGTCCTAGTCCATCCCCTTACAGGAAGAACAGAGTGGCCTGCAAAGTTTCAGGAAGGAGGTGGACTCGGATTGGATGGGAGAGAAAAAGGCCATCAAATAAAACTTAAGAAAGAGTTAATAAGGGGCTGGGATTATGGCGCAGTGGTAGCGTGCTCGCCTAGCACGCGGGAGGCCCTGGGTTCGATCCTCAGCACCACATAAAAATAAAATAAAGATATTGTGTCCACCTACAACTAAAAAATAAATATTTAAAAAAAAAAAAAAAAAAAAAAAAAAAAGAAAGAGTTAATAATGTCATAATGACAGAGCAAACAGACCTGGGAAAGCAAGGGACCCGAGAGATCCTACAGAACAGAATCAGAGCAAGGAACAACAAGACCTCCACCCCAACCCAGACGTCATCCCAAGTCCCAGACAGGGACAGCTGACAACAACCGAGGGGGCCTGGCCTCTGGTCCTTCCCAGTCATAGGTGGAAAAGCCGAGGCCTACAGTGGGACAGACACTTGCCCAAATCTGCAGGATGCCAGCCTCAGAGCAGGGCCTAAACCCCAGACCTCCTGCCTCCAAGTTCAGTGGCCAACTACCTGCTGTTTCCCACAAAAGACAGTGCAGAAGGCACTTGGAGTGTTTGTGTCCAATTCCAGGGAAGCCATTCATGTTATGAATCATTGTGATCATGACAAACAGAGCTGGGCGCGGTGGCACACGCCTGTAATCCCAGCACTTAGGGAGGCTGAGACAGGAGAATCGCGAGTTCAAAGCCAGCCTCAGCAATGGCGAGGCGCTAAGCAACTCAGTGAGACCCTGTCTCTACATAAAACACAAAACAGGGCTGGGGATGTGGCTCAGTGGTCGAGTGCCCCTGAGTTCAATCCCCAGTACCAAAAAAAAAAAAAAAAAAAAAAAGATCATGTCGAAGAGCGACAGTTTATTGAGTGCTTGCTGTTCCCGGCACAGCACTAAATTCATTACATGGGCTTAATTCCCACAAGAACCCTAAGAATTAGTGACTCTTGATATTATTTAACAGATGACAAAACTGTAGGTTAGAGAAGGTAAGCAACTTTTCCAAGATCACACAGCCAGGAAGTGACAGAGTTGGACCCAGTCTGTCCCGCCAAACTCTGGACCTTTAATACTCCCCTACTCTAGTCCACCTGAGTGACTGTCCCTACTGCTTCCTCTGACTCCCCTACCCAACCCATGCCTAGGCCCTCACCCAAAGCAAGGCTAGCCCAATACAGAAGAGGTTTAGAATCGGCCTGCTTCATTGTGATACTTAAATTCCATTCGAAAAAGAAAAATGACACCATTTCTCAAGTTTTCAGCTGAAAAATACTTAACAGCTTCTTTTATTCCTCAGTCCGTTGGATAAGAAAACTGAGTCTCCTTTTTCTTCTCAAGCTGGTGAATTCAGCATCCCGGGAGCATATTCTGGAAGCTGCCAGGCAGTGGGGACTCCAGGGGCTTAGTGACAGCTGGAGGGACCTTCTCTGTAATCAGCTCAGACAGAGCTACAGAGCCAAGAGAACAATTTCCAAGTTTCTCCTCGGAGCACCTCCCAAATGATCTCCTGTAACCTATACAAGCTGCCCCAGCCACCCAGCCAGGACATGGAAGAAGTAGAATCCCACCCAGGTCCCACCCCACTCCAAAGGCGGCTGCTGGTGGAAAAAATGGGCTCAACTTAGCAGGCAGGCAGGAGGCAGGAAGCCCTCCTCTGCCACCTCTTCAGAGCGGGAAGCACCTCTGTAGGTGCCCCAGACATACCAGCACCACAACTACTTATTTTATAATTAAGAGGGCAATTATACCTACACACCTACAATCCCAGCAACCTAGGAGGCTGAAGGAAGAGGATTGCAAGTTCAAGGCCAGCCTGGGCAATTTAGCAAGGCTCTGTCTCAAAATAAAAAATAAAAAGGGTGAGAAATGTAGCTCAGTGGTAGAATGCCCCTCAGTTCAATCCCCAGTACCATGAAAAAATAAAATAAAGGACAGGGAGGTAGCTTAGTAGTAGCGTGCTAGCGTAGCACAGGTGTGAGGCCCTGGGTTCAAGCCTGAGTGCCACAAAAACAAACAAAAAACAACCTAGTTTCTAGCTTAAATTTAAAAATGAACAAACACAGAAAAAGAATCTTTTGAGTTTCAACATTTCTTGGCATTTCATATTCCACAAAATAGATGAAGAAGGGTGTCTCTACTATGAGCCAGGAATTGCCAAATAACTGATTTGTTCATTTATTTTGCAAATATTAATGGAGTGCCAGGCACTGTTCCAGCTGCTAGGGATTTAGCAGGGAACAAAACAGACAATCTCTGCCCTTCTGGAGTTTCCATTCTACCTGATCATAATTAATCTCCCCTGCAATCCTCAAGGATGAACACTTCATGGTCAGGCAGACCCAGGTGGCTCAATCTCCCCCAGCAGGGAGGCAGGGAAGGCTACAATCTTCAGAGCCTGGGCTGTTTCTAACATTCCCCAAGAGAACAAGTCTGTGGATGACATGTTTGGGGCTGGTGTCCCTAAAAGGAGGGAATAACATAAAAGCAGGGGAGAGTTGGGGGTGTCCAGACCCAAAAGCTTCACTCCACATCATCCTTTGCACCTCTGGAGAGATGGATGCCGTCCAGAGCGCAGACCCAGATGATGGAGTCTGACATGAGGGAGGCTCAGTGTCCCTTAACTGGCACTCAGACCTGAGTGCTGCAAACCCCTCGCCCCCCAGGAGGGTATGCTCTCCACCTAGAGACAAGCAGAGTCTCAAAGCCCCTAGTTGCTGGAGGAGACACTGGTCTCTCCTTATCCACTCTCCCAAATTCACCTGCCAGGGCCTCTCTTGAAGGGCACAGCTAGTTCTCAGCCTCCAAATTCACTTCTCAGTCCTCCCTGAGACAAGGACTTGAGTTCTCAAAGCAGGGGCAGGCACAGCGTCCCCCAGTGCTCTGATCCTCCCCGGGGCACCCAATCTCCTCACTCCGCAGGTGCCTGCCCTAGCAGAGAGCTGGTTTGTCTGGCCCCACCCCTGCTGCTCTAGTGGATCCGATGACTGCTGGAACGTGGGTAGCCACAGTGGCCAGCCAGAGCAGGGAGGGTGGTCCAGCTCCTGGTTAAGTCAGGCTGGCCCAGGACCCAGCCGTTCCTGGGGACCCTCTCCAGAGAGGTGCCTCTCCATTCCAGGCCGCCCTGTCAGGAGGGTGTAGGAGGTAGAAACAGCACAAAGGAGTGTTGAGCGTTCTTGGAGTCCACGATCCCAACACACTGATGAACACTGACCAGGAGCCCTGACGCACCAAAGAGAAAGCCGGCGAGACACACAGGAGCAGAGACTTGGTACGAAACACTCGCCCAGGGGCGGAGACCTGAGGCGGAGAGCCGGAGGAAGGGAGACGCACGCGAACCGGCGATCTGGAGGGAAACACGCGGCAGGGACCTGAGCCGGCGCAGACACACCCCCAGCCCCGAGCGCCACGGTGCCCCAGCGCGGCCTCAACGCGAGTCCGCTCGTCCAGTGCCGGCCGGACGCTGGGAGCCCCGGGCGCGGGGCGCGCTGGACCGTGCACTCAGTGCCTGGGGAGCGCGGGGCACAGCGGCGACAAGCGCACACAAAGAGACAGCCCGGCCAGCAAAGCAGGCTCCGCCCGTCCGCCGCGCGACTCGGCGCCCCCCGCGGGCGCCCCGGCGCACACCCGCGGCACAGCCCTCGGCGCGCCCCGGCCCGCCCGCCCGCCCGCCCGCCGCGCCCCAGCCCGCGCGGCTCACCAGCTGCAGGCAGCAGAAGGCGACGAGCGTGCAGCGCCCGCTGCACTTGCCCATGGCTCCGGGCCGCGCCGACCGCTCCCGGCGCCCCTCTCGCTCCGCGGCCGCCGCTCCTCGCGCCGCGCGGGCTCCGCGGCCTCCCGCTGGCGCCCCGGGCGGCGGGGCCGGGCGCCTAGGGCCGGGCCCGGGAGCGCCGGGTCCCCAGGGCTGGGGCCGGCCGTCCGCGCGGCGAGTCCATGGTCCGCCGGCGCTGGTCCGCGGGCGCGCCTCCTTTGTCTGCGGCCGGCCGTCAGCCTCACCCCCGGCCCCGGGTGGCGGCCGGCGAGCTCAGGGCGGGCGGCGCGGGCACCGGGGCGGCGCGGCGCAGCACTGCCCAGCTGGGGCAGCCGCCCGGGCGCTCGGCGGCCGCGGCTCCCCGGCCCACCACGTGGCTCTGCCGCCGCCGCCGCCGCCACCAAGCCAGGAGGGGCGGGGAGGGGTGGGGCGGGGCGGCCGCGGGAGGGGAGGAGGGGGAGCCGCCGAGGGTGGGGGAGGGTGCCCGCGAGGCCGGCGGAGGGGAGAGTGCGGCTGGCTGCCCCGGGTCAAATCTGGACTCCCAGACTCACTCGCTGTGTGACCTTGAGCAAATCACATCACCTCTCTGGACCTCAGTGTTCTCACGAACAAAGTACAAAAAATGTCTCAGTTTCCTTGTGAACATAACCTGCAGTCATGTAAATAAAGCACTTAACCCCGATTCTGGCCTCCTGAGGGTGAGCGAGCATTCCTTCTACACCCTGCCTCTAAGGTCCTGGGGTTCCCAGATCTGCTCCTCATCTCAGCCTCCCTCCTAAGTGCCTGGCCATGTATTCTTTCTACCCTTTCCTTTTACTGGCATTTATTGAGCTCTAACTGCATACACACTCCCGGTCCTGGAAGCCAGAGATGATGCCTATAGCACCGGTCCAGTTCCCAAGGAGCTTCACAGCTCAGGGACCAGACAGACAGGCTTCCAAGAAGAGATGGTGAGGTGATGGTGGCGGAGTTCTGCCCAGGAGGCTCTGCAGAGCCCCTAACCCAGGTTGTATCCAGGAGGGAGTCAACAGGTTCGCCAGCAAAAGGCTGCCCTCTTCAAGCACTTCCAAAAGCACCCAAAGTGAACCATCCCAAGTCCACCTCATCACCCTTGCCTGGGTGCTGACCTCGGGTGTTCAACTTGGTGATTAGCATCACGGAGGGATTCCCTAGGTCATCCTCCCTCCAGGCTTCCCTAGCCCATCTGACCTGTCACTGAGTTCTGTGGACTGTACTTTCTTTTTTTTTTTTTTTGGTACTGGAGATTGAACTCAGGGGCACTCGACCACTGAGCCACACCCCCAGCTCTATTTTGTGTTTTATGTAGAGACAGGGTCTCATTGAGTTGCTTAGCACCTTGCCCTTGCTGAGGCTGGCTTTGAACTTGCCATTCTCCTGTCTCAGCCTCCCTAAGTGCTGGGATTACAGGCTTGCGCCACGGCACCTGGCTTGTGAACTGTACTTTCTATGTGTGTCTAGTATTTATGAAATACTAGGTGCCAGGCTCTGCCCTAGGGATGCCCTCGCTAAGCACAGTCTAGTGAGGGATCCTCATTAAAACAAGCAAATACCTAAGTGCATAATTAAAATTCTAATGAGGGCCTTAAAGGATAACAAAGTAAAAGAGAGAGTAAGAGGGGCAGTTTGAGTTGCGAGGCTAGGATGAGAGAACAGCAGGAGGGAAGGAGTGGAGAGTTAGTTCTTGCAGGCCTGCTGCAGTGCTGCACGCCAGTGATCCCAGTGGCTCAAAGCCAGCCTCAGCATCTTGGTGAGGCCCTAAGCAACTCAGAGACTCCCTGTCTCTTGATAAAATATAAAAAAGGGCTTTTAAGAGTTCTGGTAGGAGCCGGGTGCGGTGGCACAAGCCTGTAATCCCAGCACTTTGGGAGGCTGAGACAGGAGAATCGCGAGTTCAAAGCCAGCCTCAGCAACGGCGAGGCGCTAAGCAACTCAGTGAGACCCTGTCTCTACATAAAACACAAAATAGGGCTGGGGATGTGGCTTAGTGGTCGAGTGCCCCTGAGTTCAATCCCCAGTACCAAAAAAAAAGAGTTCTGGTAGGATCAGGCCAGTGGTGTGCCTATAGCCCCTGATATTCAGGAGGCTGAGGCAAGAGGATCACTTAACCCATTAGCTCAAGACCAGCCTGGGCAACATAGTAAGACTCTTACAAAACCCAAAGTGAAACAAACAAAAGAGTGTTCTGGTAGTGTCCCCCTCACACACACACAGAGAAGATGAACCCCAACGGCACTTTACCAATGAGCCATATCCCCAGTCCTTTTTCATTTTGAGACAGGTTCTTCCTAAGTTTCCCAGGCTGGCCTTGAACTTGGGATCGTCCTGCTTCAGCCTCCTGAGTTGCTGGGACTCAGGCGTGCACCCCTGCGCCCTGCTATGCCCTCTTGATTCAGAAGGCAGGATGGTATTGCTTAGTTTAAGACCCATGGTTCTGGACCAGAATAGTCCGTACACCTGTCCAGCGCTGTTTGCTGCTTACATAGTAAGCACTTGAATCATCACTCTCTTCTCCCAGGACAGGACACATAATTGCAGGGGAAATGAAAATGCAAGGCTCTTGTTAAGCATTTCAAGATGGCAACACAGCAGGGTGTGAAAGCAAGCGAGGTGAGGCCCCTGTGCTTGCTCCCATGAAGCCAGCCAGCCCTCCTTCTCCCTGGACTATTGAAATGTTCTCCTCAAGGTCTCCCTCTTCCACCAGTTCCTCAGCATGCCACTTTGTACTTTAAAACTCACAGGAGCCCACTCACAGGTGTGCTCCGGAGGTTGAGGCAGGAGGATCACAAGTTTGAGTCCAGCCTCAGCAACTTAAGAGAAGCATTAAGCAACTCGGTGAGACCCTGTCTTTAAATAAAAAATAAAAAGGGCTAAGGATGTGGCTCTGTGGTAAAATCCCTCTAAGTTCAATCTCCAGTACGCTCCCAAAATAAAAATAAACAAAATACACAGGATACTTTCTGAGTTGAAATTCCTACATGTGCTGAGCTTCCCACTTGGAATCATAAACTGAGATAACAGTGAGAACTTTCTCAGCCATACTTGGCAAGTAGCAGCTGTGTCCAACCAGGTTCTGTGGCTAACCAAGCTTCCAGAATTCTGTGAAGTCCCAAAATAATATGCAGAGCGCATGTGAGCAGATGTGCTTTTTCTGGGGAGAGAGGCCACAGCTTTCATCAGATTCTCCAAGGAGGAGTCCGTTTCCCAGGAAAGAAAAAGCAGCCTGCAGAGGCTCAGCCCAGATGTAACCATTCTCTAAAAGATCCTTGGGGCCTCTTCCAGAGTGAGTCTCTGCCAGTTCCCTCTGTGAGACTAACAGTGCCCTTCCATAAGAGTAATAAGAGTAATAATTTATGGAGTGCTTACTCTGAGCCAGGCACTTGACACATATTATCTCATTTAATCCTTATAACAACAGTGGATTCCACGGGGGCTCTGCCCAACACTGCCAGGCTCTTGACTGTATCACATCCTGCTTGTGACACCCTGTTCAAGACCTGGCTGCCTCACTCAGAAGCCTGTGCTGTGGGACCAGCCTGTCAGAAGACTGCCCTGCTAACCTCTGCCCCAGTCATTCGCACTTAATTGGTGTCCTGCTGTAACAAGCCCCCCGCTCGTACCACACCACGCAGCAGCGCCACACCACAGTCTCACACCTCCCTGCTCTTCTCTCTGCCTGAAAGTACCACCCATCCTCTCTGCTTCAGAGCGCAGCAGACCTTGGGCCCCTGCCACCTGCAAAGTGCAGGGCTCTAGGGAGAAGGAACCTTTGTAGGAATGGATGGGACCATCTTTAGCAAGAAGTTGGAGGGTCAGGTACTGGGGATGATATAAGGGGACTCGCGCCATCACCACGAAGGAAGGATGACTAACCCAGGGATGGGGGAGGGATGTGGGGAAGATGGAGCAGGATTTGGAGATAAAGGGCAGAGATGATTCAGGCCCAGGCTTCCTGGGGGAAGGCGGGATCATGGTCAGCCCTGGCGGGAGGCCCAGTGGGTGTGATGGGGATGTTAAGACGTCCCCTCCCTTCCACACACCAAGGCAAGGCAGAGTCTGCAGCACCCCACCCTGTGGGTGAAACACTGCAGGCTTCTGAGAAAGTTCACTCATAAGATAGCTGAATGTTAAAACTAATAATTTCCCCTTCTTTGAAGTTGGA
>JAQQSJ010004454.1:0-10477 GCA_028644305.1 Xerus rutilus
GAGCTATATTCCCAGCCCCATGGGACTTTTTTTTTTCCTGTACTTTGGCCACCAAAGCTTCCTCCATTCATATAATTCAATCTCTTTTTAAACTGTCTCCCAGAATAAGTGTCATCATACCTATCCTTATCAATAAACACTTAACAGAAACTACTAGTTACAAGAAGTAGCTTCAAAGAAGCTACTAAGAATCTCCAGTCCAGTACTTCATGGTATTACAGAGAAATAAAATGCAATTTACATAAATCACAATGCCAAATACAGTTCTTCCAAAACAGTTTTTTTCAATAAGTTACATATAGTTCTAAGACAAGTTTCCTTCAAATAAGCAAGTGGGAAAGGAGGGGTAGGTAGAAACACTGATTATTTCAGCTCTGAGACCATTTCCCAAACTTTCTGGGAATGAATCTCTTCATAATTGCTTTTCATGCCTATAGTACAGTCTTTTGAATACATTCAGTGGAAAAATAGCTAAATAAAACTTTGATGGAAATTTGACTTGTTGATATCACTAAAAATTGCTGAAAGCCAAGTTTTATGAATAAAATAAACCAGATAATACCTTTTCTGAGCAAAAAGGCTGATTTTTCTTACAGCCACTGTATCTCTTCTCATACTACAAATAATCAGTGAATAAGAACATAACTGTCCAGCCAGATCCAAGAATCAAGAATATTTTTATTGCTTTATAAAATAAAATATATTTTTTATAAAATATTTTTACGGCTTTTTGCTCCTGATTTATAGGATTACAGATATTGTACTGTTATCCATAAAAAGCCATATGTGCCTAACAACTGTTTAATACAAAATAATAAAAAGTTAAAACCATAAAAGGAGGAAGTGAGAGAGATGAAAAACAGTAATAAGTGAATTTTACTCATCCCAGTGGATCATGCTAAAATATTTTTGTTTTGTTGGGAAGGGGATCTTCAGTCTCTAATGATGCACATGAGAAGAAGAGTAAGAAAATAGAGGACATTGAACAATTTTTAAATCTGATTTCATGTTTGTAGACTCTCACATGCAATCACTAGGGATTCACGATATAGTTGGCATTTTATAATATGGAACAAAGAAAAGCATGCTTGCACATATTTCTCTTCTTCTCACCATGAACATTTACAAAACTTTATTTCTTGACTAACTAAATGTAATGTGTGATCATGGATTAGATCCCAGACTTGGGGGGTAGAGAAGGAAGAAGGTTGAAAAAGAGATATAAAGACACCAATGAGACCACAAATGTAATTTGACTATGGACTCAGATTAAACATCTTGATATTGATCATTGAATTGTGGTTATAAAAGAAAATGTCCTTATTCCTAGATAATACACAATGACCTATTAAGTTGTAAAGAGCGGGGGGCAATGTCTGCAACTTAACTCTCAAATGATTCTGGGAAAAAAATACAGAACCATTACTTTAAAGTTCTTTATACTATTATTATAAATTTTCTATAAGCTTGAAACTATTGCAAAGTTAAAAGTTACCAAAAAATATCAGGGGTGTGGATGAGGGGAATGGTATTCCTCCCCATGTCTATCTTAAATAGATTTCAGCTTCCTAAGAAAAAAATGACTTTTAATTTATTAAATGAAGATAGACAACCTGAAAATTTAAAGAGATAAGTCAGACTCTTGGACTTGAAACAGTGTATCTTAGCCTTTTTAAGTGATAAATGATAAGAAAGGTCAGATCCAAGAGAGTGGAATAAGAAGACAGATATAAATCAGAAATGGGAGAAGAGACAGAAGAAATTAAGACATAAAAAGGAAGTTGATGCTACCTTATTTCAGAAACAAGGAGACTTAAGTGCCAATAATAAAATGAGTTTTCATGGGATAATATAGTTGAGAATTTTTAGAGCCAGAAAAATTGTGACGCACATTAACCAAAGTATTGTCCATGGACTACAGTGTCCCTCACTTAGTCACAGTTTTGCTTTCTAAGGTCTTGGTTACCTGCTATTAACCATGATCCAAAAATATTACATGAAAATTCCAGAAAAAAGCAACTCATAAGTTTTAAGTTTCACACCATTCTCAGTAATGTGCTGAAATCTCAGGCTGTCCTACCTACTCCATCCCACCTAGTACATGAATGATCCTGTGTTCAACACTACAGGTCCGTTAGTCAATTAGCAGCCAACCTGGGTACCAGATCAACAGTAACAGCATCACAGAGCTTGTGTTCAAGTAACCCTTATTTTGCTTAATAATCTTCCCTGAGGCAACAGTAGCAATGCTGGCAATTTTATCATTTATTCTTATAATTGTTCTATTTTACTGTTAGTTATTATTATTGTTCACTTATTGTAACCTCTAAAGTTTGGTGCAAATGCTTCCAATTACCTTGAAGTAAAAGGAGCTATTTTTTCCACACCACATTAACTCCCCAGAATTCAAGAAACTGCTAAAAGATACAAAACTTCAGGAGGGGCCCATAAGTTTAGGGTTCCCACTTGAGCATCCATCTAATCTAAGGATACAACTAAAAGAGAAACATCAGATCATCTCAGAACCTTGGTAGACTCTCATCTCTGCATAGTTGAGAGCTTCCAGGTTCCTGAGACTGGTCAAGAAAACAACCCTAATATGACCCAGGGTACCCTATAGAAATATGAGGGATTTCCAGAGTGTTAATAGATTTGTGTCACGGTAAGTGTGTAGATAGTTGGATCCTGGTCCACCGGCAGAGGAGTATGTCACTCTAAGCAGACAGGGCAATGTTAGCAAAGGCAAAATGTGAAAGAGCAATCACAAGTTAGCAACAACAACAACAACAACAACAAAATAGCTGAGAATGGATGAAGAGGAAAGGGAGAAAAAACTACATAAAGCACCCTGTTTTCCAAGTTAAGGCATTTTAACTTGATCCTAGAGAATCTAAAGATTTTCAACATCCCTCTGATGGTTGAATGGATCAAAGATGATAATTCAAGAAATGAGCCAGATAAGGTAGTAATCCACCTAAAAGAGGGGATTAGGGACTGTAATAAACTATAGCAGAAGGAAAGAGAATTTTCAAAGTGATGCTTAATTTTATGTGTCAACTTGAATGGGCTACAAGGTTCCCAGAATAATCACTGTTTTTCAGTATGTCTGAATTGATGGACTCAGTAAGTAGACTGCCCTCCTCAATGTGTGTTCATCATCTGATACTAAACATAACAAAAGGTAGAAGAAAGAGGAATGTATGCTTTTCTCTTGCCTCACTTCTAGAGTTGGGATAGCTCATCTCATCAGTTCCTGCTTTTGCCCTGGGATTTCCACCACAGGTTCCCTGGCTATGGCCTTTGGACTTGAATTAATTACATATCAAGGTGGTTTCAAAGATAGGCTTTAAATAGCCCTACAATTTCTTATAATTGTATGTAATTTCTTATTTGGTGTATGTTATGCAAGTTTTTAACCTTTCTGTGCCTCAAGTCTAATATAACTTAACATAGCATTACTTAGAGAAATAAAGGAAATTATATTAGTCAGGTATTAGCACTGCAGCTGGCATGTAGTTAGTGCTCAATAAATTGTACCACCTTTATAATTAATGTACAGAAAACAGTTAATATAAGAGCCAGAGACTGTTATCCTAAGAAACACCTGTTTACAAAGTTATCCTTTAGCTGATATCTGGCAACTTGGACTTTGGAAGGGTCCCACTATTCCCAATACTGATGAGGGTGTCTCAGTGTGCTTCAACTGTATAAGAATATGGTTTATGTTGGACACCTACTTTCCTTCCACAGTCCACAGTGTGGGTATATACTATGTAGAGGGTGTCTGTGTGACCAGTCTCTAACAAACACCTTGGGCACCGAGTCTAATAAACTTCCTTGGCAGACATCTTATAATTGTCAAAATTCAACACAAAAGAAAAATGAACATCTTCTGTTACTCCACCAGGAAAAGACTATTGAATGCTTGCACTAGGCCCCATGCACCTGTTAACTTTGCTGATTTTGCTTTGTATCCTTCACTAGAATGAATCATAGCTGAGTATGACTAAATGTTGAGACCTCGGAGTCCTCATAATGAATCAACATTGTGAAGTAGAATGCCTGATACTACTACTCAACCTATTCCTTTGATATTATAAACTACTTGCCAGTGTCCATACTGGGGCAGTACTACAAACAACAAATCAACCAAATTAAGAGCATCAAAATCCAATTATAAAAATTCCCTGGCTGGGGTTGTAACTCAGTGGTAGAGCACCTGCCTAACATGTGAGGCACTGGATTCAATTCTCAGCACCATATATAAATAAATAAAATAAAGGTCCATCAACAACCAGAAAAAAATATTTTTAAAAGAATCCTGCTGGGTGGAGTGGCACAGGCCTGAAGTTGCAGCAGCTTGGAAGACTGAGGCAGGAGGACTACAAGTTCAAAGCCAGCCTCAGCAACTTAGTGAGGCCCTAAGCAACTTGGCAATATTCTGTCTCAAAATAATAAATAAAAAGGGCTGGAGATGTGGCTCAATGGATAAGCATTCCTGGGTTCTATTCCTGATATC
This sequence comes from Xerus rutilus, assembly GCA_028644305.1. Taxonomy (NCBI): domain Eukaryota; kingdom Metazoa; phylum Chordata; class Mammalia; order Rodentia; family Sciuridae; genus Xerus; species Xerus rutilus. Next base: position 4,520 of record JAQQSJ010004454.1, read on the forward strand.
AAAAAAAAAAAATCCTAATTTCCTAGCAAACAATGGTAGTCAACTTATATAATACATGAAATTCATTTTATTCAGCCAGTCAAAATATAGAACATATAGTCAAAATATAGAAATCTTCCTACTCTTTTTTTCCTCTCATTTTTTATTCAGTTGGTCTTTTTCCTGATTAAACTCCAGTCCTGCTCCTTTCTGGTCCCCATCTCAGTATTACATGGAGACTCCAATGGAACATCAAGTAGCCTATCCCATGTGTCATTTAGTTCCACAATTACAAAGCAACATCCCTTGCAAAACCTCCATGGTCCTTTGTTCTGTGTTATTATGAGTAAGATCAAACAACATAAACTGTCAGGAAGATCTTTGCTAGTTCATAAGAATGTATGGAAACACAGTACTAATGAACTAACCAGCATAAAAGAAAGGAGGACAAACTGAAGAATGACTCAATGTAGTTACTGAAACACAGGTTTTGCAATATAAGATTTTCAGAAAATGGCTTGATTGGGTCTCGTTATCTAGAACAGAATTTCTCAGTATACTTTGAAAAGCACAATAGCCTATATGCAATGGGAAGAATTTCAATAAAAGTTTGTCACCATGTTGAAGAAGATGGGGTCCAGAGAATAAGGATAGGATGGATGTCTATTTGCCATTATGATTAACTAAGTGTTTTAACCTGGTACTAGTAACCTCTTGATTGCTATGATGAACTAGGTTTCACTGTGAAAACCTAGTTCAACAGACAGCCTCCTGTTTTGCTTTTTTGTTTTTTTTCTTAAATAGGAGTATTATGAACAACTTAAATATCTCAAGGCTATTTAATTTAACCCCAAATACCTTCTGTGGTTTTTCTAACCCATTTCTAGAGTCTTATATTTTTAACAAAATATTATTTTTAGAACTCCTGCTGATTCTCATACAATACCCACCTCACAGCACTTTTTGAATCATAACTTCTAATGCTAGGAAGACGAAAACCAGGACTATCCAAGACTATCCATGGAAAACAGAGAACTGAGCACATTCACCCAGGTGGGGAAGAAACACAATAATGAGGTGCTACAGGGCTCACCCAAAGGATAGGCTGAGAGCTGTCATGTGAGAATTAGCCCAAAATAGTCAGAATTAATGTTATTTCAAGAATTATGATTCTTATCTTAAAATTTCTAATTTTTAATACTGATAACTATATTTTTAACTGTGAGAGACAAACAACTTTGCAACCACTTCAAGCAGTAGGTCACCAATGAATGTCAGGCTAGAAGGGAAGAAACCAGGAGGATGGAGTGCCCAGTATTTCCAGAAGAGTGAAGGAAGGCAGAAATTGAGTCAACGGGACTAGGATCTCTGAACCAGTCAGCAGCAATCAGGAAGGAGATGGAATCTGACTGGAAATGTTCGAAGTGAGATTTCACATGTTGGACATCATATTGTTCTGTCCTTTCTAGTTCTCACTGCAGGTAAGGCTGGAGAGTAGGCTGGGATCTGAAGTAAAAGGAATCAAAGAATTCTCTTCTCTATGCTTAAGATAAAGCAATGAGCATGCTTTCAACTTCATTCAGTCGGCCCTCCATATCTGCAGGATCCACATCCACAGATGTGACTGACCATACACAGAAAATGTCCAAGGGAAAAACACTGCATCTCCATTGACTGACTTTATTTTTTCATGTCATTATTCCCTAAACAATGTAGTATAACAACTATTTACAAAGCATTTACATTGTATTAGGTATTATGAGTAATCTGGAGATGATTTAACATATGTCAGAGGATGAGTGTAGGGTATATGCACTTACTTTTTTTTTCATAGAAAGTGTTTGAGCATCTGAAGATTTTGGTATCAGAGGCAGTTACCTGGAACCAATCCCTCACAAATACTAAGGGACAACTGTATAGCAATCATCTTCAAAGTGACTTAACAATAATACTGTGTTTTAATACTATCAGGCATATTTCTAAGCAGATAATGCAGGTTTCTGAGGCTTTGTGGTTAGTAAAGAACTACATTTACCACATTCACTGCTATGCTTCTATTTTCTCCTTAAACTTACTATATAAGATTCAAGTTACAACAAATCATTATCACACAGCAAAAACGTGTAACTGCTTCCCTTAAAATCTGCTTTATACTTTAAAATGATTCATATTTTTAGTAATAACCCTTATCTGAAACTCTTTTGGATTTCTGAAATTTTCAGATTTAACAAATGAGATACAGCACTTGTACCAGACATTACGTAACACAGGGACTGAGACAGCCCCCACATAATTAAACACATTCATATTTCTGTATACATACATAAATATTCACATTGAATAGGAAAGATGAAAATTGGTTTCAACTAAGGTATGATTTTGCAAATAAGAGTTTCTGAGATTTTGGATTTTAGCATTTGGGGGATTTAGGAATAAGAGACAGTGGTCTATGTGAGCCTGGAGAATCCCATAGGTCACAATGATAAGCCACAGCAGAACTCAACAAAGTTGAAGACCAATCATGAAAAACAATGCAATTCTGTCTGAATGGGGGGAATCAAACCACAGAGAAATCAGTAGGAGTAAAACAAAAACAGAACAAGTGAATCAACTTCTGAGGATGGTACTCTAGGAAGAAAGCGGAACTAAAACCAAACATCAGGATCACCAAGTGCCCACTGTAACCAAGTACACAACAGCGTGTGGCCAACTGAGAGAAACTCAGTGCCCAGCCACTCCCTAGAACTCCAAAATATTTCTAGCAGAGGGGATCTTGGCAGTACTAGAAAACACCATTCCCAACACATCAAGAGCCAAAAAGTGGGCTGGGGATGACTACTCATTCACGCACTTCATCCATGGGTGGAAGCAGAAGCAGAATCAACGTAAAAGCCAGGGGCTGGCTGACCACAGCCCTCCTGGAGCACATGCTCCCTGGCCAGGTTTCTTAGCTGCCCCTCCCTGCACCCATCACAAGAACTTGGCAGTAGCTACTTATCATCAAAAGAGCTGAACATTTCTACTTTAGGTCAACTTCAATAACATGTTGGGACCACCAAATCACAAACCAGTTTTAAGTAGCAAGTACTGTAATAATCTACTTAATAATGAAGAAGCATTATTATAAAGTAAAGGAAACACCTATTTGCTAAGAAAGACTTCGATACATAATGTGGTGGTTTGTGGGAAATCATACACAATATAGTTAATGAATTCATAAGGATCTAAAACTGAAAGAGGAATTCACTTTCTCTGGCACATTTGTTCAGTAATTAGATATAAAATGATCATCAATATATAATAGACCAATAATTAATATAACAGACTTGTAGTTTCTATTCATATGCTAAACTTCACCTTTCACGTTCAAATGATAACAACTCATAACCTTAATCTCATCACCCACTGCTCATCCATAAGACTGGAGAGCAGAGCAGTATACCAAATCATATTGACACAAAAAGCAGCAAAGTAAATGGCTGTGATTGTCTCCTACCTCTGCTCGGCCCTCATAATAGGTTAACATGGACTTCGTAAGTACAAAAAGTCTCTCTTTGTAGTTTAAGGGTGATGTCTTCTTTTTCTGCTGGGACCTTTTAATAAGAATCTCTTCTAGAATACTGTTAAAATTCATCTCGGTCTTCTGATCACGCCTTCTGCTGCCATTGAAGATCCCAGTATTCTAAAATGAGGAAATAAACAGTGAAAATGTGACCTTTTTAATTACCCAAGGATGCTGCCATTTCAAATTACCAATGTAGGCTTTCCTCTCACCCTAGCTGGACCCATGAACGTTATTCTCTGAGCCTGGATTGAGAATGCCCAAGGAAAAAAGGCTCAGCCTCATCTCCTTCCCCACTCTTCATCCTGCCCTGTCATTTCACAAGAAAAATTAAGCCAGGTTTCCCATGAGGATGACTTCCTATTTTGTTTCTCCCCAGCATCCCTTAGCTCTCTAGCACAATCATCTTCTATTTGATTGCAAGGAACAAAAATCTCATATGGCAAAATTCATTTTATTGTGTAAGTAGTTGTTTAGGCTGGTGTTGAACTGTCTCAAGGTGTTGGTACACAGAACAGAGGACCACATAAACATCACAGGCGCTTAAACAAAATGAATTGCCACAGTGGTAGACTCAATTCACACTCTAAGAAGGGTGTAATTTCCACCCAGCATCTTAGTCACCAGGGCCACAGGGATGTTGTTCTGGTGTCTACACCACCATAGTCCACAGTTCCCTTCCCTATGGCTCCTGCCTTAATCTTAAAAGAAAGGAAACCCACTTAGTCATAGCTAAACCCACTCAGGGCAGAGTCCACCTGGATAAGAAGGTCCTCAGCCCTGTATCAGTAGCCCAGCTCTCTATATTGTCCTTACCTACACCAAGTTCTATAATAATCAACAAAATTTAAATCTGAACACCCAAAGATACTCAGAAAAGGCCCAAAGATCCTTATTTGAGATAAACTGAATTAATGACAGCCTTTTCTTCCCTTGCCTCCAATACACCCTTTCAAGAAGTAATTGCACTGAGGAAAAAGGAGTCACATGAACAGCATTATTAAGTGGCTACCTGGTAGCAGAGCCAGCGACTCCTGAGGGATTCCACCATCCTCACACCCAATCTGATACCTACAATAAGCCACCAAAGTGGCTGCCATCTAATCAGGCTCCTCTGGAATTTTTAAGGTTACTTTATGACAGCTTAACCTCTGAAAATCATCAGGTCCTTATAAAGTATGGAGAGAAATACCACACGGTTAATGTGAGGTTTAAATGAGATGTGGGGGAAATATTAACCATGAAAATACTACATAAATGTGGATTATTGTTAAACTCTACTGCTATTTTCCTCATTCAGAGCGTTTCTTCCTCACATCTGGACCATGACAGCAGCTGCTCCACTGGTCTTCCTTTCCCCAGGCTCTTGCCTTATTTTATTAAAATGACATACCCCGTATTCCCGTTAAAGCAGTCTTCAAAGATTCATCATGCCATTTCAGAAATCCTCACCGTCTCTCCAATACCTAAAAGATAAACAAAAACTCTTTAGTCTAACCATGGAGATTGTCCATAGTCTGGCTGCAACCTGACATCCGATCTTTACTTCCACTCTTCCCCAAACAAGCCACGTTCAGTCAAAATAGTCAGTTAATTTCTAAGGACTTCTCTTGCAGCATTCATTTCCTAACCTAGAAAACTCTCCCCATTCCTCTCTCCATCTACGGAAAATTCAACTGACTCAAATCTTGACTCCTTGATGTAGCCCTTCCTGATGACTGATTGATTAAAAACCTTCCAATTCCTGTACCAGTAATCTCTCTCACTCATCAGAGAGTACATCATATTCTTCCATGTCTGTAGCAATCGATGTACATGCCATAGATTGGATCTGGAATGTCCCCAGAAGCTCATGTGTTGGAATCACATTTCAAATACAGCAAGATTCAGAGGTGCTGACTTTAGGAAATGATTAGAGCTCTCACCTCATTAGTGAATTAATCCATTTGCTGGATTAACCACTGACAGAAGAATGGACTCCTGGGCGGTAGCTGTAGGCAGATGAGGCATGGCTGGAGGACATAGGTCACTGGATATGTGGCCTTGGATTACAACTGTCCGTGGCCCCCCTTCTTCCTGGCAGCCATCAGCTAAACAGTTTTCCCTTACTGTGTTCTTACACCATCATGTTCTACCTCACCTTAAGCCCAGAGCGATGGAATCAGCCTTGCATGGACTGAGACATCGGAAAATGTGAGCCCAAGTAAACTTTTCCTCTCAGTTGTTCTTGTCAGGTATTTTGGTCAAAACACCGAAAAGCCAACTAACAACACATATTTTAATTTTTCAAAGAGCTGTTAGGCTCCTAAAGGAATTGTTCTTAACCCTAAGGTACACTAGAATCACCTAAAGAGTTTTTCACTTTTTGGGTTTTGGTTTTTGGTTTTAAATATTGATGTCCTGGCTCCACTCCTCAC
>JAQQSJ010004455.1:0-10475 GCA_028644305.1 Xerus rutilus
TATACATATATGGAGTATAACTTATTCTGTTTGTACATCATGTAGAATTACATTGGTCATGTAATCACATATGCACATAGGATAGTAATGTCAGATTCATTCTACTATCTTTACTATTCCCATCCCCCCTCCCTTCATTTCCCTTTGTTAATCCAAAGTACTATTCTTCCACAACTCCCTCCCCACATTGTGAATTAGCATTTACATATCAGAGAAAACATTTGGACTTTGATTTTTTGGGATTGGTTTATTTCACTTAGCATGATAGTCTCAAGTTCCATCTATTTAGAGGAAATGCCATAATTTCATTCTTCTATAAGGCTGAGTAATATTCCATTTTGCATATATGTCACATTTTATTTATCCATTCATCTGTTTAAGGGCACCTAGTTTGGTTCCATAGTTTAGATATTGTGAGTTGAGCTGCTATAAACATTGATGTGGCTGTGTCACTGTACTATGCTGATTTTAAGTCCTTTGGGTATGAATCGAGCAGTGGGATAACTGGGTCAAATGATGGTTCCATTCCAAGTATTCTGAGAATCTTTCCAGAGTGGTTGCACCAATTTGCAGTCCTACCAGCAATGTACATTTCTCCCCTAAACCTCATCAACATTTATTGTTCCTTGTATTCTTACCATTCTTGAGTGAGATGAAATCTCAGAGTAGTTTTAATTAGCATTTAATTTAGCATTTAATTAGCATTTCTCTAAATGCTAGAGATGTTGAACATATATTTCATATATTTATTGACTGATTGCATTTCTTCTGTGAAATGTCTGTTCAATTCCTTAGACCATTTATTGATTGGGTTACTTGTTTTTTGAGTGTTAAGCTTTTCGAGTTCTTTATGTATCCTGGAGATAATGCTTTATCAGAGATGCAGGTGGTAAGGATTTTCTCCCGTTCTGTAGACTCTCTCTTCACCTTATTGATTCCTTTTCTGAGAAGGAGATTTTTAGTTTGATACTATCCCATTTATTGATTCTTGATTTTACTAATTATACTTTAGGAGTCTTGTCAAGGAAGTTCCTAAACCGACGTGGTGGAGATTTGGGCCTGCTTTTTCTTCTATTAGGTGCAGGGTATCTGTTCTATTGCCTAAGCCCTTGATCCACTTTGAGTTAAGTTTTGGGCAGGGTGAGAGATAGGGGTCTAATTTCATTTTGTTATGTGTGGATTTCCAGTTTTCCTAGCACCATTTGTTGAAGAGGCTATCTTTTCTCTGATGTATGTTTTGGGCACATTTGTTTAGTATGAGATAACTGTATTTATGTGGATTTGTCTCTGTGTCTTCTATTTTGTACCATTGATCCACATTCCTGTTTTGGTGCTAATACCATGTCATTTTTGTTACTATAATTTTTTTAAAAATTAAAAAAAAAATTTAGTTGTTAATGGACCTATTTATTTATTTATATATGGTGCTGAGAATTGAACCCAGTGCCTCACACATGCCAGGCAAGTGCTCTACCATTAAGCCACAATGCCAGCCCTTGTTACTATAATTTAAGATCTGGTATTGTGATGCTTCCTGCTTTACTTTTCTTGCTAAGGATTGCTTTTGTTATGCTGGGTCTCTTATTTTTCCAAATGAATTTTATGACTACTTTTTCTATTTCTATGAAGAATGTCATTTGTATTTTAATTGGAATTGCATTAAATCTGTATAATGCTTTTGGTTATATGGCCATGTTATTCCTGTCTTTAAGTCTTTTTGATGTGATGAATTATGTTTATTGATTTCTGTATATTGAACCAACCTGGTATCCCTGGGATGGCTTTTTGTTGCTTAACATAATGCTTCCAAATTCCATACATTTTTCTGTAAATGACATAATTTATTTCTTTCCTTATGGCAGGACGCTCAAATTCTTTAGGGCCTTTTCAGAGCACAATGATTTGATTGTACTTGTCTGTACTTACAAATCCACTTCTACCTTCTGGTCATTATCAGCCTCTAATTGCACAGAGGAGGTGGAAGTACATCTGACTTTAGACTTCTCAGACCTCAGTTAGAGAATACCAAGCAGAGATTCAGAAAAGCAGGCTGAACAGAGGTAGGTATTCCTAGTTTTCCCCTTTTGACCTTTCATTCCCTCCTATCCTGTTTTTTCCTTCCTTGTCTTATGACTAATCTTTGTAATGAATGCAGAAGATTGCGCCACAGCTTTATAAAACTGAGACATCAGATCTCATCCAATTACATCTGCAGAAAGCCTTGGCCACTGCTCTGTGAGAGGACGATTATAAGACCAAGACCCTTCAGAAGGTTCTTCTATCTTCTCAGTAAATACAGAGTGTGAGTAGGTGGCCCCCACATTACTGCCAGACCATTGCAATCACTGTTGCATCCAATTAAGTGACTACTACCTGGGGCCTTATTTGGCACTCAATGACTGGTTTTCAAAGAAACCTCTTGGGTAAATATTATACTTTTTTGAGAATTTTTCTTACATACAATTTTTGGTTTGTAGAGTAACTAAACAGGTAGCACACAAAGTTCTATGTACACATCTCTCCCACTCCTTCATCCCCAGAAGCTTCTCTCTCTTAACATCTTGCATTAGTGTGATACATTTATTAAAAATAATAAGCCAATATTAGTACATTATTATGAAAGTTCATAGTTTTCATTTGCATTCACTTTTGGTGTCATGCAGTTCTGAGTTTTGACAAATGCATAATGACATATTTCTACCTTTATATTTTCATACAGAATAGTCTCACTACCCTAAATCCCCTGAACTTAACTTATTCAAGAAATTGGATGAAAACTTCCATGATGTGAAAATTGCATGGAATTCAAATTGTGGTGTTCACAAATAAAGTTTTATTGGGACATAACTCCTCTGTTTACACTTTGTCTATGGATGATTTCACTCTACAAGAGAATTGAGTATTGTCACCAGGACCCTCTGGCCTGTTAAATTGCAAATATTTACTCTCTGGCTCTTTGTAGAAAAATCTTGCTGATCCCCTAATTGAGTTCTTGAAAGTTCTAATTATCTCTTCTCAGTACTTATTAAGGGTATTTGAACATAGAAGATGTTGACTTAAGATACAGAATGCCCTCTTTAAAATGTTAACCATTATCTGGAGATCCTAGAATTCCTTCTACCATTTTGCTGATGAATCTTTATCACTTATGTCTTGACAAAAAGAAAAGTGAATCTCTGACAAGAGGATGCAGCTTATATGTTCATAAATAATGAAATGTGGACTAAGGAATTCCCTCATTTGTTCATACATTGTCTTTCCCTCTCCAAGATAGTCATTTTTGTTGCATGCAGTTTTGGGTAGCAGAGATGAAAACTCAGCCCCAGTCTTTAAGGAGGTCAGAAACAAGTGTGGAGGACAGATAGATAAAACAACTAGAACTCAATGTGGTAAGCACTTTAATAAGGCTCATGCAACAGGTAATAGAATCACAGACCCACCAATCATTCATTTACAAGTATTTAGTAGGTACCTGTTAAATGCCAGGTATTGTGCCAGGTGTTGGGACTATGATGCTGGTTAAGAAAGATCTTAAAGAGCTAAGTACAGTTTGTACTTATCATAAATACAGGAGGAATTTTTGGGGGGTCATCTGATGCGATTTTCTTATCTTCTGACAGAATTCTTGCTATAGCCCTCTTAGAATGTGCCATTTACATGAAGGAGTCTCTCTTTGCTGATATGAAACTCATGAATTAATTTATGAGTTTAATGTTGGACTATCATAAATGTTGGTTGTTATATTTTAATTTGAGTGAAACTTAAGTAGAAATTATACATTTCAGAGCTGAAAATTGCCTGCTAGAAAACTTCATTTTTTTCACATACTCAAAAAAACACTATTACTTACTAAAATATAAGCTCTAGGATTATAGGGATTTTGTCTTTTGTTTATTGTTTTACTCACAAAATCTACTTTAGAGTTTGTCACATATATTAGTATTCTTGTATTAGGATTAATTTCTGAAATGAACACAAAAAGTTCTTTCACAGATTTATAAAACTCTAAAAACTTCTGATCGTTTCCTATAATTTCTGTAGAGGGCCATAAATAATAGGTTTATTATTTCCATTAATCAATAACAAAGCATGGGTATGAATGAGTAATAATAGCTATCATACACTGAACACAGAGTATGTGTCAGGCTCTTTTTATAGAATCTATCTCATTTCTCATAATGAGTGCATTTGTCAATTTCCACCCAAGTGGTGGGTCAGCTCAAGTTTAATTGCTGCGACTAATGAACTTGATAGGCAGTAAAGCTTAGGCAGAGGCTTTCTTTTTCTTTTTTGGTACCAGGGACTAAACCCAGGGGTGCTTAACCACTGAGCTACACTCCCCAGCCAGCCCTTTTTATATTTTATTTTGAGACAGGTTCTTGATAAATTGCTTAGGATCTTGTTAAGTTGCTGAGGCTGGCCATGAACTTGTGACTCTTCTGCTTCCGCCTCCAGAGCCACTGGGATTACAGGTTGCGCCACTACGCCCAGTGGTGGAAACTTTCTTTGCATCTTGTTGTGACCAGTTGTCCTTTTGCTTATGCTCTGGAGACTTTGATACCCTGGCATAGAAGGGAGCTGGACAAGCTCAGGCAAAGACACAGTAAAGAAACAGTGAAGCACAGTTTGAACAATATTTGCAGTACCACTGAGCCCAGGTGTGTTCTGCGGAGATCATTTGTAAGCATGCCACGTACATTAAGGGAAGTAGCATATGTGTGGTAAAAGACTGTGGAGGCCACCTCTCGGGTTGCTCCCAAATCCATCTTCTGCCTTTCTCCTGGCATTTTGTATATCATGGAGAATTGCCTTTCACAGTATTCCTTGTCAACTGCTCCTGGGTGGGGAGGCCAATAGGATGCACTGGCAGAGGAGGGCAGAAGTCAAGATATTTCTGCCTTTCTTTATCTGCCTTGGGTACCACTTCTGGCAGTTGCTGTCTTCTCTGAGCCCTGGCTTTTGCAAGATTGCCTCCTACTTTTGTGGTCCCAGATCACTGGCAAATTTCACTGTGGTTCTTGTTTCAGCCAGACCATTCTAGTGTTCGGGTTCTGATAACACCACCCTCTACTATCCTCTGACAGGTAGAGATGGAGCAGTCCCTACTGTTTCTGATCACAGGGTTGCCCCACCGCTTCATGTTCAGCTTCCAGTTCTTGTATTAAATTCCCTCTGTTGGGAGACTTAAAAATTATTTTTTTTCCCTGAGTGGATCAACTTGACTGACTGATATACAATTAAGTCCCTAAGTTTCAAGGGCTTAGCCTAACATAGACTTATTTTTTATGGGCTTAAAGTCCAATCGGTGCTCACTGGGCAGCCTTCTGCACAACTCGGGCCCATGAGCATTCTCCCCTGTGGCTCTGCCTTTCTCTGGGGCATTGCATCCCTCTCATGGACACTTTAACAATATAGGAGAAAGTGTGAAATCATGTATGGAGGGGTTTTATGGGTCAATCCTGGAAATAATGCATAAGTCTTCTGAAATTTGAGGGATGTTTGCTGATAAATATAGTCTTGCTGTGGGTTCAGGAGGAGACAGGTTGTGTGATCAGAGAATCAGTCTTTTTTTTTTTTTTTAAATAGATGGACACAATGTCTTTATTCTATTGGTTTGTATGTGGTGCTGAGGATCGAACCCAGGGCCTCACGCATGTGAAGCAAGCGCTCTACCGCTGAGCTACAATCCCAGCCCCAGAGAATCAGTCTTTACTCTGTTGCAGACGAGTATCTAGATACCTGGTAAAGTTGGTCTGTGTGTGTATAAATTACTCTCCACTCTTTACTGCTCCCATTTTCCTTTCTCATCTTGCTATGTTCATACATAGCTCAGCTGGAAGACATGCTAATATCTAGTACAAGGGGATGCCTACTTTTAGAAGATAGGGATGAGGTATATATCAATACTTTCTGAACCAACCTGTCACACTAAAACATGCTTCATGTGGTCTGAGAAACTGGTATTTGGAAGTAGTCATAGGCAGACTGGCAATACCTAGAAAATCCTTTCATATGTATATAAAGGTAAGCATTGCTCTCCTGTGCACTGGTGTGGTATGTGCTTTGTTACTCAAAGATAGGATCCCATCAATCATCAGCATCAGCAATATCTGGGGGCTTGTGGAAATGCAGAAAGTCAAGCTCTAGCCCAGGTTTACTGAATTAGAACCTGCAATTAAACAAGATCCCCAGGTGATTTGTATGCACATTGAAGTTTGGAAGCACTAGGGTAATTCATAAAGTTAAGAGTTTGCTCAGCTGGAATCACAGATTTTCTAGGTGGAAGTTCTGTATGTGGGACATACTGCCTTGCTTCCTGGCTTAGGGAAATCTTGTTGAGCTCCTAGGGGGTGAATATATCTTACTTTACTTCTTAAACTAAGAAATTGGACTGGTGGACATGCTCTTGGTATTTCTAACTACAGAAAGAAGGAGAAAGAGGAAGAGGAGGAGGAGAAGGAAAAAGGGGAAGAGAAGGAGACGGAAAGACACGCATACATGAAGGAGGCAGGCAGGCAAGCCAAATTCATCAAACTAGAATGGACTCCAGGTCTAACATTTCCAGACTGTCCAGGGACGGAACGTTCTGAGAGAAACCCTTCCTATGAAGCCAGTGTATGTTCTAGGCTTTATGCAGAAGGTAGCATGCATAACTACCCATCTCTTGCTGTCAGATTTGGGTTTTAGGCAACAGGCTAATTACTAGCAATCTCTGAAACATCTAAATTCTGATTTTTATTTATTTCTGCCTTCTGTGTTTGCATGCAAATTCCTATTTATTCTTAAGCTCAGCTCAAATGCAAACTCTCCTGTGATTCCCTGGAGCTCACTCCAGGCTTTCAGGACCCTCCAAGGTCTTAAGCTCTGTAGCTCTTCCAATGTCTGCCTTCTATGTGTCCTTTCACAATCCAGGCTGGCCTCCTATGCTCTTCCTTCTTTTCAGGGAGGAAAGTGCCACCTAGATCAGATTGACTTTGTAATGTGGCTGTCCTTCGGCTGTGTGCATCAAAGGTGAGGAAGAACCCTAAAAACTGTAGCTCTTAACTCAGAGGATGGGGGTGGATGAGGCAGGGATGTGTTCCTAGTCTTATGGGCTCAAGCTAAAGGACTAGTGGGTTTATGTATTTTGAGAAAAAAATTCTTTAGTGTTTCTAATCCATTTAGCTGTTGATAACTGCCTTAACACATCACGGGATAAGTTTTTCTCTCATGTTTCATCAATTCATACAGCAAATAGAGTACAGTGTACTACACATACAAAGGTCATAAAACAGTCTTGGCCCTATAAGTGCTTACAGTCCTGCTTGCTTCAGCCTCAGTCATTTATGAGTTTGTTCAACTCTTGCCTGTCCTGCCTCTACTCTACTCCTACCCTGGAAGGATTCTGCAGCCTCCTCTTCTTTTTTAAATTAATAGACTTCATATTTTTTAAAAACAGTTTGAGTCACAGAAAAATTGAGCCAAATTGAGTTCCCATATATTCCCTCACTCTCCTCCTGGTTTCCCCTATTTTTAATATCTTGCATTAGTGTGGTGCATTTGTTACAAGTGATAAATCAACATTGATATATTAATTAAAGTCCCCAATTTACATTAGGGTTTTCTGTGTTGTATATTCTATGGGCTTTGATAAACATATAATGTAGCCACCATTAGGGTAACATATAGAATGTTTCACTGCCCTAAATATCCTGTCATGTCTCCTATGCCCATGTATTAATAAAGGTCACATTCACTTGGATTGAAATCAAGGTGGAGCGTATATTTAGGTTACCTTGCCCCGCCCCAGGATCTTGGCCAGTTTAGATACAAGTAAATCATCACCAAACTTGACAAGAAATCCACACTGCTTACCCCCTGGAAAGATGGGAAAGATGAGGGGACTGTGTAGGTTCAGAAAGTTACGAAGAATTCAGCCCACCAACAGAGCAAGTTCATATTCTGCTCAGCTGCCTCAAGGAATTTCCCAAGAAATGCTGGGATTTTAGAAATGGCTTTTCTTTAATCTTCATGACTCATTCTTCCTGAACAAGCCGGGCCCTTTAATGGAGCATTTTGGGGATATAATTTTAGTGGTGCTACAGTGTGTCTAATGAAGCGATAATTTATGGACGCGCAGGGGATATGAGGCAACAGTGGGGGCCAGTTTGGGAGCTCCAAGGCAAAGCCAAAGCATCAACCTGATTTAGAAGCTGCCCATTTCTCAGGCCGCACTCTCTGCTCTATGTTGGTGCTGGGGAATCCATGGCTGGGAAGGACCTTAACAATATAGTATATTTCATTTTTGTATCTTTAAAATAAAGATATTGTTGCAAGAAGGCAGTAGGTCAGACATCCATCAAAATTTAAGATTGTATCTGAATTTGCTGACAACAGGTTCTACGTAGGTCCAAGCTGGGAAATCCCTCCTTAGATGGGCACTGGTTTTTGGAAGGCAGTGCCAAAGTCCCCTGGGTACCTGTCCTTATATCTGCCCTAGCAGCAGGTACCCCACCCTGCCATCATAGAGTTCATAGCACTTGTTGCACCTGTCTTCTCATTTGTCCAAGGGCTCCACTGGACTTTAAGCTCCTTCCATACTCACTGAGGGCTCTCCAGCTCCTACAGCACTAGGCCCCGGGTACAAGTTAGGTGAATGGATGAATGAACTGACCGATGGAGGGGACTCTTGGTCACCACCAGTGGTGCCTCAATACTAGTCTTTCTTCGGCATGTGCTCACTCCATCTGGTCACTAAGTCCTATTAATTTTAATCTTTGAAGGTGTCTGGAATCCTTTTTATGTCTTTGTACTTAGGTTGAGACTCTCAGTATTTCCTGTCAGAATTGCCAGATAAAATACAAGATGCCCAGTTATATTGAATTTGAGGAAAGCAACAATTTTTTTAAGTCTGTCCAAATATTGCAATCATTAAGCTAAAATTATTTGTTGTTTTCCTGAAGTTCAGATGTAATTGCATTGTTCTGCCTTACATACCTTCCTTCTTTCCTTTTACCTCCCCTCCCCTCCCTCTCTCTCTCTCTCTCTCTCTCTGCCCCCACCCCCTTTCTTCCAGTGCTGGGGATGGAACTCAGAGCCTTGCACATGCTAGGTAAGTGCTATACCCCTGAGCCACATATATCCCCAGCCAAAAATATTTTATTGTGATAGAATACACAAAACGTAAAATTTGCAGTTTCAACAATTTTTCAAGTGTACAACTCAGTGGCATTAAATATATTGTTGTGCAACCATCACCACTGTCCACTTTCAGAACTTTTCAATCATCCCCAGAAGAAATTCTCTACCCATTAAAAAATAACATCTCCCCCACCTGCTGCATTTCCCAGTAACCATAGGATATCCTCTCTAGTAGTGGTTCTTGAAGTGTGGTCATTGGCTCAGCATTACCAGCAGCACCTGGGAGTTTCAATTGCCAGGTTAGAATGTAGATAATCTGGCCTCACCTAGACTACTGAGAGCTTAGCAGTCTGTTTGAATAAATTCTCCAGGTGTTCCTGATGCAGCAAAATTTGAGAACTACTGCTCTATGGCAATCCTGATGATGTATCTGCTTTCTTAGACATGCCAAACATGGTGGTTCACATATTATTAGACTGTCCATTCCATTCCATTTTCATATAATTTTAATTGTTGGAGAATTACTACTTATTTTTTTATTTAATTATTTAAATGCGTTTCAAGTCATAGTATATATACAGAGCTCAATTTTTCCATTTCTCTGGTTGCAAACTAGGTAGTCACACCATTTGTTTCTTCATATATGCACCCAAGGAAGTGATGACAATCTCAATCAACCATCATTACTATGCCCATTCCCCTTTGCTTCCTCCCACCTCCTGCCTGCCGCATCCAGAGTTCCTCCATTTCTCCTATGTTCCCCATTCCCACCCCTCTTATGTATCCTCATCCACTAATCAGAGAGAACATTCGGCATTTGGTTTTTTGGGATTGGCTTACTTCACTAAGCATAATGTTCTCCAATTCCATCCATCTGCCTGCAAATGCCATAATTTTATTCTCTTTTATTGCTGAATAATATTCCATTGTGTATATGTACCACAGTTTCTTTATCCATTCATCTATTGAAGGGCATCTGGGTTGCTTCCATAGTTTGGCAATTGTGAATTGTGCTTCTATAAACATTGAGGTGACTGTTTTATTGTAGTGTGCTGTTTTTAAATCTTTAGGGTATAGGCCAAGGAGTGGGATAGCTGGATCAAATGGTGGTTCCATTCCAAGTTTTTTAAGAAATCTCCAAACTGCTTTCCAGATTGGTTGCACCAATTTGCAGTCCCACCAGCAATGTATGAGTGTACCTTTTTCACCGTATCTTCACCAGCACTTATTGTTGCTGGTATTTTGGATAGCTGCCATTCTGACTGGGGTGAGATGAAATCTGAGCGTAGTTTTGATTTGCATTTCTCTAATGGCTAGAGATGATGAACATTTCTTCATATATGTATTTATTGATT
>JAQQSJ010004456.1:0-10475 GCA_028644305.1 Xerus rutilus
TTTTTTCCTTATCACCAGTTTTAAACAATTTGTTTATAATATGGCCTGATGTAATATTCTTCATGTTTCTTGAAATTTTTTGAGCTCTTAGATATTTAAGTTTACTACTTCCACTAAATGCGAGCATTTTCATTGTTTATTTTTAATTTTTACTTTCAATCTTTATTTTTTTCAAACATCTATATATGTGTATGTGTGTATAGATCCTCCTTCTCTCTCTTCTTTATGCCTGCACTTATAACTAAAATACCCTATAATAGGTGGCTGTACATTGTCCTAAGACCAGTCTCTGTCTTTGTCTCTTAGTCTTGTTTCCTTTCTGTGTTTAAGTTTGGTTAGTTTCTGTTGTTATCTCTTTGAGTTCATTAATCTTCTTTTTGTAGCCCCAATCTGCTGTTGATCTTGTTGGTGAGTTTTTCATTTTTTATTTGAGGGAGACATTGTAGTGTTCATGCTCATGTTCATATTGCATCTTTATTATATATTTTGTATACCTACTATGTTCAATTTTCCTTTGACTTCTTGAATATGTCCTTGTTTACTAATTCCTTCCTTGTTTTTATTTTTGGGTCATTTTTTATGACCGAAATTTCTTATCATTACAAATCTATTTTTCTGCTTTCTTTTCTCTTCATGACTTACAACTTTTCGCTGAATGCCAGAACTTTTATATTCTACATTATTATATTTGTATTCCCAGACATATTCTTGACTTTTGTTTTAGAGTATAATGAAGCTGCCCACACAATTTGATCCTTTCCAGTGCTGTTTCTAAGATATTTTAGGTAGCACCAGAGGGCATTTAGTCTAAGGTTAATTCTCACCTCTATTGTCAGTCTTCTATCCAATGTCTCGTGAATTTTGAGGGATTGTTTTGCTATAGCTATTGGGAAAAGGAATTTTCTCAACCCTGTGAATTTTAGAGTCCCTCCCCCACCTTAGTTTCCTCCCTTGTATGTGCTAATTAGTCTCTCAGCTGAAAATGTGGACACTTTGCTTATCTTTCTGTACAATTGTTTCTTTTTTGGTTCTCTGCCCTGCTAACTCTAACTGCCTTGGCTCTTCCAGACTCCAAGTTCTGTTCCTCTATCTGAAGGTAGTCCCTGGGCTCCCACTAGGTTTCCTTGCCTGGTCCATGGCATTCAAATTCTCCAGTTAGTAAACTGCAGTAAATATACGATTCATTTTTCCCCTCTCAGTTATCACCCTTTCTTGCTTCATATTCAATGTCTTAAAAAGCTTTATTTATTATACTTTTTCCAGTTATTAGTGAAATAACTGTCACTCCATCTTGTCTGGAAGGATAGTCTCCATGTTGAGTTTTTAATGCCTAAATCATGATATGATAAAACCACCTTGTTCTAATTTCTAGAATTAAATCTTGTCAAACATCACCATGTTATTTCAGGTAACTTTTTCATGAATTATTAGGATGAATTACTTTCTTATTCTTTTGCTGACTGGCACTACCAAGAATTTTTTCTAGCTAATTCAAGTAGTTTGATGACTCTTCCTTTTTATTCTGTCTGGAATTTGGACTTAGTCTTTCATCCTAATTTCAGGTAACACAAGAAGACAATAAATTTTAAGAATACGCATTAAACATTCTCAATACAGTAAAATAAAGGGGAAGAACAGAAGGGGAGAGGTCATGGAGGCAGGAAAGATGATGGAATGAGATGGACATCATTACCCTTGGTACATGTATGACTGCACATATGGTGAGACTCTACATCATGTACAGCCAGAGAAATGAAAAGTTATGCTCCATTTGTATACTTTGAATCAAAATGTATTGTGCTGTCATGTACACCTAATTAGAATAAATAAATTTTTAAGAAGGCCGAATTATTTTCAAGAATGTAAAATTGGATTGTTGCACAGAGAGATCACTTTGTTCTTATGATAGTTTTGCTGTTTTCCAATAAGATGTTTTAAATTGTTTAATTTTAAGAATATATGTGTTTATATAAATAAATATGTGTATGCATGTATGTTTAGGCTTATTATAACACTTATTAAGCACTTATTTAGGCTAGCTATTTTATGTGCATTATACTTAATCCTCACAATTTATGTATAAAAATGGTAATGGAAAGGTTAAAAAATTTGTTCTAGATATCCAGGTAGTATATAGAACAGATTGACCTGAACTGAGATCTATATGTTCCCAAAGACTAAACCAATCCATACCAGTCTATAGTCTAAAACAAAGTAGTAAAAAAAAAGCAAATATCACAAAAAAAAATTTAAAAAGAGTATCTTATGTCTAAAGAAGCCTGGAGCCTTTCTCATAGTGCTTATTTCACTGTCCTACCTAATTTTGTCTGTTGCAATTAGGCAGGGCATGCTCACTTATTTTTACTATAGGAAATGCTATCAACAAATATTAAGCAAACTTACCATTTAATTTTAGAAAAAAACAAACTCAACTAGGTCAAAGACCATTTTGTTTTATTTTATTTTTTCTTGAATCGGTTCTAAAACTCTTTCAAGTCATCATTCCTTGTCCCTGGACTGAACTCTTAGAATGTTTATTTGACACTGAGATATTAATTTCTATAAAGGAGTATGTTACAACTTATGGTACATATACAACTATCACACAATGTCTGACATCATAAGAACATTTTCCAAAATTCTGTTAGGTCTGTGTATTCATCAATCTAGATCTCACCCAGAGTTTCTCCACTGTTATTACAATTTCTTGGCTTTGCCAAAACACTTAGATTCTCAGAGCCCAGTCTTACAGGGGCATCCATAATGCCCTATGAGTAAACAGTAATTGACAGGTACAAGAGTATCTACTTCCAATTTAAAAAAGAAATTTATACTAATTGAAACAAAGTGTTTAGTATAAACTTGTAAAAGGACTAATGTTCATTTGTATTACTGAATTTAAAATGAATTCTCTTTCACGGCACGTTAATACACAAACATTCTCTGTTTTTGTACCTTACCTGACTATTAGAATCAAGATTTCATTTCCCAGTTGTGTCAAATTCAAGTGAAATCCTTACAGAATTCTATTTCAATGAGTCTTATTTCTATAGGGCTGAATAGTAAATGAACCTATATGTCTTTATGACTTAAAATCCATTTTGTTTCCTGTTGCTTATTTCATTGAAAATAATGATTTAAAAATAAGTTTGTCATTGCTTTTTTATCCCATGGATATATTACCATATTAAAAATTCATGTTATTATGAATATGAATACCATTATAATATTATGCCCAAACAGTGAAGCTGGTTTGAAAATTTTGAAAGTGGAAAGAGAGTATTCATAATTATGCCAGAACAAATTTGGAGGTACCTTCAGAAACTACAACATAGTCACTTTCAAAAAGTAGCATGGTAAAAGCACAAAGTAACATATGTGGTAGCAATCACTATTTGATTTCTATTTCTTTATCTCACTTCTTAAACACATAAATCATTTTTTAGCCCATAAGAGTCAACTGATTTATTTTCTATGGAAATATTTGCTTGACTCTATAGTACTTACTGGTGCCTATATAGATTTCCTCAGTTTCTCTCTGAAGAATAAATTATATTAATAGGAATGACTATTTTGATGTGGAGTTATATTTTTAATATACTAATTTTAACTATTAGGGATTTATAAAATTTGGAGAATTTTCAGGAAAATTCTGTCATCTCTGAGGTTTAATTGACCAACAACCCAATGATAAAACCTGTAAGTCATTTTAATTCTTGATACTATAAATGATTTATTAATGTAGGTAGCTCTGAGTTCTCAAAATTGCCATCCTTAGGAAAACAGAGTAAATGTTTTATTGAAATAGAGAGAAATGACTGAAAATTGTGGTATTGTATCAGTTCTTGTGCTTAAGTAATTTTCACTCAAGAAAGACTTGGATAATAACAGTGATTAACACTACAGTTTTCTCTCTGGAGTATTCCCTTGATCTAAGATATCAGATAGCCTGGGAACATTGTATTGGGTAAGGTCAGTTTGGCACATTAAAAGCATTAACCATGGAATGTTGAATAAGATACTTTCTCATAGGGTTTTTTTTTTTAATAACTCTCACAAATTTCTAACAGCTCTGGAAATAAAGTTAATATGTTGGTGAATTCAACTTCTATTTATTTCTTATATTTTTCAAAATGGCATCTTTCTCCAGCTAGCTTTAGGGTTCAAATGTAATAAGAAAAAGAAAATAATAAATTAAATGCTCAAGAAAATGACTTAGAGCAATATTAGAGCAGCATGATAAGAATCATTAAAAGAGTGAATATCCATTGCATCTTGCTGCTTCACTGCTTATGACAATCTGGGCACATTCTTTGGTGTAATTTTTTATGTGGTCAACACAGGGATTTTACCACTTTCTAGTAGGTACTCAATAAGTACATGTTGGTTAATAAATAAATTTATAAGCAAATGCTCAAAGATTTGACAAGAATGAAAGGAAAAACAACTCATACAGTGTCTTTGTTATTCTAAAAAAATTAAAACCTATCTTTATAAAGGACTGAAATATTTGTATTAGTGAATATTTTATTTCAGTTAAATTTCAATATACCAAGAATATATACTAATTCCATTACTGACTGAAATATTTTAGTGATGTTTATTTGAAGGAAAAATAACAACAAGAATTGTGATTTATTTGCAGTATTTTGCATATTTAATAGCTCTTTTCTTAAGAGATATAAATAAAAAAACAATGTTATGAAAAAATGTACAAAATCTTTGATTAAATGCAAAAATAATAAAATATTTCATGAATAGAGAAATTATAAAAGGAAAAGACACTAATGTTATACTGAGCAATTAACCAAACAACTCATTATAAAATGTTTGCTTTAGAGAATAACTACAATATATCCCAAAATTAATGTGTACATAATAGATTATTTTGAGTCTAGATAATAGCCCATAATGCCTTCACATATTTGGGATGTTAACTTTCCAAATGGCCTGCATTTATACACTTTCACCTTTCCTTTGAAACCTTCATCTACGCATCATACTAAAAACTAATTTTCTGGTGTGTAATCTACTAGACTATAAGCTCAATGAGCTCAGGTCCAAGATTCTTGTGATCACTGTTATATCTCAATGACTAAAAACATCCTCAGGATATTTGGATTCAATAAAGATTGGCTGAATAAATATTTGGCTTTCTATTGGGCTTAGAGATTCTGGATCTCCTACATCAGACAGTACAAGAAGTCCTTTTTCTCATTATAAGATGCCAGGGCATTCAGAAGAAATCATCACTAGGATGGGGGACAAGAAATGAGCAGTTGAATTAAGCTGCAGAGCAAGATGGAAGATTCAAAACCTACGAATCATCAGTGGAAAGCCAGCTGGAGGGAAAGGCATGATTGCTTTTTCTTGCAGCCAACAATAACAAAAATACATAAGCCAAAAAGGAAAAGGAAATCAAGAAGTAGTCAAAGGTAAGATCCAGACAAATTGATTTTTTGAAAAAAAATTCTGGATCATTGCAAAATATATCATTGTATCATTGATCTATTAAAAAAAAAAGAACAAAAGCTGGTTTGAACCCACTGCTTGCACCTCTGAGTCTCAGGGTATTGACTGGACTTTCCCTGGTTTCTTCAAGGTATTCGCTGCCACAGTGGAGTGAAGCAATGGATGTATTTGAGAAGTGGGAATGACTCCCATGACTATCAAAGCATGTGGGAGATATAATTTAGAGATTAAAGTCTGGGGTTAAATCCTCAGTTCAAAGGACAAATCCACTAAGTGAAATCTTAAATGGCATGTTACTCATAGGGAAATTAAAGTACTGCTTATCGATTGTGTATGAACTAAGCTGTTCTTCACTTAAAATGCATCAGTCCTCCGAGTATAAAATGATCTGATCTTATCCAAAACCTTGATAAAAATCAGATCTAGCATGCAATCTAATTCATATTTGCTTTGGTGAAACTTAAGACCTCTCAATTCAGTGTTGGAGCTCTCTAATTCAGTTTGGGATTTGAACTACTAAGAAGAAAGATTCATGATCTTTTACCATTCTATATTAAGGAGAACTGCTTTTAGATAGCCAAAATTCTCCTAAGGGAGCTGAGCTTGTATAGGCCTCTCACTGAAGTCTAAATTTTAAAATGACTTACTTAGGCTGTATCTTATATCTAGTTTTCAGTAAGGAATAGAACCTCAAAATTTAAGCTTGTAATATAGTCTATCATGGACAATACTGTTAGCAGAAGAACTATTGGAACTGTTTGCACATCTAAACATTTACAGCATCCTGTAGTTTTTGAAGTATGACTAAGTCAAAAAGAAATGGAAAAAAAAAGAGAAATGGGAAAAATATTGAATAATGCAAAGTAAATAATATGAGAGACAATTGAGCTAGATTTTATGTTTCAAATAATATTATAAAAACATTTAAATGGTTATAAGCAACTTCTATTTACCTGTATAAACATTGTATCCATTTGCATATTCATAAGTAGAGTACATATCTTGACATATCTTTGGTATTTATATTTTAGGATAACTTGAGCTCTTTTTATTCTATTGGTTCTATTTCCACATGTCCCCTAAATACCTTTCAGAATGTTACTTTTGGATTTATAAAGGAGTAAATATTCCAACATGAAAGGTTGAATTTAAGAAGCTGATACTAAGCAATGGGTGGCCCACAACTGGAGTCCTCATTCTCTTGAATATATCAAATGCTTTTTCCTTCTTCTCTTTATGTCTCCCTATCTGTGTGATTTCTTGGTGTGCAGGAGGGGAGCATGTTCTGTTTAATCATTGCTCAGGTTGGGGATGATAGGGATTAAAACATATGCTTAACATCCCGGGAGCCTCCCCACAAACAAGAAGGGACAAGAATTTGCACTGAAAGGGTATTTTTTTAATCTTTTTTTTTTTTTTTTTGGTGGAGTTCTTTTTTGTTTTGTCTTTTTTGGAACTGGGGGTTGAACCCAGGGCTTTGCAAATGCAAAGCAGATGCTTTGCCACTGGGCTATAAACAAACAACCCAATCAATAAATAGGCCAAGGAGCTGAACAGAAAATTCTCAGAAGAAGATATATAATCGATCACCAGACATATGAAAAAATGTTCAACATCTCTAGCAATTAGAGAAATGCAAATCAAAAGTACTTTAAGATTTAATCTCACACCAGTCAGAATGGCAATTATCAAGAATACAAACAACAATAAGTGTTGGCGAAGTTGTTGGCACACTCATACATTGCTGATGGGACTACAAATTGGTACAACCAACCTGGAAAGCAGTATGGAGATTCCTTAGAAAACTTGGAATGGAACCACCATTTGACCCAGCTATCCCACTCCTCTGTCTATACCCAAAGGACTTAAAAAGAGCATACTACAGTGATACAGTCACTTCAAAGTTTATAGCATCTCAATTCACAAGAGCTAAACTATGGAACCAACCTAGATGCCCTTCAATAGATGAAATGATAGAGAAACTGTGGTATATGTACACAATGGAATATTACTCAGCAACAGAAGATAATAAAATTATGGCATTTGCAGGTAAATAGATGGAGTTGGAGAATATCATGCTAATTGAAATAAGCCAGTTTCAAAAAATGCCAAATGTTCTCTCTGATAAGTGGATGCTGATCCATAATTTGGTCACAGGTGTGAGAGAGGGAGGGGGCATGGGGACAGTAAAGATAGTGAAATAAGATGGACATCATAGCCCTAGCTTTATGTATGACTGTATGTATGTTGTGATTCTAAATCACATACCATCAGAGAAATGAAAAGTTGTGTGTTCCATCTGTGTACAATGAATCAAAATGCATTCTGCTATCATGTATACCTAAGTAGAATAAATAAATAAATAAAAGTTGTTCTTGTCAGGATTTTGGTCACAGTTACACACAAACTGACTAAAACAATGTCTTCCTCATTCTTTAGGTGACAATCTCTAAATTTCCTCTTAGAAATCTTTCTCAGGCTTGTACCACAGTTAGCATCTTACTGTAGACAATGCCATATAGGCTTTCTTTCTTTCTCCATCTCGCCACCCCATGCCAACTGGTGCTTCTCAATTCCCAAATAAACATGTTGCTCTCACATCCTTATTTTAGGGTTTGCATCTAGGAGTATCCAAAGTTTTATGAAAATGTGATCACCTTATAAAGTAAAGGTTGAGTTAGAGAAGGAAACATTGGGATAACCTCAAGGTGAAGAAATGACCAAATCAGAAAAGAGTACAAAGGAAAAAGCTGAGAGATAAAATAGAAGAGGAAATAATAAAAGATCAGAAAAAAATTCCATGGAGATTAATAAAAGACAAACGATGACACATTAAATTTAAAAAATAAGAACACAAAAGAGGGAACAAAAACCTAGGGGTAACAACAACAACAGAACATATGCTCTTTTATTAATCCTTCCACCTTTCTTTCTCTTATCTTGTTTTCCTAGCCAGGAAGCTTGATGATTCAGTTACTGTGATCCCTAAGAATTTGAGAGAGAAGATAAGAAGACACCAAAGATTCACAGTGGTCTTTGGGTAGCCTAAGGATAAGCATCAAGTATGAAAGAGAGTGCAAGCATCAAATAAGAAATGTGTGTTTATTGTGTTTGAGAAAAAGAGAGGTATGAGGAGTCAGAGTATGGAAACTAAGGGAGATAAATTTAGGGAGATCAAGTTGGCATGATTGTCTGAATAGATGAAATGATAGAGAAACTGTGGTATATGTACACAATGGAATATTACTCAGCAACAAAAGGTAATAAAATTATCTTCAAGAAATCTCAGAAGTATTAGCTAAGAAGCCTCTTGGCCTTAGTTTCTATGGAAAAAAACTACCTTTTGTTTATTCCAGTAAACATTTGTTTTCTTAACTCTTAAGTAGATAAGTAAGCATAAACTTGAAAAGTATTCAGGTAAATATATGTTTACTTTTGTAAGAAACTACCACTGGGTTTTCCAGAATGGTCACACCATTCTACACTCCAACCAATTATGTGTGACAATTTCAGTTGATCTATATCTGCACCAACATTTGGTGTTGTCAATCTCTTAACTTCACTACAGTAATGGATGTAACGTGATATTTCACAGTATAAATGTTAAAGATAGCATTTGTGTTAAGACTATTTTCACCTGTGAGCTACTTACACATCTTCTTTTTTGAAATGTTTATTCAAAAATTTCCTTCTTTCTTATTGCTTTTGTCTTCCAAAAGGAAAAAGATACAAGCTCTGTAGTAACAAGGCAAATTTTTTTCATTATATACCCCAAGGAAGATAACCATATTGAATTTAGGAGGAAGAGATAAGGTTGGGCCATTAGGGAAATGCTCCCCCACCCCACCCTGCAACTTCCTGAGTAGCAGAACACAAAACACCAGATATATATGCTTTTCATGAGAAACTTGAAGAAAAGTTCTTTTTAAATTGGGATATACATGACCTGGAGTCCATAGAAAAATGGGAATATGTGACTTGGAGTCTACATACTTTCCAAAGAAGAAATATACCTGATCAATATCTTGATTAGACCAATGGCTGCATGAATACCTGTGGACACTGAGTGCTTTGCCCAGGATTGGGCAGGAGGCTGATTTCCTTAAACCCAGAGATTCATATAAACTCCTAGAAATGGCCATCCACTGGCAATGCTCCCTGGTCACCTCCCAGATGCAGGAATATTGCTTTGCTTTGTTTTACTAAATTCTTATACTTTACTTTCACATTCTGCTGCTGTGAATCTCACTCTTTGAATTCACAAAGCAAAGAAATGATATAACTCCACCCTCCATGTTCCTGTATTGTGCAAAAATCATACTTTTCATTTTAGGTGATACGAAGCAATCTTGAATGCAAAATGAGCTTGTTGTAGATGCACAGTGATTTTAAAGTGTCAAAAGATGGTCTAATGTATATACTGGAACCCACAGCGAAATAAGTTTTTGAAAAATTTCTTGCTTACCAGGGACCTGACCTAAACGTGTGTTTGAAAAAAAGGATTTCCTCAGGCTATCCTGTTTAGTCAATCATGTTTTCTTTCCCAATTTCACAAGATAAATTCCTCTTAATTGTTATTACTTATCAATTTCTCAAATTTAAAAGATAGCTACATTGTTCACTCTCAAGTGCCTAAGGTATCATAAACATGCATTCTTTCTTATTTCTTTAATAAAGAGAAAACTAACTGTTTACCATAGTATCCATACAACAAAAATCCTGAAACTTTTTAAATGGCATGGGCCCTACCATCAAGTATTGTGGGAATATTCAGGTATATAAAATATACTGTATGGTATCATGTCAACTTTACATATAGATTTCAGTTTTCTAACAGCATTCCAAAAGTACACAAGGATAAAATCTCCCATAACCATATCACATTCTAACCAACATTGAATTGATGAAGGATCTGAATCTGAAATTTTAGAAATCAATTGGATCCAATTGATTCTTTAGGATGTTGCTAAAATATTTGATATTTGCCTAGAAATATATTTAGT
>JAQQSJ010004457.1:0-10474 GCA_028644305.1 Xerus rutilus
CAGCCACTTCAATGTTTATAGCAGCACAATTCACAATTGCA
Source organism: Xerus rutilus (assembly GCA_028644305.1). Taxonomy (NCBI): domain Eukaryota; kingdom Metazoa; phylum Chordata; class Mammalia; order Rodentia; family Sciuridae; genus Xerus; species Xerus rutilus. Next base: position 42 of record JAQQSJ010004457.1, read on the forward strand.
AAACTGTGGAAGCGACCCAGATGCCCTTCAATAGATGAATGGATAAAGAAACTGTGGTACATCTACACGATGGAATATTATTCAGCAATAAAAGAATAAAATTATGGCATTTGCAGGTAAATGGATGGAGTTGGAGAACATTATGCTAAGTGAAGTAAGCCAATCCCAGAAAACCAAATGCTGAATGTTCTGATTAGTAGACGCTGATACATAAGGAGGGGGTGGGAATGGGGAACATAGGAGAAATGGTGGAACTCTGGATGGGGCAGGAGGGAGGTGGGGAGAGGGAAAGGGGAATGTGTGCATTAAAGATGGTTGATTGAGATGGTCATCACTACCCTTGGTGCATGTATGAAGACACAAATGGTGTGACTATCTGGTTGGCAACCAGAGAAATGGAAAAATTGAGCTCTATATATGTACTATAACTTAAAATGCATTTAAATAAATAAGTAAATAAATATTAAAAAAGAGCATAAGACCCTAGGGCTAATGTTTTAGCTGGTGAGCTCCCTCAGCCATGTGAGGCCACCTTGGAGGCAGTTGTTTTCAGGACTAGAAGAAAGCCCTTACCAGAACTTAACACTGGCATCCTGATCTCTTCCAAACTTCAGAACTATAAGAAAATAAATTTCTTGCATTTAAAGACAACAACTGGGTTAATATACGGTATGAAGCACTTTAACATTTCAAGGAATGTCTACGTGATTTTTCATAGAATCCTCTATGTAAGTGAACAGCTAAGGGAAAGTCCATCATCTTTAAATAAACAGCTTAACTTCTAAAGAGTGACGTAGGTGTTGAAACAGACTACCATCTGCAAGTGTTTAAGACATCTCCGTGTCACCCTTTATTCCCTTCCTCATACCCCAATACGTTAACTCAGCTTTCAGGTCCTACTGCTACTGGATTATCCCTAACCCAAGATGCCTGGGTCAGAAGTGTTTCTCATTTCCCATTTTTCTACACTTGGTGTATGTGCCTATAGATAATGAGATTATACAATGAGGTATCTTGAGAACAGAAACTAAAGTCTAAAAATCATTTGTTTCTTATGTACTTTGTTTATACCTGAAAGTGATTTTATATACTTTTGTGTATTTTTAGTGCATTTGTATTTTGATTAACACATCACATGAGGTCAGGTGTGTAGTTTTCCATGTGCAGCATGTTGGTGCTAAGTAGTTTCAGATTTTTGGATTATTGATGCTCAACCTGCCTCTTCCAGACTCCTCAGATCTCACTGGTTCTGACTTATCTCCCAAACTTGTATCCGGTCCAGGCTTTCAGAGCATTTCAGATTCTTCTGCCACTAATCCATGGTTCACAATTTTACTGAAGTAATCTTCAAAGCAAATTTGTTCCCATTGTACCTTTACCTCAAACTTCCAACTGATATTCCGTTATCTCCTGGAACAAGTCCAAATTCCCAAGCACAGAACACAAAATACTATATAATCTGGCCCCTTCTCATTTCTTGCTTTTTACGAGTTATGCTTTCTCATCAGCCTTCCTTCCAAAAATAAAAGCCAGGCTCTATTACAGGTGTTTGGTACATATGAATTTAAAAAAAACTGTTTTTGCAGACCTTATATCCTTACTGAAGAAGTGATAAATGAGTGACAATTGATGGATGGATGATACAGGTAAACAGATGGATAGTCAATAGGTGATAGGTGGGTGGATAGATGGACAATATAGGCAGATAAACAGATGAAGATGATTAATACACAATGTCACCCAGATTACTGCAATGGAAGGAATTACTACAATCAGGGCAAGGAAGGCATAGGCTGCGTAAGAGGTCACACGATATTTCATAATTTTTGTTGGATAGAGAATGCGTCAAAAACAGTGACATCAGAAAAGACCTAACGAAGGTCAGGACACACCAACTTGTCTTATGAGGGAATAAATCTTCAGAGAGGGAACATCTAGTTTAAAGAGCCTATGGCAGCTAGGTGCTCACTGAGGACCACCAAGAAACCAGCGTAGCTGCAGAGAATAAGACAGGAGATGTCTTAGAGGTACAGTGATGTCAGGCCACATCCACTCATTTACATGGATTCCAGCTCCCACTGGGCCAAATGGGAGCCACTGGATCACAAACACCTTTTGATACAGCACTGTTTTATAACACCAGACTGTGCAAAGGCCACAGGTGGAACCTTCAACTTGCTCCTCACGCTATTAGCACTTGATCCACTGCACCTGCTACTAGTCCTTAGGTTCCTTGGTCTGGACTTTGGGGACTGCCTGCCTTGATTTTATCTGCAGCTCTCCATCTCCTAGCATGGTGCCTGGTATAGAGCAGACCCCCGTACTAAGAGTGCTTCCTCAAGCCCCTCCTGGGCCACCAGACTCCTCAGAGTTCCAGGCACCTGTGCTGGCCACAGAGGGGTTTAAGCTCATCTTTGAACTTCAGCCTGAAGCTATAGGAGGGCCAACAGCAGCACCTGAGGGTAAGGCTGAGCTCAGACCAACAACTCCGCCCACTGTGCAGGGCTGATCTCGATGACCAGAGAGACCAGACCAGAATGGAATGTGTTGGGACAGTTTGGAATCCTGAGTTAGCTGGCATCTGCAGTGACATCTGCCCCATTAGCAGCCTTGCCTTCAAAAGGACAGCTTCAAGATCTCGTCTCAGGTTGTGTTTCTTCCTAATTGGAAAAGACTAACGCTAATTGCAGCATTTGTTCAAAGCTATTTCCCCACCTCACAATGCTGCTAATGAAAAATTAACAGTGATTCCATCAGAGCACCAGGGGGGCTGGACCAGATGGGTGGCTTCCTTTCTGGAAGGCTGTGCCTACAGCCCCCTCGGAGCCGGTGAAGTCAGCTCCGCAAGCTGTCTCCACTCTAAGCCACCGCCCTCCACTGTGTGCATCCCTTACTTCATCCACTTCATCCTCCTGTTCTAAGTAGGATCATGTCCATGGCTGGCAGCAGATGCACTGGAGGCCAAGGGATCACTCCCAGCCCAACTGGGAGAACTCCAAAGACACATCCAAGGGCCACATGAATCAGCTTATCACCCCACTCCTCTTCAGCACCATGCAGGAAGATCCATAATGAACGAAACAGACTGCTATGATTATATTTCCATGCAGTGTTTTCAAAAGACATTTAGCAAAGGCAGATTAGAAACTGACAGGATGTAATCTTCCATAGAGAAGTCGGGCAACAGGCTGGAGCCAACTAGATTTATATCCTCTTCTGATGGGCTGCTTACCCCGTGTGTGATGAGGTGTGGAGCCTTCCTGAGCTGCGTTGGCTCCTCTATGAGGCAAGAGCAGTGTCTAGACACCTGTTCACATGTGCGTGTATGCAGGTGAAATGCCAGCATAGCGAGGAGACGGCAGTTAACGGGAGCCCTTTACATGTATGCCTGCTTCTACCCTCCCCGTGAGTGGGTCTTGAGACACCTAAATGGATGAGACTTCAGTGTCACAACATACGCACATTAAAACAGCTCTTAAGTTAGAGGGTAAATTTGGGCATGAAATCGCATTCCAGCCCCATACATCGTCCCAGGCCCCAGAACTGCCAAGAGGTCAGGAAGAGCACTGAGGCGGGATCGGCACGTCCTGCAGATTCCCAAGCCCATTCCTGTTCACAGAGGGGCTGCTTTCAAGGTCCATGAAACCCATCTTACCCCTCTTCCCTTCTGGAGTGGAAACCAGAGCCTGCAAGGCAGGCAGAGACCGCTGAGGCGACTCATCAGATAAGCCTCTGCCAAGCATCATCCTGGAGGTGCCAGAACCCACCCACCAGGGGACTGAGCCACTTCACCTTTCTCAGCGGAAATGTCCACTACCTCTGCAACATGGAACAGGAACTTCCTCACCTGCTTATTATGGAACTAACCGCCTGCCTGTGAAGAGCACTTTGAAAATTATAAACTGATACACAAATGTTGTAGCTCTGGTCACCACCAGTCACAAGGTCACGTAACTCGTATTGCAGGAACAATGACAAAACTTACAAGTAGTTCCCTTATAAAAGGTATAGTTAGGCAAACAGAAGAAAGCAACTTTAGTTTACAGGGTGGGTGAAAAGTCTCAAAAGTAGTTTCTTCTCATTCAACTAACGAAAAAAATTCCATCAGGCCAAGCCCAGGTGAGGACTGCAGAAGAGCTGAGTTACTGAGCATGCATACAAGATGGAAACAGAACAGATAAACAGGCCAGGTCCGAATTTCTTGAACCTGTGCCTCAGATAATGGGAATGTGCACCTGCTCGCGTAGAGTCACGCAGTACCACACTCCTGCCCATGCGGTGCCTTACCTGACCGATAGCGCTCATCTCGTGACCCTGAGGACCTTCGGCGGTGGTAGCGAGAGGCAGAGGAAGGAGTGACAGGAGCCCGGCGCTCTTGAGGCAAAGCTTGGTCCACCCCTAGATGTAAGAGAAAACAGCAAAGTGAGTGGAGCTGTGCTCAGCAGCTGACCCCCATGGAGCCCGTCACCTGGTGGAATAAACCAGCCCACTCCATTCACACAGCACAGCGGCAGCGGCCTGGAGACCAGGCGGGGGCGGGTGACCATCACAGCAGGTGAGCATCTCGGGCTGTGGCAGGGCCAAGCGCTCCCAAACGCAGGAGGTCACCCCTGCCCAGACGCTGGGCCTTTTGGAAAGCCAGCCCGTGCCCCTTCAGTCACACACTCCCCTCACTGCATCATGGGAAGGACAACGAAGCCCAAGACAGAAAACAAGGTGTGATTTTGCTGTATATTAAACACAAGTCAAATCCCTGAAAAAATTCCCAGATTACATTTATCATTAACCTTCACCTTTAAATCTCTCAAGGGGCTGGAGATGTAGCTCAGCAGCACAGCAATTGCCTGAAGCCCTGGGTGCAATTGTTAGTACCAAAAAAAAAAAAAAAACCCCTTACAGGATTTTCTTACACAATGCAATTTAAGTAACTAGAAGGTACCTATATGAAGCAAACATCTTTGTTCATTCCAAAGCAATCACTCTGGACACATGCTTCACTTGATACGAGATGTTTTAATAAGTTGTATTCAAGCGCAGTTGTGATGAATTACCACGCATATCAGATAAAAATGATTCAAAAGATATTGGTCAAAAAGCTGACCCAAATCTGCCAATCACAGTTCCACTGTACTAACCTAACAGAGGCAGGGAGCAATCCAGATAAAACTAAGTTGTTTGGGAAAGATTTAATCATTATAGCTCAGAAATACTCTGAACTATAATACTCTGAGCATTAATTACCAGTTGTTGCTTCTTCAGAGACAGACCAATAGCACTTAAACCAGGCACTGAATCATTAAGGTTTGGCCCCTGCTTTCCAGTGACAGGCTACCACAAAAGTTAACTGTTGATTCTCTGGATCAACATCTCTTACTCTGGTGATTTCTGTACCATTTAAGATGCTTGGAGGTTAAGTCAACTACGTCAGAATCATGAACACAGCAGTTCCTACTCTAAAGCCACTTTAGGTTCCATAAGCTCTTTAGCAAGCTCATCAAATCATTAAGTCTGTAGCGACCGAACCTTTGGTTTTGTCTACGTATCTTTTCAAAGTAGTCTTTCAAAAAGTTACATTTTAAAAAATGAAACAAAAGTTACATTTTAAAAAATGAAACGTGAAGTTTATGAAATCAGACTGTTTGAAAATACTTTGCCTGGTATTAACAGTGATTTATATGGACTAATTCTCAAGACTATGTACAGACAAAACCACAAGGTTGTATGTTATAAATATTTTACGAGTTTAATATTTGTACCTTTTTGTTTTCTTGGTTTCCAATATATCATATCTATTGCTGGGCCTTTCAGAACACCCCCCAAACCCCTGCCCCATCAGACCCTTACAATCTGCCAATGGCTTTTGAGCTCAGTGTTCAAGAGCCCTCCAGGAGCCCCTGCCTGTTCTGCCCTTGGTCACACAGGTGTGCCTTCACCCTGGACTTGGTTTTTATTGTGTTGGGTCATTTGTTCCTTGCATATCTTCTCACCTTTCCCTCAAATTTTAAAGAGGCACCTCAAGGAGCTTCTGCAGAAGGGATGAAAGACAGAGGCCCTGCATGCGCCTTTCTTGTGATGAGGTCAGGTGCTTGGATATGGAATTCTAGGTTACTTTGGATCATTGTCTTTCATTTCCATTGTTGAAAAACCAAAACGCCACCGTGACACTATAATCCTTACCTGGATGTCTTCTGGGTCACCTTCTCTCACCTCCCCTCTACTTCCACTGAAGGGGCTCCCATATAGCCCTTCCTCAAGCCTGGGCACCACCAAATCTTCCAGTATGTCTTTTATCTGGACCACTGTTTGCCTGAAGAGAACCACTGAGCAAACATGGGCATGTGCACCACCCCAGGGCATCCCTAAACCTAAGGCCTTGCTGGTTTCAATCCTCCAGGCACAAGTGTGTCCAGGACTTGCGGTCAGAGGGGGTCACCATGTACTAGGGGCCATCTCTTCTCCCAGCTCCAGCCAGATGGCACCTGAGGTTTCCGTCAGCATCCTCTACTGGCTTTGCCTACTTTGTTGGAAGAGATGCCACTCAGGATGCATGACAAGCCCGGGCGTGGCTGCTCCCATTCTCCTGTCCTGTTGACTTGGACTTCATTTGCGGGCAGGTATCTCAGGGCGGCTTGGGAAGCAGCAGAAGCAAGCGTACTCCCCAGGTGCCGGGTTCCAAGACCCACCAGTTGCCAGATTTTTTTTACGTGTGGCTTTCAGTCTCAGTTGTATTCAGGAGCTCTCCCTAACTCACTTTCTGGAATCAGGCTCACCTTCCCCACTTACCAGGATGTGCAGTGTAGAGTTGTGGGCCACTATAGGGCTTATTCATGGACCTTACAAAGCTTCCCTCACAGGCGATTTTGCATAGAAATGTTCTAAGTTCATAGGCTGAAATGTAGAGTTTACAACACCAGTTTTAAAGAGTGCATAAAGCTAAATAGAATATCAACAGGTTGCCAGCAATAAGATATTAAACCAAACTAGACTATTAGTGTGCACATATTAACTTTAATCTAGCCTTATTCCCAAGATTTGTGGTGGCTTACAAGTATGCTCCAACAAGAGGTGGCTACCATGTGCTCACAAGCAGAGTCCAACCTGTCATCACAGAAGGGCCCAGGGTCACTGCAAGGTTGTTCTCGTCCATCCACAAATGAGAACTGCCCAAGCACTGCTGCTGGAACAGATGTCTTCTTACAGCATGACTAATTCATAAGATAGCCCAGTATTCACCCCATAGGGTCTGGCATTCAGAGTGACGTCCAGCTTGGGGAAACATGATCGAACACTTCTTGTGAGGCTTCTCTATGGCTCTCGTAACAGCAAGTGTGGCCAAGGGCACAGAGGCTAATGTGGTCACTGGGAAGAAGTCGTCCTCAGGACAATGGGGTTACTGTCCCAACAGGTCCAGGCAGGAGAAAAGAGTTATTTCTGCTTATGGAAAAGCACAAGGGTCAATAGAGAATGCCTTCTCCCACATATATGAGGCATTCACATGCCACTGTGTGCCTGGCTCCAAGTCACCTCCAGAGTGAAGGACTAAAACGGCACCATGGAGAGACCGTGAGCTCTCAATCTGTCAGGCTTCCATCCCTGTGTGTGACCTTGGGTAAGTTCCTCATCCTTTCTAAAGATCAGTTCCCCATCTTTACACAATAGTAATAGATAATGCTTGTAGCACTGGTGTAAGCACTTAATTCTTTTAGGTTCTTAACATGAAAGCCATGAGTCAGACTGTTACTTGTGCCATTTTACTGATGAGGAAACAGGCACAGAAGCGAGATGTGAACTCCAGCAGCGTGTACCACCCTGTCAGTCACAACGGCCTCTTCCTTCGTGACTGGGGTCTCTCTTGGGCGTTCCCAGATGCCAGTGGTCTGAGCACAAGGTGCTCTGGATGCCTCACTGCCCTGGTCCCCAGAAAGGAGGAATTCCCTTGAGCTGTGCCACACTGAGGACTGTGTTCCTGGTACTACCCTCAGAGCCAGGACATGTGTTCAATCCTCTAGCCGTACCTTGAAACCCTGGGGAGGCACATGTGTGACCCACTACACAAGCCTGTTTACACAACAGAATGCTTAAAAGGAAAAAATATTGTTCCAACTTCAGGCTGCTACTCGGGAGTGAACTTAACTGGAACTTGATGGGGTCACATGACAGGTGTGCACAATCAGATCCTCACTAGAGCGACAGACAAGGTAACAGCCAAGAAGCCATATCTGTCTTACTTGCCCATGGCCCAGCACAGCTCCCGGGCCACTCAAGAAATCCCTCTGTACCACCCAATGAGGGATCATCCAAGGCTCCTGCGGTTACCTGGACTACCTCAACTTAAATACAGCCAATGTGACAGAACACTTTCCTCTAGAGTTACAATGGGATTACAAATCAAACTCCAAACCAGAGGCAGATCATCAAGGTGCAATAGAGGGTAAGGCCAAAGGTCAGCACAGAGGCAAAATGTCCTATACCCAGTCCCTCCACTGAGCCCACACCCGAGACTTCCACACTTTAGCACATGGCCTTCCAACACTCTGGTCCTAAAATGCCCAAATGACCTGTTTCATACGTAACAAGGCCTAGTACCTCGCCTTGGGTCCCTGCTCTGAAGGCCACCTTCAGTCTGCAGCTGGATGTTGGGGTTCCCTCCCAGGGTTTCCCTCCCTACTCCAAACAAGGCTCTGATGATTGTTTCTCCACATCCCACTGAGCACACAAAAGCCCTCCATCTATGGAAGTCAGCTCCAACCTCCGCTCACCTTTCCCAGGGGCATCTTCAAGTCAAAGGGGAGGGGCTGGGGTTCTGGCTCAGTGGTAGAGTGCTTGCCTCTCACAAGTGAGGTACTGGGTTTGATCCTCAGCACCACATAAAGATATTGTGTCCATCTACAACTAAAAAAATATTTTTTAAAAAAGTCAAAGGGGAATGCTGGGGCTCCCACACCTTTGCTCTTTCCTACTACTTTCACTTTTCAAATGCCCTCTGCTGCATAACAGATGAGAAAACTCGTGTAAGCCCAAAAGGAGAAAAGGGAAAACAAGCCATTGTTATTACAATCTTCATCAATTACTTCCAGTACATAAGAAAGAATTCCACAAAGGTAATTACTCCTAGGGTTCTAGCAGCTAAATCCATTTCAGCTTAAATAAATGCAGTTAAGTATTTAACACTGTGAAGGAGACACTAGGCATACCAGGATCCTCGTGTTAGTCCTGTTATATAAGAGGGACAACAATCCATGTAACACGATGCTCAAGAGAAGATGACCAGACAGTACACACTGGATATTATTCTGGAAGTTCAACATATTGGGCGGGGGGAGTGGGGGAGATCAGGATTTCTAAATACAGACAGTAAGAAAGACTCAACTCTTGGTTTTTAACATACATCTAAATGAAATCATTAAGGCTGCAGGGAGAAAACCTTGAGAAAAAAAAAAAACAGGATGAGAAGACTGGGATCCAAACTCTGCTCTTACTCTAATTACCCAAGCTTGGCCAAGTCTCTGCATCTAAACCAGAGTCCATGCATGCTAGAGGGAGAGTGCAGACGTGGACCTATCTGGGAGGGACAGCCAGCTCAAGGCCCCCACTGGGACTCCAGTCTTTACAGCCTCTTCCCTGGCACTGACAGCAAGGCTGGTTGCCGTGGGGCCATCCTGAGCTCCATGAAAGCACATCCCAGGCCATTGCGCACTTAAAACACTTCAGATACTTAGCAAAACTGCTGCCGATTTTTCCATATATGTCATGTCTGCCCAGAAACAATTTCTGAATCAAGTCCCTTCTCTTCTAGCATCTAATTATACTTTCTGGTTCACAGTAGAGCACATATTTCTACAGTAAGTTCAACCAAGGAATTTGCCAGGAAATAGTAATGGTCATACACATATATAATTGATACATTTTCTTTGAGTTGGAAGAGACCACCACAAACAGAAGCCTGGAATTTCATCATAAGCAACATCTAGCCAACCACAGAAACCCAGTCCTGACACTGTCACTGTTCCTCTTGTCTTTTACAAACAGGTCTTAGCCATAGAACAGTCCACGTAATCATTTTCCTAATATTTTAACTTGATCAGGAATTCAGTAATTAGAGTAATGAGAAAAAAAAGTTTTAGATCTTTAAGAGTTTGGCATTTATATACAACTCTACCACTCTGACCTTTGATCTACACTCAGATGAGCAGCTCACCACCAGAATTCTGCATTCAGGCCTCAGATTTTTTTCTTCTTCCAAAAAAATCCCCATTAGCCAGTTCTGAAGTGGGCACCATCCTCATGGTTAGGTGGATACACCCAGTAGGGCTCCAACTCCAGAAATATGACATGACAGCAGGCTCAGCTGTGTCCCCTCAACTACTCAGATCTGTGACAAGGAACCTGATCCATTCAATGGCACTAAACCCAGAAAATTCACCTGATCAGAC
>JAQQSJ010004458.1:0-10473 GCA_028644305.1 Xerus rutilus
ACTGTGCCTGAACAGCTGAGATGCATTTTTAAATAAAGAAAATTAAGCCACAGAAGGCCAGGCCTAGGATGATCCCTCCGAAGTTTATGTGAGATGACAGGTGTGGTCAGGACCCCTGACCCTCGCCTTCCACAACGGACGGTTCTTTGATTTTTGGCTGCAATCAGAAACTTTCTAGAATGTCAAGGGCACTCAGCGTAGCATGCCCCCAAACCTAGGGCAGTGTCTGGCACATAGAGGGCACACAATAAGTGTTTGTTGAATGAATATATGTTTGCAGGACACGGCAGCACACGGTCATTGTTTCCTAAATAAAGATTTCATTAGGGACTTGGGGACTTTCTCTTTGTTATAGAAAACACGTGGATGGCTTTAAATCTAAAAACAAAGTAAAAAACAAAATTCCTCAGTGCCTTCAGTCCTCACCCACCCCCCAGGAAGGGATCACACAGTGCAAGTGACAGGTTTCTGTTGATCCAAACTGATTTTCATGTCCAATTAGGGCGGGGGGCCTTCTGTGTCATCTCTCCTCTCCACAGGGGAAACCAAACCTGTTGGAGGACACACAGCAGCTTGTGTGTGTGTGTTCCTGCCCTGGTGACATTGAGACCGTAAAACCCTGGACCTTCTTTCTGGGCGTGAAGGAGCTGTTGACAGCCCCTCTGTGTGACCTCTTGCAAAATTCCAAGGACAAAGGAAGAAAACAAACAGAAAAGTTGGCTAAATCTGTTTGTTCTGAGGAGACTCAGAGTGTTTGACAGTCAGTCCCCGCCAGCTCGGCTTTGCTTTAATCTATAACACGGGCTGGGCGGGGGTGGCCAGGGTCAGAGGGAGGAGAGGTGACCAAGGGAGGGGGGACAGGGGCCTCTGGGGGAGGGAGCTCCCTCCAAGAGTACAGGCAAAGCAGGACGCAATCAGGAGGGAGCTCGCGGGCTCCTAGGTGTAGGGCACTGTGTCCTGGTGGTTTACTTATTCCCTCATCTCCGCCCTCCTGTCCCTCCTGCTCTCCTGCCCTGCACCCCTTGCTCCCCCACCTCCTTCCTTCTCCCCCTTCATCACAACTCACTGGGTGCACCACCTGCCAAGCCTGGAGGACCCTGGTGGAAATCAATCCATGGAGACCTCAGTGGCACGATGCTCCCTTTCAAATGCCGGAGACATAACCGGGCAAGACAAGCCATTATAAACACCAAGAAAAGAGATGGCATTGGCCAAGGATGACCCTGACCGGCACTGGGTGGAGGCTATTTAGGGAAGGCAGTCTGGGGGGCCTTTCTGTGGACATTCGAGCAATGTGATTCAGTTATGCAGGAAGAACATTCCAGACAGGGTAAGGAGAAAATGCCAAGGGCCACAGGACAGAGGCCTGGAGGGTGTGAGGAACAGCGCGGGGCAACATGGTCTGGGAGCTGAGCAGAGGGAAGCGTGGGGACTTGAGGGCTGGGCTGTGGGTTCACCGTGACACGATGGCGGCCACTGCAGGCTCTCGGCAGGGCAGGAATGTGGCACAGCTCATGCATGCTTGGGACGTTATGGTTGCTGCATGAGGATCAGAGCGGGGCAGGGTGAAAGCGGAAGCACAGCCCCCTGCAAGCTGGGCAGCTGCGGCCCGGGGTAGGGGTGATAAGATACGGGAGGACTGGGGCAAATCTCGAGGGGAGAATCACCAGGATTGGGTGGCCATTCAAGTGTGTGCTGGAGGAGGAAGAGGAGTCAAACATGAAGCCAAAGGCTTTGTACCCGGCCGTGGCTTCTCTGTTTACTGCAGTAAGAACACTGAATTTTGACTCTGCACCTATTTGACATTGATATTTGCTCAATTAATGCTTGCTGACTGACTGACTGAATGAATGGGAGCTTTTGCGGGGATGGTCTTGGCGTCTCTGATACATTCAACCGGCGTTCCTCGACTGCCTACCATCCCGGGGTCCTGAGCTCAGCGCTGTGCACTCTGTAACCCCTGAGCAGACACCACGGGCCTGCTAGCCATCTGAGGATCAGCACGAGGAGCGAAAGAAAGGAGAGAACACAGGCACGACCCAGCCCGGGGTTTCTCATGTTAAACTGCTAAGAAGTCAGACGGCTCCCAATTGTGAAAGTATCGACAAGAAAATGTAATAAGGGAAAACAGATAGTGTCCAGGAAAGGCCTCTGTGAGAGGCAGGCATTACATCTGAACCTCGAAAAGAAGGGACGAGTCTTATACGCAGAGGTCCCCAAACAGAAAACTCAGGGGCAGCAATGGCCTTCCCTAGTCCCCACGGTGGGGGAGAATTCAGCATGGCTTGGGGTTGGTGATCGAGTGACAGGTGACTGTGGATGAAAGCAGGAGCCAGATGCAAAGGTGACCCAGGCAGCCCCAAGCAGCCGGAGTGTGTGCGCTTCAGACCAAATCCCGGGAGCTGAAGGCGCAGGGAGACCGTGACATCACCAAGCTGCACAGCACCCTCCGCGCTGCTCTGAAGAGAGGCCTGTGCAGCCAACTGACGGATCGTTGGCTTTGACCTTGGTCTTACCGGTCTCATTCTTACTGCAAATAAAAGGCCTTATCTTTTCTTTCTTCATTTCCCACCCTTCACTTGTGAGCCTCGGGGTTCCAGAAAGTACTATTTATTCATTTAAGAAATATGTGGAGGTCCAGCTCTCATCTGGGTATTTTGCCAGGTACATGGGTCCAACTTTGTGCAAGGAAGACTCAGTCTCCCACACCATGGGGTGTGGACATCCGTGAGAGCGGTAAGACTTGAGAGGGTAAGTGACATCAGCTACCGAAGGGGCCACGGCGAGGGGAAGGACAGGGTGAAAGGAAGCCGCTGGTCAGAGGCAATCAGGGGATGCTTCCCAGGAGCCGTGGCACCTAGTCCAAGATCTGAAAGAGGTAAATAGTGAACAACATCAGACTCCTTTCAGGACCTGCTGGAACACAGTGGGCAGCAGGGACCTGGGGGTCAGTTGGGCCTCAGGTCATGTCTCAGATCCTTCAGTAGCTTTTTATTTGGCTTTAGTCAGATCCCTTCATCTGTCTGGGCCTCAGTTCCCTTGTTTGTAAAGTCAGGATAACGCTGGCAAGAATGTTGCAGAGGTTAGATGATATGACATATGTCGTGTGCTCAGCACCATGCCAGACGCATGGTAATATTCAAAATATTGTAGCTACTTTGCTTTGTGGACATGGAAGTTGGTATAACCATTAAGAGCAGCTAGCTGAATCTGTTAAAGCTGAGTACAGATCTCCCTCCTATGCCTGATTTCATTTCAAGGACATGTGTTCATATGGTTGTCAAAAATACCTATCAGAGTATCCATAGCAGCAGCACCATTCATAACTGCCTGAGTCGGAAGCTATGGCCATACTTATCTATAGTACAATCCACAAATTGTGGAATACTATACAGAAGTGACCATGGACATTCTGCAGTTGCACACAATATGGGTGAATGTCACCAACAGTGTTGACCAAACAAAGTCGAAGACAGAAGATGACATTATTATGTAAAGTGGAAAAACAGATAAAACAAATATACAAAAGGAGTGGGGACGGTTTAAGAACTGACTTCCTCAACAAGACTCTTAAAGCGTGAGAAGTAAAATCAAGATTCAATAAATGAGGTGGTATCAAACTAAAAGGCTTCCTTGCAGTCAAGGAAATAATCAAGAATGTGAAGAGTGTGCCTACAGAATGGGAGAAAATCTTTGCCACCTGTACCTCAGATACAGCATTAATTTCCAGGATATATAAAGAACTCCACACACACACACACACACACACACACACACACACACACAAAAAAAAAAACAAAAAAAAAAACTAAATAATCCAATCAATCAATGGGCAAAGGAATTAAATAGGCATTTCACAGAAGAAGAGATATAAATGGTCAACAAGTATATGAAAAAATGTTCAACATCTCTACCAATTAGAGAATTAAATTAAATTAGAATGCAAATTAAAACTACACTGAGATTCCATCTTACCCCAATTGGAATGTCAATTATCAAGAACACAAATAACAATAAATATTGGTGAGGATGTGGGGAAAAAGGTACACTCATACATTGCTGGTAGGACTACAAGTTGGTACAGCCACTCTGGAAAGCAGTGTGGAGATTTCCTCAAAAAACTAGGAATAGAACGCCCATTTGGCCCAGTTAGCCCACTCCTTGGTATATACTCAGGGGAGTTAAAATCAGCATACTACAGAGATGTGGCCATATCAATGTTTATAGCAGTTCAATTGACAATAGCTAAGCTATGGAACCAACCCAGGTGGCTTTCAACAGATGAATGGATAAAGAAAATGTGGTATATATACACAATGGAATATTACTGAGCCATAAAGAATGAAATTATGGTATTTTCTGGTAAATGGATGGAACTGGAGACTACCATGCTAAGTGAAATAAGCCAGTCCCAAAAAACCAAAGGCTAAATGTTCTCTCTGATAGGTGGATGCTAACACACACCAAGGGGGGAAGGAAGAATAGAAGTCCATTGGATTAGACAAAGGAGAATGAAGGGAAGGGGGGGGATGGGAATAGGAAAGAGCAGAAGGAATCAGATGTGACTTTCCTAAGTTCATATATGAATACAGGACCAGGCTAACTCCACATCATGCTCAACCACAAGAATGGGATCCTAATTAGAATAAGTTATGCTCCATTTATGTATAATATGGCAAAATCCACTCTACTATCACAGAGATCTAAAAAGAACAAAAAAATGTGAAAAATAAATAAGCAGTGGGGTTATAGCTCAGTGGTAAAATGCCTCCGTTCCATCCCCAGTACAAAAACAAACAAACAAACAAACAACAAACTCCATGTTCTCCTTTGAGCATCTCAAGGCAGAGTCCCTGGGGGTTGGGCTTTGATTGTTGCTACACTTGCTCTTGCTCTTTTTATTTGGGGGGTGAGTGGGTACCAGGGATTGAACCCAGGGGCACTCAACCACTGAGACACATCTCCAGCCCTATTTTGTATCTTATTTATTTAGGGACAGAGTCTCACTGAGTTGCTTAGCTGAGGCTGGCTTTGAACTCACAATCCTCCTGCCTCAGCCTCCCGGGCCACTGGGATTACAGGTGTGCGCCATCGCGCCCGGTTTGATCTTCTTTTGAGTGACCTGGGACACTGATGTGGGTCGTTGTTTCAAAACCATTTGGAGGAAGTTCATGCAAAAGCAACAACACTCAGCTGTAAGCAATTCCTTCTTGCATCTCTGGACAGCCCAGCGGTCGTCTAGAGAAACAGCTGTAAGTCAGTAAAGTGGCTCCTCCGCTTCTCAGCATTTCCATTTCGTGTTCCTGTGGACTAAATGCATCTTGCCTGGGCAGCGAGATTCTATTTTTACTCAGGAAAAACTGACCTCAGCTCTGTTGTGTTTTTCCACACAACGCCACTGGGTGAGCTGAGGGCAAATGGACGATTGGGCAGGACTCTGGGCACAGAGGGCCACAGCTCTCCTCCACTGTATGCCAGGCCCTGCCTGCTCTCATTACGCTTCGAGCAAGGATCCTGGGACAGAGGATCCATATTCACCCGATGAGGAAACCTAAGTTGAGGCAATTTCAGCAACTTGGCCACAGTCACTTGGTAGAGTGGTTTTAGCCACATCCCGGCTATTTAGAATTCGCAGCCTCCAGGCATCTCAGCTGAGGAAAGTGGTGGCTGAGCTCCTTCTTTCAGGGTTCTTACCAGGATCAAATAAAATAAGGCTCTTCGGGGGCTCCATCTCTCCTTGTCCATACACAGGTTATTTCCAGGACGGTTCCTCCCACCAGTTCCTGACCAGTGTGAGGTAAGACTCCCCCCACATGCTGCTGCCTTCAGGGTGCGTGTTTCTTCGGTGCTACAGAGGTCCTGGCAAGCAGGCAAAAGACCAGAAAAACACTGTGGAGGCAGAAGGGCGTGGAACACCCTCTCCAGCCTCCCTCTTGAACTCATCCATAGGTTAATTCCTCCAGAGACACATTCAGAGAACTTCCGAAGGAATGATAGGTATGGTTAGATTTTTCTAGAATGTTGAGTACCCCCTATTACTCTCTGCTTGAATGGCCTTACTCATTCATCCAATAAATATTGAATGTCAAGGTTTGGTGGAACATAATAGGGAAGGGTTTGTCCTGTTCTAAGTGACGTCCTAAATGATTCACATATAGGTGCTCACTTAATCCTCCCTCCTGAATGGGATTAGCCTCCTTATAAAAGGACTCACAGTTCCGGGTGGCTTTCTCTTGACCTTGTGTCTCTTCTGCCAGGAGAGGGCACAGCGTGGTCCACTTTGGAGGATCCAGCGACAGGGCGCCATTTTGGAAATGGAGACCAAGTCCTCACCGGACACCTTACCTGCCAACACTGTTGTTGGTCTTGGACTTCCCAGCCTCCAGAACTATAAGACATAAATTTCTATGGTTCATGAATTAGCCAGTCTGTGGTATTTTGTTATGGTAGCACAGACGAAGGTGATCATGCTGGGACGCTTGTGTTTGTATTAGCCCATTTTAGAGATGAGAAAACTAAGGAGCAGAGAAGGTAAATGGTGTTTACCTTCTCTCTGCTTCGAAGAAGCAGGCCCGAGAGTGCCCAGGGTGTTCCTGACTGGGCTGTGCTGTTCAGGTCTCTTGTCTTTGCTGAAGCTGTTTACTCCGCTTGGAGCACCAATCTCCCACCCATTCCGCCCATTTTTTTTTCCCAGGTTCTGCTGAAAGTCTTTTAAGTTCCTCCCAAAGAGAATTGGCCATTTCCTCTCTGGTGCACACCCTACTTTCACTAGATACCCTTAGTCTTCTTCACCTTCTCCTTTTAATCATGGAATGATTTAAACATAGAGAAAAAATATTGCAAACACCTACGAACATACATTTAATGAACGCTATCGTTTTCTTATATTTCCTTCAGTTTTTTGTTTTTTTGGCAAAAGTAAACTTTGTGTATACTTTTTTCAAGGAAAGAAACGTTTCCTCTTAGGCAAAGATGACTTATAAAAGCAAAAGAAAAGTCAATTAAAAGCACTTGGAGGGAAATATTTGCTATATTACATTGATAATTGTGAAAATGAAACCATGTCACTTCACTAACTTGGAAAAATAGTGAGAATGTGCATCTCATACAAATTCATGGGTAGGAACAATATTAAACACTATAGGTGAGAAAGCAGTTATACTTTAAAAGTAACCTGGAAGTACTTGAGTTAGGAATTTTTCTTAATAAATTATCATGGATTGCCTCAACAATTTACTATAAGGAAATTCATTGCAGTGTTATTTAAAATATTTTTCTTTTATTTTTACTTTTTGGTAGCAGGGATTGAACTCAGGGGCACTCAACCATTGAGCCACATCCCCAGCCTTATTTTGTATTTTATTTAGACACAGGATCTCACTGAGATGCTTAGACACCACTGTTGCTGAGGTTGGCTTTGAACCTGTGATCCTCCAACCTTAACCTCTGAGCCACTGGGATTACAGATGTGTGCCACCACACCTGGCTCATTTTTTAAATATAGAGGATTAAACCCAGGGATGCTTTACAGCTGAGTTACACTCCCAGTACTTTTTATTTTTTATTTTGAGACAGAGTCTTGCTAAATTGCTGAGGCTGGCCTCAAACTTCCCATCCTCCTGCCTCAGCCTCCCGAGTGGCTGAAATTACAGGTGTGCGTCACTGTGCCCTGCTATTTAGAACATTTTTAACAAATGGGAATGAAAATAGGATTGGTGGCTTGTGAGCACTGAGACCACCAAGGGCTATTTATGTAGAGGCCTGAGATTAGGTCTGTATTTTCACCTCTAGGATATAAGACTCGAGGAGGCCCTGTAGGCCACGGAAACGTACTGAGGCATTGGAATGAAAAATGGCAGCGTTTCAGCTCTGCTGGAGCCTCTGCGTTCCGAGTCGTAGTTCACTTATTGTAAAATGGTAAATTAGGTGTAATATTCAGGGTGGCTGTCAGCAGTCAGGGGGACCCTGTGGCTCCTGCCCTGGTGGCGGTGTGCCTCAGCACACACGTGCCCTCTTCGGAAGCATTACAGTCAGTTACAACACAATCTATATCGCTCAAAATTCACCTTCAAGCATAACAAGGCATCTGGGCTTGTTCCTGCTGCCCTCTGCACCTCTTTCTTTGGGTCAACTTTCTCTTTTTGGTGTTAGGGATTGAACTCAGGGGCACTCAACCACTGAGCCACACCCCCAGCCCTATTTTGTGTTTTATGTAGAGACAGGGTCTCACTGAGTTGCTTAGCGCCATTGCTGAGGCTGGCTTTGAACTCGCGATTCTCCAGTCTCAGCCTCCCTAAGTGCTGGGATTATAGGCGTGCACCACGGCACCCGGCTGGGTCAACTTTCTTTGCATCAACTTTCTGAAAATGTGGCTTCCTAGGAAAGGTGTCAACATGTTGTTACTGATGGTTTCAAGAGTTACTGGAAACCATCTCAGATCCACACGATCGATTCCTTCAATGCAATAGGGTAGCAGATTCCTACTGGCTTGTGGGAAGGTGGAGGGAAAAAGCCACTACTCTGAAACACTGTCACCATCCCCACCACCACATCCATCACTAAGGACAACAGCAACATCGTCACCATCACTGTCCACACCCACAACAGCACTACCTGGCAACCTCCTGGCATGGGCACCACCACTAGAGACAATTACAAGGGAAACCAGATGGGCTCACTTTTCTGTCTCTGAAAATAACTCTTTTTTTTTTTTTTAAAAAAACAGGGTCCCGCTAACCTTGAACTTGGATCCTCCCTTCTCAGCCTCCCCAGCAGCTGGGACTCCAGGCTCGCACCACTTGCCTGGCCTCTGAAGACAATTCTCAACTATTCACAGGCACTGGGCTCAGAGGGCAGGAATGAGAATGGGTCATAAGGGATCTCCGTTCCCAGGAGCTCCATTATAGGACTCTCACCATCGAGAGCACAAAGCTGAAATAGGTGCCCTGGTAGTGGAGAAGCTCCGGCAGGGCCCGGTGCACAGCTGTTTGGGGTGAGGACGGATGAATGTGGCCCAGTATGAAAGCGAATTTGAGAAGGAACCTGATTGTGGGTCAGATTTCCCCTTGACAGGGAATGGCAGGTGGGATGCTCCTTGTCTCTGTCTTCTGCGCCTGGTAGACATCCATGTCCACCCCAGCGGACTTGGCCGCTGAGCCCCAAGTGGCCCCGGAGTCAATACAGGGCTCCCTGCCACCCAGCAGGCTGCAGGGAACTGGAGAAGACGTTCGGCCTTGAAGGACAGGGTAACGTTAGGGTGGGCACCCATCTTCTTCCGTGGTGTGTCCCCTGGGCTGGACCATGGGCATGGCTCTGAGGCAGATTTCCATCTTACTGAATGAACCGGTCAGCAAATGGGGAGAAGAGAGTGTTCTGTATGGAAAGAAGGGCGAGGCCGTGGGCTTGGACACAGGAGGTCACAGTGCACCTGGGGAGCTTCGTGTATGTGGTACGGAAGAATCAAGGAGGGGAAAAGATGCCTTTCCTTGGACATAACCTCTTAAAATTTGGGGGAAGGAAAATAACCTACTATAAATTGATCAATTAACCAGACCATCCAGCAACATGCAGTAGAAATGATCTAAAAATGACTAATCATAATAATAATTAATGTTTTGAATTCTTTACTATGTTCAGTTCTGTCTTTTTGTTGTTGTTGTTTCTGGTACCGGGGACTGAACTCAGGGGCACTCGACCACTGAGCCACATCCCCAGCCCTATTTTGTGTTTTATGTAGAGACAGGGTCTCACTGAGTTGCTTAGCGCCTCGCCATTGCTGAGGCTGGCTTTGAGCTAGTGATCCTCTTGTCTCGGCCTCCCAAAGTGCTGGGATTATAGGCGTGCGCCACTGCACCTGGCTGCATTCTGATTTTTTTTTAAAAAATCCTCACCACTGAGACAGGCACCACTGTTATTTCCATTTTACAGACAGGCAAACTGAGGCACCAAGAAGATTGCCCAGAACTGAAGGATGATTACTGGCAGTGGATATCCGAATGGGTTAAATCCCTTCCTGAATGGAATTGGAAAAATATTTCTCCTTTATCCCACCATATTTTAGCTAAATTTTCTATTTTTTTTTTTCCCAGTTAGAACCAAAGGATTCGTTCCTTCCTCCTGTAGCAATGGGGGGCAAACAACCTCATCTTTTATGAGGCTGAGGGCAGCTGTTCCTTCCCCGACCCAGCTGTCTTTTTCTGAAATAGGATAGGGCAGGAATTCAGAATTTCCTGATACCAGGGAAAAAGCCTTGGCATTGGAGAGCTGGGCTTGAACCCCGGCTCATCCATCCTGCTCTGTTGGGGTAACCCTGGCAACCAGACTCAGACCTGGCCAGCCTCCGCTCCTCCTGTGAATGGACCTGGGCCTCTCTGCTTACTTTCTTCCTGGACTGGGGACTGGGGAGTTATCTGTCCCCATGGAAAGTTTGTAGAACGTGTTTCCTTAGGAAGCCAGGGGCAAATTTGTTCTTTG
>JAQQSJ010004459.1:0-10472 GCA_028644305.1 Xerus rutilus
ATCGTGAGCCTGCGGCGCTGCCGCCTGCTGGCCGCCGCCTGCTGGCTGGCGGGAGTCCCGGTGTCGCTGGTCTTCACCATCTGGCTGTTCCGCCTCCCGTTCTGCGGGCCGCGTGGCATTCGCCACTTCTTCTGTGACATCGCCCCTCTGCTGAGCCTGGTGTGTGCGGACACCAGGGTCTTCGAGGCCAATGTGTTGGTGGCCACGGTGCTGGTCATCATGGTCCCCTTCTGCCTGATAGCCACATCCTACGCCAGGATTCTGGCCGCCGTCTTGCGTATGCCCGCGGCCTCTGGGCGCCTCAAGGCGCTGTCCACCTGCGCCTCCCACCTCATTGTGGTGATTCTGTTCTATGGCACAACGGGGGTCATCCACTTGCGCCCCAAGGCCAGCTACTCGCCTGAGAGCAAGCAGGTGGTGTCCCTGTCCTACACCCTGGTGACCCCCATGCTGAACCCCCTCATCTACAGCCTCCGGAACAAGGAGGTGAAGGCTGCCCTGGGGCGCGTGTGCCGGCGCCAGTGGCAGTCAGGGCTCAGTGGATGAGCCCTCCTGCGCCACCTTTGGAGACAGAGTTAGTGTCTGCTTTCGCCCAGGATCTTTGTGCGAGTGTGTGTGTGTGTAGCACTCGGACTATGTCCAAGGAATCGTCACTTTGTCCTTTCAGCCTACGTGGTCCTAGTCTGGGACACCCCTGTGCCCTGTGCCGAGCTCCTAGTAGGGCTGATCACATCTCTCTGCCCAGCAAAGTCACATGACCAAGGCCTCCATCCCCCACGATTACTTGGCAGCTGGACACGCTAAGCTGCCTGGGGACAACTGGAGTGTGTGGACCAGCAGCTGCCACTGGAATGCTCTGTGACAAGGCACCCAGTGTCTTCAGATCTGCCATCTGTTCTCATGAACCTGCCATCCGCTGAGTGCTGCTGATCCAGGCTGGGCTCGCTGGTCGGGGTGACATTTCTGATTTCCAGTGGCCTTGCCCAGGCAAATGAGTGCTGGCTGGTGTGGGCGGGGCTCACTGGAGGACTCAGAGCTGAGGCAGGCATTCCCCTTACAGCAGCTGGGTCCCTGAGGCGGCAGGGCACAAGTGATTTCCAAGACTGTGGCATGAGTTAGCCAGGGCAGGGCGCGTGGGCGAACCCATCGTCAAGGGGCAGTGCAGCGTCTTGTCCTTGGTGTGGGGAAATTGCAAAGTGACTGGACAGTTGACATCCATCTGGGTTCAAGTGAGGAATTTGAGACACTAGAAGAATCTACTTCAGACAGTCAGATCCCGAGAGCTTTTCTCTGATTCGCTGTGTCAGTGGACTTGCCTGAGGCGGCCAGGAGCTTTTGACCTTTAACATGGGAGTTCCTGCTGGATAATGGAGTTGATGAGAAGAAAACCAACACCAGCAGAGGAAAGGAAAGGAGATTCTACTGAATGGGGAGTTCCTGGATCCAGCCATGCCAGATAGCTGTCCCACCCATGGGAATTCCTTTTATGTGACCAAATAAATTCACTTTTACATAGCCTGCGTGGGTTGAGTTTTCTATCCATTGAAGTAATCTGATCTCCTGAGTTTTATCTCTAATAGCTAGCCTGGTACAGGGGTTAATTTATTTCTTCTTCAAGTCAATTAAGAATTTTTTCTAAACATAGGTAAAACATCAGAGGAGCCGCATTCTCTCTTCTACTATTGGAGATCTGATTTTTCTAGAAGACAAATTCAATTTCTTTGAATTTGATATTTAACTATTTCTTTAGATATAGGAACTGGGACTTGACTTCCAGCCTCAATTTTCTCATCTGTGAGTGAGAATAGAAAGCATGCCTACCACATAGTGTTGTTGACATAAAGCAAGAGGACTTGTGGCACCTAGCACAGCCTGGAAAACAGTAGGTGCTCCATGAATGTTCTACATTTACTATCCCCTACTCAACCCCATAGGTTAAACACCAAACCATCTTTAGAAGGGAACATCCAGTTGTATTCCTAGCAGGCTGGGTTTGGAATTGGGAAACTTAGAATTCATATTCTCATGAGCTTCCAAGTACAGAAAATTAAGCACTCTGTGAAGACATGTTGTGAATTTAGTTATATAAATTTGACAATTGGCATGATCTGTAAAACTATACCCACATAGGTTAAACGCTATGTGTTTGAAAATGCTATGTGTTTGGTGATGACCATCATCATCGAATGGTGTTGGTGATCATGATAGTGGTGATGATGGTGGTGATGGTGATAAGGGTGGGGAGATAGTTGGGGGGGTGGAGATAGTTGATGATGTTGAAGATGGTGGTGGTGATGGTGATCGTGGCGATAATGATGGTGATGATGGTGATTATAAGTGATGATGGTGATGGTGGTGGTGATGATGGCGGTGATGGTGATGATGGTGATGATGGTGGTGGTGATGGTGATGATTGGTGATCGTGATGGTGGTGATGATGATGGTGGTGATTGTGATGATAGTGATATGGTGATGATGGTGATGGTGATAGTGATTGTGGTGGTGATAATGGTAATGGTGGTGGTGATGATGGTGGTGATGACAGTGATATTGATGATGGTGATAATGATGGTGATAGTGATAAGGGTGATGGTGGTGGTCCTGATGGTGATGGTGATGATGGTGATGATGGTGGTGGTAATGATAGTTATGATGGTGGTGGTGATGGTGATAGTGATTATGGTGGTGATAATGGTGGTAATGGCGGTGGTGATGATGGTGTGGTGATGGTGGTGGTGATGGTGTAGTGATGATGGTGGTGATGGTGGTGATGATGGTGGTGGTGATGGTGGTGATGGTGGTGGTAGTGATGGTGGTGGTGATGGTGGTGGTGGTGATGGTGGTGATGGTATGGTGGTGGTGGTGATGGTGGTGATGGTGGTGGTGGTGATGGTGGTGGTGATGGTGGTGGTGGTGGTGATGGTGATGTTGTGGTGGTGGTTGTGGTACTGGTTGTGGTGATGGTGGTGGTGATGGTGGTGATGGTAGTGGTGGTGGTGATGGTGACAGCCACGATGATGGTAGTGGTGGCAATTACCATCACATATAATAAATTGAAGGACTTTGAGCTGGAAAATTACACAATCAATCCTCTCAGTTAAATAGTTTTGGGTCAACATCCAGGAGGAGTTAAAGTCAGGACGGCCACACGTGTGGCGTTAGTGTTGGCCTCCTGCTGCACTCTTGGGATGCATGACGGTCCTCTCCTTGGTCATTGGCTTCGCCATGTCATCTGTTACGTGGTTGCAGTAGTGGTGTTTTATACTGATTGGCTCTTTCAGCCTCCACAGTAACCCTGGGTGGCCATCCCCACACAACATCCTGTTTACAGAGCATGAAGCTGAGCCTCGGGAGGAAACGTGATTGTCTAACACTCCACATGGATGGCTGTGGTGTAGACCTGAACGCTATGATTTTCTTTTCTTCTGCCCGCTCCATGAAATAGCTACTTCAGAGGAGGAACCCTGAGGGTGTTACAGCGGTGCACCACGCCATTATTGTAGCCTCGGGGTGGAGGCGAAGTAGAATTTATTGATTTATTGAGTATATTCAGTGTCAGTCATCATGCTGAAGTGTGAACCGTGTGCTAGCCCTGCTCTCAAATGCGTCCATGGCTCTGTACCTCTATCATGGCAATGAAGCTGGTGCTCCCATGGGGTGGGGTCACACTGGGTGGAGCGACTTCATGCATTAGCTGTGTGTCTTCCTGATGACCAGGGGAGAAAGGCGAGGCCACCTCATTTTGAATGGAAGGCTTGGAGCCAGGTTCAGGGCTGTGCAGCTATTGAAGTGGGTCAACAGCTGGTTTCCAGTCCACTGAGATCAACACTCCAGAACGTTCTTCTGTCCTCTCTGGCAGGTGACTGCTTAGCCGACACTGACCGGGCCAACAGCAGGTCCAGAAGGCACTTCCCACTGAGTGGCTTTTTCAGGGGAGGAAGTCAATTTTGTGTGGCTAGAGGAAATAGGAGGTTAATGATATTTTCAAACAGCGAGGTTTAGTTTGGATTTTGAAGGATAAACTGGACTCTGTGCTGGGAGGGGTGGCTAAGGCTGAGGTGGGGCTGCACAGCCCAGGTGGGAGAGGAAGGTGAGGGGGCGTCTGGTGGTTTTCATGAGGCCTCGGGCCTTCTGCTGGTCGCAGGAGACAGACGTCAGTTTTACCATTTTCTGGACAGTGATCAAATAAAACAACCTTTGCAGCACGAAAGCGTGAGGAGGTGGCGGCTTCGGTTGGGTCCTCCCTCCGTGAAGCCCACAGCTGCTGAATGTCCTGCGGTATTTCTGAAGCACTGTTTGTTTTCTTTTGATTTAATACCATGTTTGAAATGTGCAGTGGTGCTCAGCACCGCTCCCTGTGGCTGACTGTCCCGCTTGGCCCAGGTCTTCAGGGTCCGTCCTGTGGTAGCACATGTCAGGTTCCCTCACTTCCTAAGGCTGGATGATATTCCCGCGTGTGCCCCTGTGGACGCCTGGGCGGGTCCAGCCTTGGCTAGGGGAGTACTATGGCTTTGACCGCAGGGGTCCACGGGTGCTCCCACACAGCAGCCCAGCCTCCTGTCCACCAGCAGCTCCCCTCCTGTGGTCCTCAGTCCCGGCAGTGCTTCTGGCAACAGCTTCTGGTTGTCTCCAGGGTGGTGTTCCCTGTCACTGAGGACTGATCAGCCAAGCACTGGCCACACTGCTGCTCGCCTGTATGCCCGTCTCTGCCCCTCCTCCTCACTGCAGAACTTTCCCCTCCGCCTCTTCTGCAAGTCCCCAGAGACAGGCGGGCCTCTGAGGTCCAGGGCTCCAGTTTAAGCTCGCCTCCCTGCCTCCTCCTGCTGTGTGGGTAGTCAGTTGGTCGGTCGCACCTCCGAGGAGCCAGAGCAGAGGGGACGCAGGGCTGGGTGGGCGTGTGCCTGCCTCAGGACCAAGACAGCTCCTTCCAAGATGGACTGAAGGGCCACTCTCCCTCCTCTGGGCAGGAGCTGAGTCCACCCAGGCACCAGAGCATCCTCCAGGCACAGCATCAGCAGAAAAGGTGGGCACCGTTGTCTTTCCTCCATAAGGTGAGGAGGCCAAGTGCTGCTCTGTGGGGTGGAGCCCAAGAACAAAAGAAGCCTTGATCGAACAGCCAGGGCAGACCAGGCAGAGTGCACGCTCTGCAGGCCCTGTGGTGACCAGGTCCCCCCCCTTCTCCATCTCCCTCACACACACACACGCACATGCAGCACGGGCCGGTCGAGTGACCTCAGCATCATATAATTAGCTAATTGGTGGCAGGAAGTCCTATTGCCCACGGCTGTCTAACGACAAGGCTTTTGCTTTAACTTCCACTTTCTATGGCCCCAAAGTGCTGGGCGGGTGGTTCGGCTTCTGCAGAGAATCGCTGAACTCTGAGCAGGGAGAGCTGCTCCATCACAGACGGCCCAGGAGGCCGCAGCAGGCATGACGGCTCGGGTGCTGCTTCACAGCTCTCCCCCCTGGAAGCCAAAGCCCGGGTCCCTTCATGCCCCTGTGTCCACGGCTCCGGCTGCTCTGCTTTCTCTGCACAAAGCCTCTGCTTCACAAGTGTGTGGGACGGAGCAGAATCCCACACTCCTGAAGCCTGTCCCTACCAGGAGCCTGCTCCCTCATGACCAAAGTCCTGCATTATGTTTAGGTAAGAGGATCCAAACTCAGTTCTGCATAGCTATTGAACCCAAGTCCCAGCGACCTCAATAAGCTGCCCGTCTCCTACAGCAAAGAAACTATGTAGCTCCAGGCAGAGCTGGTGGTCCCTGCTGTGGAATCACAGAAAGCACAGGGCTGGAAGTCGTCCTGGCCCCTTGCCTCTGGGAACAGGGAAGTTTTCTTCACCTCTGGCTCTTTCTAACTGGCTCAGCTATGGGCAGGTAGCTATGGGATAGCAGGTTTTAGTGGAATGGTCTCTGAATTCTAGCCCTGGGTTCAGAATGCTGATAAGACCATTTTTAAAGCAGACCCTCCAGGAGACTCATCCATAGGAGTCACCAGTCAGCGGGCTAACTAGACAAGGTTCACAGGGTGGGGAGGTGGGAAGGAGAGAGGGTCACAAGCAGAACCAAGAAAGGCGACAAGGCGGGAAGCCTGGCTGGACAGGAAGAGCTGCGGGAGGAGCCCAGCAGCCTGCACACAGCCCGGGCTGGTGGCGGCACCCTTTTAATACCCAGCTCGCTCCAGTCTGGCTGGGAGCCACTGAGTGAGGCTCCTGTCCCCGACTGCCAGCCCAGCTCCAGGAAGCCCGGCTCAGCACCGAGGACAGCTCCACCAGCCCCATCAGTCTTGGGATAAGGAACAGGCCCAGGCCTCCAGAACCAGTGGGCCTGAACTTTTATTTACTTTTATTTACATTTGTTTTATTTTTTTCATACTGAGGATTGAACCTAGGGGTGCTTAACCACTGAACCACATCCCCAGCCCTTTTTATTTTTTATTTTGAAACAGGGTCTTGCTGAGTTGCTTAGGGTCTCACTAAGTTGCCGAGGCTGGTTTTGAACTCCTGATCCTCCTGCCTCAGTCTCCCAACTTACTGGGATTGCAGGTATGTGCCACCGTGCCTGGTGGGCCTGCACTTTTATAGCCACCGACAATGTGGCTGTGTTTTTAATTTTCCCCAGGAATCCTCTGAGGACTAGTGCTGAGTGACACTCCCCGTGGTGGTTAGGAACAGGGTTCAGAAGTGCCAGGGAGAGGCCCTGCCCAGTGGCTGGAATGCAGCATGCTGGAGCCTGGACGGCCGTGCCAGGGACAGTGATGGGGCTTGCACCCAGCGGGTGTGCTGCGTGCAGTTCTCCCTATGGCTGTGCGCACAGCGGGCAGGCCTCTGCCTCCGCGTCTGTGCAGGTCAAGCAACGCTCAAGCGGCGGAGGAAGCTGCTCGGGACCTGTGCCCTTGCTCATCACCCACTGCCCAGTGTCCAAACCCGGCTTCTTGGAAAATCCTGATGCCTGTAACTAGAAAGCAGTGTGCACAGCTCTTGCAGGCAGTTCGCTCCCCAGGTCCCTGCCCACAGGAGTCAGAGGCTCTGTCCCCAAAGCCTGTTCGTCCCTCACCTTCTCTGCACAGAATGCATTTTCTTACGACTTTGGCACATATTTTGTTTTCTGACTGAAGCTCTCCAGTCAATATTTAAATGAGAAGTGGAAACTCCTAGGCTAGCGAGCCAAGGCTCTGGTGGTGGGCAGGACACAGGACACTGACTCAGGAGAGGCGGCAGTCACTGGGCGGCCTGGCCTCACCTGCAGCGCGACCAGCAGCAGCAGCAGCAGCTCCACGGAGGCTTCGGCGAGTCACTCTGAAAAGCGTTTGGCACAGACAGTGCCTGCTGCGTGGCTCTGACCATGACGACCGCCACATGGCTGTCGTCAGCAGGAACGCTGTTGTGACGGCGGGGGCGGGGGGGCTGTGCACCCCAAGAAATTATCTACATTCTGTTCCCACGTCCTTCCTTGGCCAGGACTTAAGACACATGGCTTCACTTCCTGACCTTCGGTCACTTTCCTTGTAAAATAGGGAATGATAGCATTCTTTCAGGGTCCTTCAGAGCTGAGTGAAATACTGTCACACAAGGTCCCTGGGGCGCACCACGGAGCCCAGGCGCATTTAGGAAGCCGCGTGCAGCGGGCGCGCCCTGCACTGTGGCTCCAGGCTGCGAACGCTCCCTCCCGGCTGCGCGGACCTGGAAACCACCCGCACCCTCCTCTGGCCTCCCAGGCTCCTCGGGCTCTTCCGATGCCCACAGCACGCTCCCTGCCCCTGCATTGCTGGACCTCTGCATCTTCCACGTCTCCACTGTGGCCCTCCCTCGTGGCCAGAAGTCGGGTGGCCGTTGTCCCTCCACGATCCACAACCCCTGGCACTGCATTTGAATTGTGCTTTTGTTTAATAAACTGTTTCCTCCTGTGGAATCTGAAACCCACTGAGATTCCCGCAGTCCCGTTGGTGCCCAGCCCGGGTCTCGCTGCCAGAGGCTCTGTGAGTCCTGCCTCACAAGGGCTTTGTGAAGACTGAGTGAGATGACCCCCAGCATCCCTAGCACGGGCTAGGCACACAGAGTGCGGCTGCAGTGCTGGGGAGCGGACCCGCGGTGCGACTGTCTTGATCGCCCCAAACCCTCATCTGCTCAGGTAACGTAAGTGTGAAGCTCAGGTGCTTTTCCAGTTCAACCCTCCCGTTCGTTCACTGATTTTTATGAAAATGCAGTTTCTGTGCCAGGCTTAGTGCTGGGATCTGGGGTTGGAAGGGGCCTTAGATCTGCTCCCTGATCTCCACAGGGTCCTGGAGGTCAGCTCCACAGCGACACAGAAGTCATTTCAAGATAAATCATCAGTGAAAAGAATGAGGAGTTGAAAGTGTTGGCATTCGCCAAGACCTGCACCTGTGTGCTGGGATGCTCACGGGGACTATCTCCCCAGGAGCACCCAGGACACCAGGCAGCTGCCAACTGGGTGTCACGGACAAGGGTGGACCTTTACCTGAACACTTTCAGTATAAACATATTGTCTTTTAATATTTAGGCACAAACAGAATGCCCACTACTTAAGAGCAAGAAGAGGATGGAACAGTGAGGGAGGGGCCCCACCTGCCCACAGGGAGAGGGTGGAGCCAGCGCTGTCGGAGTGTCAATCACCTCAGGGTCTGGGCCCAAGTCTGGAGGTGGAGCCCCTAACATCCTCAGCTGGACTTGGCTCAGGGAACCGCCAGCGAAGCCAGGCCAGTTTTCCCTTGAGGGGGCCACTGAGCTGTGGGGAGACGTGATCCTTGTGGAGTGTGGCGTGATGTGTCCGTGGGACATAGCCGAAGGAAGCGGGGAGTTTCACTTGCAGAGGGAACACACCCACCGGGGCGGAAAGTCCACGGGTGTAAGAACTGCAGAGGAGGCAGCAGCCCCCCGGCACCAGGGGCAACTTCCTCCCGCCTCAGACCATCCCCCTGGCTGTCCTGCTCAGGAGATTTCCTGGTTTCTGTGCTGAGAGGGATGATGAGATGCAATGGAATTAGCACAGCACTGAAGTCAGGTTCAGGTGCGCTCACTGCCTGGGACCACAGACCGGGAGGCTGACTTCAGCTTGTTCCACCAACAGAACCAAGCATGAAAATAAGTAGTAATGACAGGTTCCAACTCAACAAATCCTACAAGTCTTCATGGTCAGAGTCTGGGCCCCGGTGCACACGGGCAGTTTCCTCTGGGGCCTCGGCTTCCCCAGTGGACAGGGGGGCAGATAGCAGGGGATCTGTGTGCCAGTGGAGATTGTGAACAATAAAGGACTCTCCATTCTCCCCCTGAAGGATGCGTGCTTGGGGTAGGAACCCACTATCACTCGGCAGGACAACTGCCCTCTGCCTTCTAGACATAACCATTTGTGATCCAGAGCATAATACAAACCTAGAAAATACTACCACAGCAAGAAATCAGGAACGTCTTTAGAACAGGAGATCTGAAATTCTTGATCAACTTTGTATTTTAGAGAATACTCCTAAACTTGTGGGTGAAGTATAAGAAGAAAATAACATGTAATGTAGAAAGTACAGGTTTGGGTATGTTTTGTTCTTATTTTTGTTCTGTTTTTTTGCAAAAAACCAAAATGAAAGTAATTCTAATTTCTTATAGTAAATTTTAATCTATTCCTTCACATAATTTCATGGGAGGCCAGTGTTATTCTCTCCAGTTTCTGAAGGTCAGATTCTTTCTGCAAGTCATATTTAGTAAGAGAACTAACTTGGGTAACCAAGTTCAGATTTTGTCCCATGAGCCTACAGCATCTCTCTCAACAATTTCCAACACAGGACGGCTGGTCAGGTCCCCAGAGCCTCAGACACGGTGGAAACCTTGTAATTACATTCTCACTATTGTGCCTCAGCAGGAAAGATATCAGCAATTTCCTTTGTCTCCTCACAGATGGAGCCGTCCCTGGAGCCGGCCAACGTGACCAGGGTCCAGCAGTTCCTCTTGCTGGGCTTGTCCACCAGGCTGGGCGTCAGGGACGTCCTGTTTGCCGTCTTCCTCACCCTCTACCTGCTGACCCTCCTGGAGAACACGCTCATCATCTACCTCATCCGCAGCCACAGCGAGCTCCGCAAGCCCATGTACTTCTTCCTGGGCAACCTCAGCTGCCTGGAGATGTGCTACGTGTCCGTCACCATGCCCAGCCTGCTGGCGGGGCTGTGGATTGGGCCCTATCACGTTTCCTTTGTGGCCTGCATGACCC
Source organism: Xerus rutilus (assembly GCA_028644305.1). Classification (NCBI taxonomy): domain Eukaryota; kingdom Metazoa; phylum Chordata; class Mammalia; order Rodentia; family Sciuridae; genus Xerus; species Xerus rutilus. Next base: position 10,212 of record JAQQSJ010004459.1, read on the forward strand.
AGCTCTTCTTCTTCATAGTCCTCATCTGCACGGAGTGCACGCTCCTGGCCTCCATGGCCTACGACCGCTACGTGGCCATCTGCCGCCCGCTGCACTACCCGCTGCTCATGCGGCCCCAGGTCTGCAGGGGCTTGGCTCTGACCTCGTGGCTGGGGGGGCTGCTGGTCTCAGTGGCCAAGACCACGTGCATCGCCAGCCTGTCCTACTGCGGCCCCAACGTGCTCAACCAGTTTTTCTGCGACGTCTCCCCTCTGCTCAACC
>JAQQSJ010000446.1:0-17262 GCA_028644305.1 Xerus rutilus
CCAGTGAGAAGCAGAAACACCAGAGCGAGATGCAGAAAACACCCTTTACTCCAGAAACTATAGAAGTTTTAATGCACTCTTGGACCAATCAGACCCAAAGGTCACAAACAAAGGGGTGCTCTTTGGCAAGAGCATAGTCTATTAGCATAGAATGGGGAAAGATAGAAGAGAGGGGTTGGAAGGTATGGAGGGTGCTCCTGCATAGTCCTGATGTAAAACTTCTGAGATTCAATGTTCTGTTTCTCTACAACATAAATTTGTACATCTAAGATGAAATGAAGCCCACCATCCCATGCTTTGATCGGAAAAGATGATACTATGGTTTGAATGTTTGCCCTTCATATTTTATGTGTTAGAAACTCAATCCCCAAAGCCCTGTAGTCCAGAAAGCCTGGGGCTTGACAAAATACCTCTCACACCTCCTCTAGCTGCTCCCCTAGCCATCCAGTTTGGAACAGCCAAGATGCTCCTTTTAATCTCAGCAGGGAAGGTGCCTCAGGAAGTCACAAAAGAGGATGCTTCACCCTGTCATGGTGTCTCACCTGTGTCCACTGGGCCCAGCTGGTGTTTAAGGGAGTGAGTCTAGAACAGGCTGGGGGCCACAACCCTTTTCTCAAACACAATTAATTAAAATTTGATTAGAAATCCACCCTTGTTTACACTCCTAAGCCTTCCCCAGCCAGGTGTGCTTCCCAGTACTCAAAGGAGAGGCCCCATGGACACAAGGATATCACAATGCAGCCCATACCACACTCAGAATGCTAATGGGGTGCAGGAGTATGACCTTGTGCAGGGGTGGTCGGAAGGAGGCTAGCAGTGGAACAGTCCCCTCTTTAGGGAAGACCTCACTGCACAGAAGTCACAGGGAGTTCAGTTCTGATCTGTGGCTGCCAAGGTGAGAAGACCCACGTTCAAGTCCTGAAAATTTCTCAAATTCTCCCCCCAACACAGGAGGCAGCTCTTACAAAACTGGAAAGCAAGGCAGTGGTTCCTTCTTGGTGAAAACCATCAGGAAATTTTTCATACTCAACATAAAGTTCTATAACTTGTGTTAAAAAGATGAAAATCTGTACCTTCTCCTCATGGGGTGCTGACCTGGCTCCTGAGATTCATTTCTGTGTGGGTGCTCCTGAAAGTTCAAGCAGCATCATGTTTCCCCAGAAGACATCACAAGAGGCCTGGCTTTCAGGCCACTGCACCCAGAACAACAACACAGCATTACATGCAGACACTTCTGCTAGATTCCAAGGCCCATCTTTCCCCTGGCACCTCCTGGTCCTGTGCAAGACATAATCTGGATTCTGGAGAGAACACCACCCTACAACAGCCCCCACTTCAGCTCCCAGTTTACTAACATCCACCCATGAGGCCTCTGACCCTTCTTAACCTCATCTATTTATGTCAACACCAGCTAAGTCCTCCTTGGCCATGAGCTATGGATCAGGCAGAGGGAAACATGCAGTACTCATAGTAAGGCTTCACCTTGCTACAGGGCAAGGCTGGCTCAGCTTCATGGCAAACATGGGGCCTGAGATGGCAGCTGCTGCTGGGAGCTGCTGTGGGGTCCTGGCAAAAGGACTGTATTGGGATGGGCTCTGTCTCAAAGGGTGCTAGGTGACAGGATACTGCAGTCCTCCTTTCCACACATCAGGATGGTCTCTGTCTCCCAGACAAGATCACACCATCATGTCTCCACATTAGGAGTCATCCTAAGTGCTCAATGTGCATCCTGAATACTCTTGTGTCAGTGCACAACCCTGTACAGGTGTCTGTGAGGAGAGAAATGTGACACAGCATGACTGGTTCTTTGAGGATCATAGGTCAGTTGACACACAGGGTGTCAGAGCAAATTCATGGAGATGGATTCATTGATTACATGAGAATGAGATGATGAAGGATGGGCCTGAGGATTCAGTGAGCACATGTGAAGGAGATGGGATGCCATTAGGACCAAGCCAGGGAGCAGGAAGTGGGAAAGCAGACAATGGGCAGATGCAGTCACTCAGGACAACAGTCAGTGATGCCTAAACATGTCAAAACGTGCCTCCATATGGCCAGCTATTGCACTTCTGATGTGCACCAGGGAAATGAAGGTGAATTTGCAGAGCACACATGTACAGGAATGTTCACAGCAGCCTTCTTTGTAATGCCCTAACCACCAACATGCAAATGTCATCCACAGGAGGACAGATAAATAACTGTCATCCAACCACAGGGACACAGGTGGCTATAAGGCATCTGTCTCACTCTGGCCTCTAGCCATGAGGTCAACAGCGAGTTTATCTGTGTGTTCAAATAACTGGGCTGTTTCAGCAAGTAGATTGTGTGCTCTGGGGGCTTCTGCCCCTTTCTCGTGTGCTCCCTAATTCTGCCTTCACTGAGCACCTGCCTGGAGTCTCCTAGTCTTCAGCTCCAAGATTAAGGAGACACCTCTATCCCAGGGACATAGTGTTGGTGTCCCCTAATAGAGATGGGGCACGTGTGGTGGTGGTCCCTTCTCTACCAAAAAGCCCCAGATCACCCCATCACATTTCTTCACCCATCCTCTTCTCTGTATTCCTATGGCCTGTTTTCCCAACCTACAGTCTTTGGTCATAATCTTTCCACAGAGGACCCCAGACCACACCACAGTGTCCACCCTGTCTCTGTGGTATGCTGTTACCCCATCTTTAAGGCCTTGGACCATCTCTCCAAAGTGAACCCCAGATAACCTCATCATGTTGTCCACCCCATCTCTGTGGTACCCCAGAGACCTTGGTCATCTCTTTCATCTTCAATATCCCATAGCTTTGATGCTATCAACAGCAGATTCTCACCTAGGATGTTCAAGATCCTCACTAGTATGTTCAAAATTACACGTGGAATATAAAGTCAGGATCTTGATGTTGCTCAGAAAATAAAGCAGCATTTGTCTGAGAAATTAAATGCCAGGAAGAGGCTGCTGGAGCCAGGGTGATCTCATGAATGAGTAAGCCCTGCACACTATCTGAAAGACAGGATATCCACATCTGCTGTAATGTTTAGGGGTATTCTTTCCTTCAAGGGCAAAACTGCTATTTTTGAAAGATATAGGCTGGAGGGACTATTATAGTTTTCAGCAATCCATGAGGAAGACTTATCTGCATAATCTGAGACAGCAAGTCTATAAATTGGACAATATGCATACTCACATTCTGCAGAAATGCTTGTCTAGGCCTATGGCTCTTGAGGCCTACCTCTGGGGAGCATGAATCAGGAGCCTTTTATGGGAGCTCTGTCACCAGGAAGATGCCCACTTCTGCCAGCTCATCACTTGGGCCTGGACCCTCCTTCAGACACACTGTGGTTATTGCTGCTGCATGAGTGGGCCAATCTTGTAGGCAAAGAAGGAGGAGGGAGCAGTAAACATGCAGCTCAACATGGCCTCAAGTAGGGAGGCAGACACAGCATCCAGCCCAGCCAGCGTGAGCCACCAGAACCAAGGTCTTCACTCCTATGACTCAGCCTCCCTCTCTACACCCTGGTCTCCAACTAAGGAAGGAGAGGAACTGAGCAGGAGAGATGGCCCCACTGTTTGAGGGGATGACAGTGTTTGGCAGCCAGTGACCTTGGGACTGTGTCTTTTCCAGGAGATTTGTGTTATAAATGCTGTAAGTCTGGTGATTGTGGATCCATTGAGTTAGATTTGGGGTCATCTGGCATTATTGGTTGCCATTGAGTAGAATAGGTTTAGTTGACTCTAGTGGCTCAGCAATGGGTGAGATTTGGGACAGTGGCCAAATCTGAGGATAACAGCTAACATTCATGTCTCATTCTGATACTGCAGAAATGAAGCTTCATTTCATTCACCCAAATCCCTTTCAGTGGGAAAGAAGGTCCTTGGTCAGTTGCTCCTGTGCAGAGCTTAGCTGAGGTGCAGCTGGCCGCATCACCCCTCACTCACTATATGATAAGAGCCTCCAGGACCCTGCTTCTCCTCAGGTCAGTTGACCTCACTTTTGTCACCCTGGCTCAACTCCTCTGTCCTCCCTTGACAATTTCTATGGTCCTCCCTGACCCTGGTTATCAGTGCTTCACTCTCCTGTGCCTCAATGTCACTGTGAATCTATCCATAGTCCTAATCCTGACCCTAACACTACTCAGAATCCTCAGGGCACCAGAGTATGTGGCTTTCAGCTTCCATAGGACTTCTGACACAGGTAAAAAGTCAAAACTCAGTACTACATCACCCATAATGCCACCTGATGGAGGCCACCAGGGCTTCCCCCTCCCTGGGCAGTGAGCAGACAGAATGCACGACAACATTGTCCACATTCCCAAGGGGATAGAATCTCCTAGGATCACCCACAGGAAGTTGGCTAATCACAGGACTACATTATCCACAATCCTAAGTGACAGAAACAGCCAGGATCCCAGCAGACAACTTGTCAAATGCTGAACCTACAATAACCTTTGCTGTGACTCTAACCCTACTCAGAATCCTCAGGATATCTGGAGAAGCATATGGCCTTTACCTTCCATGGAACTCCTAGCAGAGGTGAGTGGGCAAAACTTAGATCTACATTACCCAGAACCCTAATTTGTATAAGCTGCCAGGATCCCCAACAGACAGCTAGCAAAATATTAACCTTATCCTAGCCATTGTCCTAATATTAACCTTAACCCTAACACTGCTGAGCATCCTCAGGGTACTGTGACAAGTAGTTTCCATACAACTGTAGGCAAAAGCATGTGGGCAAACTGTGGGACTGCATTACTACAATCCTGAGGGGGTGGAAGCTCCTGGGCCCCCAACAATGAGCAAGCAAACTGTGGGACTGCATCACTACAATCCTGAGGGGTGGAAGCTCCTGGGCCCCCTACAATGAGCAGGCAAACTGTGGGACTACATTATCCACAGTCCTATTCCTGGGACTAAATTATCCACAATCCTGGCAAGAGGGAGCTTCAAGGGCATCAGGAATAGTAGCTCCAGTTGCTCACTACTCATCATTCGCAACTCACCTGTCACAAGGCATCCTTGGGCTGTGTGCAGACCACCACACGTCATAGTCTATTGAATAGGAAAATCTGGTGTTTGGAAATGACCAGTGGAAATTTCCTCTGGTTAATTGCCCTGACATTCTGAGCCCTATCCAAGTTCTGCCAAAGGTCTTGCACAGCACTGGAGATGGGGTGACCTGCTACAGCTGCCCAGCCACTCTGAGATGGGTGTGACCTGCCAAGATGCCAATCAACTTGCTTCCAGCAAGACATTATGAAGCAAGACTCCACTCTTGAAACCTTAGCCCCGCCTTTGAGGTACCTCCTTAAATAAAACATGGGAGCCATTTTATCTTGTCTTTCTCCAGCTCCCATGTGGGATGAAACTATTGGGGGGCTCCAAACTTTAGAAAATTATAATTCTGACTTTGTATTTGTTCTTCATTAATTGTTCTAGACTTTAATTTCTCAGGTGGCTTACACCCTCCTTGGCAGAAAGAAGAACCCCCAAAAGAAGACATTGACCATCTCCCCATACTCACCACTCATAGTTCAGTGGAAACCCTGAGCTCCTTTGTGACAGTGCCAGTGAAGCTCTGAAAGTCATTGTTCTGATTATTCTAGGTCATGAGTTTAGAAATCAAGCAGAAATATGGCCCATAATCCCATGCCTTTATCAGAATGATCAGAATGAATGGAGCTAGCAGGAAGCAAAGCACAATGCCAATAGACAAAGGTTCTTTAATTTCCTATGCATCAGCAATAATATATACAAAAAATTAGACTTTGAAAACAAGAAACATTTAAAACATTTCCATTTATAATAGCATTTCCCCAAACTGAAGTCTTTCAATATGTCTTAAAGTATAATCATACATTCGGAAAATCTTGAAAGAAAAGTAAACATGAATAAGTGCACAGATACTCCTTGATTAGGATTGTTAGACTCAATGTAGTTAATATAAATTTCTCTCAAGCTTGATCTGCACATTCAGTACAATACCCAATTCCTAGAAGGCTGTCTGAGCCTAAGTAGAAGACACAGACTGCAAGAGGACAAACCTGAAGAACTCAGTATCTGGATTCCAGAAACAGAGAGAAAGCTGAAGCACTGAAGAAAACTTTTGCTGTGAGGAAACAAAGATGAATGGAAATTAGTGGACACCCATGTACATACTGTTCAACAGACTCATTTTCCTTGCAATGTTAAAGTACTGGAAAATGTTGAACCATTAATGTATCAAAATTCAAACATCAGGTATAAATATATTAGCTGTATTTTGTTAAAGGGACAAAGGCCTTTGATAGAGAAAGGAATTTCTGCTCCACTGATAGTGGTGAGACAACCGGAAACAATATGAGGAAATGGACAAGTGTGAGCTACATTTACACAAAATTACATTCAGTCAGTCCATAGACTCATATTTCAAGTGTAAAAGTAAAAATTCTAGAAGAAAACATGCCTGACCACGTGTTTTATGATGAGTCTTTAAGTACAGTTCCAAACAAATCCAGAAAGAAAATTGATCTTGTGAATATTATAAAGATGTTTACACTGTGAAAAAGTTATATTTAGGAAAGAAAAAGACAAGACACAGACTGGGAGAAATATTTGGAAAGTACACACCTAAAAAGACTTGTATCTGAAATAGAGAAGTAAAATAATAATAAAACAAGCACTCTATTTAAAATGAGTGAAGATCTGGAAGGACATCTCACTGAGAAGAAATGCAGATGGCAAAGCAGCATAGGAAATGATGCAAATACTACTTGACACGAAGACAAGGTAACTAAGACACTGAGATGGCACCAAGTGCCTAACAATGGATAAAATCTTTACAATGCAATATTGATTGTGTGGAAAATGGGAATTCACATGTATTGCTGCTGGAGAGTACAGTAGTTCACCACTTTAAGAGCTTGACAGTTTTCCATAGTTAAATGTGATCTCATCATAGGACTCACCATTCATGATCTTAACAGTTGACACAATTGCCTCAAAAACTTAGGTCTGAAAATGTATGCATAAAGGCAGCATGTAATTGCAGTTCTGCTCACAATGGCCAAGTTCTTAAGGAATTGGGATGTGCTTCAGAAAGTGAGTGAATAGAAAAACTGCAGAACATTCATGCCTTGGAGGCCCAGAGCTCCACAAGGCATCTGCTCTTGTCCACACCTGGGCCACCTAGCCTCCCCTTATCTCTGTGCCTCATGGTAGGACAAAGTAGGTTCTGTGTGGAAACACCTGTAGATGCAGGTGATAAACTTAGGAGAATGCAGAGACAAAGAACCAGGTCTGAATCTTTGCCCAGAGGAACCTCCTGCAGAAGAAAAGCCAGACTGGAGGCAACTGCAGGAACACCCACAGGGCCACACCTGCCAGGGAGAATCTGCAGGCAGCTCCTAAGACCCATGTCTGATTAGCTTGGAGGACCTTGTACTGCACCTTAATTCCTCCAACACAACTTCTTCTCTCTTCACAGGCAGCAACTGCATCCTGAGTTTGGATTCTGTTTATTTGGTGCTACAGAGAGTGTTGAGCCACTGCCTAGTACTGATACAAAATTCTGCTGTTTTGATTATCACACAACATAATGTTGAACATTGAAGCTGGAACAAACCCCACTACTCAATGTTTTGATCTGTAATGATGGTGCTATGGTTTGAATGTTTGCCCTCCACATTTTATGTCCCCAAAGTCCTGAAGCCCAGAAAGCCAATGGCTGGACAAACCATTCTCCACATCTCCTCCAGACCCCTTCTCAGCCATCCAGTTTGGAATATCCAAAATGTTCCTGTTAATCTCAGCAGAAAGGGCTTGTCAGTGAGGCATAGAAGAGGATGCTCCACCTAGTGAAGGCATCTCACCTGGGTCCACTGGGCCCAGGCTGGCCCTTCAAAGAAGTGAGGGTAGAACAAGCTTGGGGCCATACCGCTCCTCTCAGGAGGCCTGAGCAAAGCCAGAAAAGGGAAGAGAGGAAGAGAGGGGCTCTTTGTTAGGATGCTGAAGGTGCATCTCTCTCCTCACAGGGGTTGAGAATAGGGGCTGAGGAGGTACAACTTGCCTGCATCCAGAACCTCTGGTAATTGCATAGGCACCAATTCTCAGGAGGTTCCATCTCATCCGAGGGTCAGCTCCATGGACATTAGTTCATTTCCCCAAAATGGGCATGATGCAGCTGGCTGAGTCAGGATTCTGAAACTTTCATCACTAGCATACTCCCTGTTCTGCATAGGAGAAAGCAAAATGTCCTCCTGCAACCCACCCCACCAACTGTGCCTCCCTTACAGGCATCTCCTTGATGGGACTACAGGCACTGCTGGCTACAGAAAAGGCCATGGGTCAAGACAGGAATGGCTAGGCATTCTGCATATTTCCTGGGAGGGATGAGTGCTGGCACTCCCCATAGCAGCCCAAGTCACAGCAGTCATTGTCTCTGCCATCTTGAGTCTGGGGGTGCCTTCCTGGTGGGGGATGCATGGGCTCAGTCCTCCTGTAGCAAATAGGCAGATGGTTGTCCCCAAAGTCCACACACCCTGCTGGAAGTAAATCCCAGAGTTCAGGGACTCAGCATAGTTTGCGTATATGTGCAACACCCCCACCTCCACCACCCTCATTAAAACACCTGCCTGAGGAAAGCTCAAGGCTGACAGGAAAACTATGTCCTAACCAACAACTGATGACAAGCCCCTGACTTCCCTTTCTCCAAGCATTTCCTAGAAGGGACTTACAATTGACAATATGTTTCTCTTGCAACTCAGAGGGACTTTCTCAGAAACTGAAAGAAATTCCCTTGAAAAATAATCATCAAACAAGATAAGGCCTCCCTCCCAGTCTCTGTAGGAAGACAATTTTTAGACAACTGCCACCAACACAGCTGGCCTAATTGCAGTTACATTGACCAACATCATTTTTTTATTTCACAGACTCCCAAGCTCATACTCTTGCCTATCCCTCCTTTTGTCTTTTAAATACCCAAATTACCTCTTCCCAGGTCATAATGGAGCTCAAGTCTTTCCTCTTCCATCAGTAGTTCCGTAGAAAAATCAGATACCAGGCTGGGATTGTGGCTTAGTGGTAGAGCGCTTGCCTTGCATGCGTGAGGCACTGGGTTAGATCCTCAGCACCACATAAAAATAAATCAATAAAGATATTGTGTACACCTACAACTAAAAAATATTTAAAAAAAAATCAGATACCTGATGTCTGGTTGTATTTATATGTGACATCACTGCAAGTGGACATTCAGGAAAGTAGGAGGAGAAGTCAAGCAGATGGCCTCCCTAAGCTTTATTCTCTGCACTCAGCCACTCCAAGCAAAGCTGTAGCCCATGGACAAGGCAGGAAGAGGGACCATATTCAGCAGGTACACACTACTGAATGCTCAATGCACTTGTTTTCTGTGCACCCAAGCACTGGGCCACAGGCCAGCAATAAAAGCTGCCACAGAAGCCTCTGGGAAGTGTAGTCTTGGAGACAGTTACTTTGCCAAGGACTGTCTCCATTTTAGAATTATAGCCAGTCAACAGTGGCCACTGTCAAGGTAAGGAGAACTTGGACTCAGAAGTGAAGCTCCCAGGACCCTCTGGGGGCTGCAAGTTGCACATCTTCCCTTCTCATGCCCCAGGAGTTCTGGGTAGTGCCATCCACCCTACCTGTGACTGCCTCCCACCTCATTGCAAAGATTCTTAGGATCTGTGGGCCCCTGAGGGTTCTGGGTAATGCAGCTCACCTGCCTGTCACCCCTGTCACTGCAGGGGCTCTAGGGAGCTGTGGGCCCCTGGAGATTCTGGGTACTGTAGTCTGGTGTTCTACCAGTGCAGCCCTCACATTCACCTGGACCCTGGCCACCCAGGGGATGTGCGGAGTGTAGTTGGTCATTCTGCCCAATCATCCTTCCTCCCACCCTCACCCCAAAGGCTCCTAGCAGCTGTGCACCCCTAAGGAAGCTGATTAGTATGCCTCAGTGCTCTATCAATGTAGCCCTCACCACAGAAGCCTCTAGGAGCCACAGGGGCACATTCACCTGAACACCTCCACAGATTCTGGACAGTAGCAGTGGTAGTACAGTGTCCTGTCCATGCAGTCCTCACTATTATGGCCTCTGAAAGCTGAAGGCCCCTGGGTATTCTGGGTAGTGTAGTCTGGTGTTCTACCAATGCAGTCCAACATATACCTGCAGCCACCACCCAGGGATTCTGTCATTCTGCCCACCAATTCCTCCCCTACCCCAAAGGCCTCCAGGTAGTATACTTCAATGCTCCACCAACATAACCCTCACCACAGAGGCCCCTCTGAAACACAAGAGGCACATTCACCTGGAGGACACCCCCAGGGATTCTGGAAATGTAGTCCAGTGTTTTGCCCATGCAGCCACCACCATGATGGCCTCTGGAAGATTCAGGCCCCCAAGGATTCTGGGTAGCATAGTCTAGTATTTTTCCTATTCAGCCCTCACAACAGAGAATCTACTACCCTAGCAGCTCTGTGCCCAAACCTTCAATCCAACCACTCTGAGCTCTCCTGGTAGGCACTAAGGGAAGCTGCACCCACTACAGGGACACTAGTTGGGACTGAGGGGCAGCCTAGCAGGTTTGGTTACACAGTGGCTTCCCAGGTACTAGGGTGGGACCAGAAGTTATGCTGCCTTAAGGGGCCTGTTGTGATGACCCCTGACCCATGTCATGCTCCCAGCCCAGGGGCATCATGCTTTTCAGAGTGAGAGCTTCAAGGCAGAACACAAGATACAGGTCAGGGCCATTAATGCTCCAGTGATACCTGTAGTCCCCAGAGGTAAGTTCACAGGCCTGGACCCTCAGGTTTCTTGCCCCTCATATGCCTGGGGTCAAAGCTCTAAGAAAACACACACACCAGGGTTTTAGAGGGAAAGCTGAGTTATGCAAGAACAAGGTCACTGACTGGAGCTCAGAGTCTAAGGGAGGGGAGAATGGAGGTCTCCACTGGTGACAATGGAAGACACAGGTTGACATTGTGTTTGAGTGAAGCACCTCATTGTTCTTGCTCAGCAATTCCAGTCAAGCTTGTAATCAGACAGCACCTTGGACAATTGGGCTGTTTACTCTCACCACAGCCAGTGTGGACAAGGGGCTGGCACCAACACAATGATCAGAGTGAGGAGTCTGGTCAGATATCCAGGTTACTGGACTTCCCCTGGGCAGGGTGAGGAGTATGGCCAAGTACCGAGGTGATTGGACTTCTGAGAGGAGGGTATTATTGGAGTGGTTAGATATTACTTGAGAATGGTGAGGTGTCTGATCATATATTGGGGTGATTGGCCATCACCTGGGAGGGTCAGGAGTTTGGTCAGATATCAGGGTGATTGGACTTCACCTTGGGTGAGGAGTCTGGTCAGATATCGAGGTGACTAGATTTCCACAGGGGGAACTTGAGGATTCTGGTCAGATATCAGGATAATTGGAATTCCCCTTGGGAGAGTGAGGGGTCTAGTCACATGTTAGGGTGATTGGATATCACCTGAGAAGTGTGAGGATTCTGATCAGATATTAGAGAGGTCAGACATCACCTGTGAGAATCCAAATTCTGGTCAGATATCAGGGTGATTGCACTTCCTCTGGAAAGAGCAAGCAGTTTGCTCTGATATTGAGTTGACTGGACTTCCTCTGGGGAGGGAGAGGAATCTGGTCAGATATTGGGATGGATTTCCACTGGGAATGGAGAAGAGTCTGGTTAGGTATTGAAGTGATTGGACTTCACCTGTGGAGAATGAGGAGTCCGGTCAGATATTGAGGTGATCCTACTTCCCCTGGGAAATGTGAGAAATCCAGTCAGATATTGGGGTGATTGGATATCACTGGGGGCAGTAAGAAGTATGCATATATATCATGATGATTAGACATCACCTAGGAGGATGAGAAATCTGGTCAGATATAAGGATGTTTTGACTTCAAGTGGGGTGATGTATCTGCTCAGATATCAGGGTGATTGGACTTCCACTGGGGAGGGTGAGGAATCTGGTCAGGTGTCAGGATGATAATTATCATTTGGGTAGGGAGAACAATATGATAAATTATCAGGGTGATTAGGCATCAACTGGGGAATGTGGAAGGTGAGGAAACTGATCAAATATCAAATGATGGTTAATCAAAGGTGGGCTCTTGCTACATTTGGATTCACAGGGACCTGTTCAGATAGCTCCAGAACTTTCTGGGTCTGAGTGAAGCTGGCAAGCAGAGTGCACTCCTCAGAAATGCATACTCACAGAAATTACAGGTGCATGGCCAGTGGAGGCTCCTCCAGAAGGTGGGATTTCAGCCAAGGCCCAGAATAAAAGGAGCAGTGAAAAGCAGTGGATCTCAGGGTCTGAAGTATGCACCAGGTGCACAGAGGATGAATAGAAAGAGAAAAAGTCAGGGATAGGGCCAAAAAAAAAGGACAGGAAAGAACTAGGTGGTCTCAGAAGGCCTGAGAATGTAGGGAGAGGGCTGAGGATGGATGGGAAGAGCCCAATGCAACTGAACCCAGAAAACTGGTGCATGGAGAACTAAGTGGCTTCATCAGTGTCTAAGGAGAGGGTCAAAGAGGAAGAAGGAGAGGAAAGAGTAGATGTTGGGAAGAGAGGTTGATGTTTTCAGGGTCCAACAGAAGGAGAGAGGGCAGGGGAGCCACCCAGAGGCCCAGGCTACTAGGATGGCCACAGGCAAGAGGTAGGACTGAGGCAATGGGCAGGCTATGGGGCAGGGTTGGGCTGTGGGATGTGACCTGGTGAGCCTGTGGCTAGTAGAACTTGAGAAGGCCTGGAACAGGGCAGGACAGAGGATGGAGTGAAGGACGAGGTGACTGGGAGAGCTGGGGACACAGAAGAGGTGACAAGAGAACCCTGGAATGGGTGGGGATCTGGAGGGCATGGGGAGTGACCCAGAGGATGGGGGCCAGAAGAGGGGACCTGGTGCAGGGTAATGCAGGCCAGGGCCCTCAGGGGCTGGCATGCACACAGACTAGGTGCACTGACTGCCAAGGTTTCTCTTGGGTGCCACCTCACCTAGTGCTGGTGAAATTCCTGAGGAGCCCAGCAGGGCCTAGAGCTATATTGTTGATATATTAGCATATTATTGATATATTAGTATTAAATACTACAGAATGCCTATCAAATTAATTTAGATGGTATTAATTGTAGATGGTATACTATAGATATTTTATGACTGTAAAAGTCCACAAGGCAGGCATTATATAAGTTTAAGGTGTTTTATATGGATATCATAATAATATGAAAAGCCAGGGGCAGCTATTTTGCCAGTTTTATATGTAATATTATGGACATTATATTTGTATAAAAGGCCACAAAGTAGCTATTACATTAGTTTTAGAAGAGATAGTTTGAACATTATATTCATGTTAAAGGCCACCGGGCAGCTATTATTTCAGTTTTAGAGGCCACAATATTTATATTAGATTAATTCAAGGACATTGGGCAGTGATTCCATTAGTTGTACATGTTATAGTATAAATATCATGTTCATGTTCAAGGCCACAGGGCAGCTATTATATTAGGTGTAGATGCCAAGTTTTGGATATTATATTAATAATAAAGTCCACATTGCAGCTATTGTATCAGTTTGGGATACTCTTATATGGACTTCACATTAGCACTGAAGACCACAGGGCAAGTATTATGCCACATTTAGATGCTATAGTATGGATACCATATCACTGTAAAAGGCCATAGTACAGCTATTATATTTTTTAGATGCTATATTATGGATACCATACCACTGTTAAAGGCCATAGTTCAGCTATTATATCAGTTTTAGATGATATGATATGAATACCATATTAGTATTAAGATCATAGTTCAGATGCAATAGCATGGATGTTACATCAACATTAAAAGCCACAGGGAAACTATTGTATTCAATTTGGAGCCTGCAGTATCAATATCATATTAATATTAAAGGCCACAGTGCAGCCATTATATTAGTTTTAAATGGTAGAGTATGGCTATTACATTAATGTTGAAGTCCTAATGGCAGCAATTTTATCAGTGTAAGAAAATATAATATGCATGATATACTAGTATTAAGTCCAAATTAGCACTATACAAATGTTGGAGGTTATATCAATATTGCATTAACTCGAAAACCACAGGGTTACTCTTATGTTAGTTTTATATTCCATATAATGGACATACTAATATAAAATGCTATATTATGTATATTATGATAGTTGTGAAGCCAAAAATTAATCATAATATTGGTTTTAGACGCTATCTTATGAATATCATATGTATCTGAAAGGGTAGCTAATAGTATAAGAGGCTACAGTATGGATATTACATCAATATTAAAGGTGACAGGGCAGCTATTATTTTGAATTTAGATATAATTTCATGGCTAAGATATTACAATTAAGACTATAGCCCATGTCTACATTAGAATTAAATGTGACAGTATAAGTAGCATATTAGTTTAAAATTCATAAGACACCTACAGTATTAGTTTTAGATGCTAGAGTATGGCTATCTTATTAGTAGAAAATGCCACAAAGCAGCTATCACATTAGTTTAACATGCTATAGTATTGCTATCACATTGATGTTCAGTGCCACAGAACAGCTATAAAATTAACTTTAAGCTACATTATGGACATAATATTAGTGTTCAAGACCTCAGGACAGTTATTTTATTAGTATAAGATGCTACAATATGGATCTCATATTAGAAATAAAGGCCACAGAACATACATATTACTTTATGATGCTTCAGTGTGTGTATTAAATTATATTAAAGACCAGAGGGCACATTTTATATTAATTTTAGATGTTGTAGGATGGATATAACATTAGTATTAAAGGCCACAGGGCATGTATTATATATTTAAGGTGCTATAGTATGATATAACATTAGAATTAAAGGCCACAGTGCAATTGTATTAGCTTGGGATGCTACAGCATGGACATGATTTAAGTACAGGTCAGTTATATTAGTTTTGGATGAAAGAGTATGGATATTAATATTAACATATATTAATGTTAAAGATATTATATTAATATAAAACAGATATTAATAAAAAGATATTAATAATATTAAAACATATTATATTAATATAACAGATATTATATTAATGTTAAAGACCACAGGGCACATGTTATATTCGTTTTAGATACTGTAGTATGAATATTACACTAATATTAAAGGCCACATTGCAGCTATTCTATTTGTTTTAGATGCTATAATATAGATGTCACATTATTTTTAAAGACCCTAGGGAAGCTATTTTGTTATATTTAGATTGCATAGTATGGATATCATGTTAATACTAAAGGCCACAGAGCAGCTATTATATTAATGTTAGGTCCTAAATATGGACATTATATTAATTTTAAATGCCACAGGGCAGCTAATATGTTAGTTTTAGATTCTATACCATGGATCTCATATGAACATTAAAGACCACAAGAGAGCTAATTTTTATCTTTAGGTATTATTTTATGGATATCATATTACTATTAATTGCCACAGGGCAAGAATTATATTAGTTTCAGATGCTATAGTATTAAGATCTCATTAGTATTAAAGTACATTGTGCACTTATTTATTTATTTAATTATTGTACCAGGGATTAAACCTAGGGGTGCTTAACCATTGAGCCACATCCTCAGCCTTTTTATTTATTATTTGGAGACAAGTATTGCTAAGTTTTTTAGGGCTTTGCTAAATTGCTGAGGCTGGCTTTGAACTTATGATCTTCCTGCCTCAGCATGCTATACTATGGATATTATAGTAGTATAAAAGGCCAAAGAGCCACTACTATATTATTTATAGATAGACCAGTACTGTTTTCATAAGCTTTTTTTTTTGGCACTATGTCTAAAATTCCTGACAAAAACAATTTTAGAGAATGAACATTTTATTTGGCACACACAGTATTCAGGGTCTTTGTCCATAGATGGCCAATTCCATTGCTCTTGGCCTGAAGTAAGGCAGAGCACCATGGCCAAAAGGGTGTGGAGGTGGAAAGCAAATCCGGACATGACAAATAAGAAGCACATGGAGACCTCTATTCAACAAGGACTAATATATACCCCCAAAGAAGTGCCCCCAGTGACTCAACTTCTCCAGCCACATACTAGCTTCCTACAGTTACCACTCAATTAAACCCTGTCAGTGAATCAATGCAGTGATTAGGCTAAAACTCTCAGAACCCAAACATTTATTTCACCTTTAAACTTTCCTTCCTTCTCTCAAACCTGAGTTTTGGTTGACACTTCAGATCTAAATCATAACATCTGGCACCTGGCCCCACAAAATACATGTCCATCTCACAATGCAAAATATATTGAGTTTATCTCTTCGAGTCCACATGTTCTTAACAGTTCCAGCACTCCCCAAAAGTCCAACTCCAAAGTCTCTTCTGAGACTAAGGCAAACTCTCAGCAAAAATCAAAAACGAGCTACATACTTCCAATATATAATGGCACAGATCAAACATTTCCATTCTACAAGGGAGAAATAGGGACATAGAAAGAAAGTATGGGACCAAAATAAGACCAAAATCCAGCTGGCCAAACAAGATCTATAGTTCCATATCCAGCATATCTGGGGCACATGACATAGTTATGATCTTTCCAAAGGGCTTATGCAGCTCCACCCCAATGGCTTTGTTAATAGCAGTCCACATGGTCTCTGCTTGGCTTATCTCTGCTCAAATCCTGCAGGTTTCCTTGGCAGTTTTTCAACGACAGTAGCATCTTAATTTCGAAGGTCTATGCTACAGCTTCAGTTTTCTTCATCCTCTCAGGGCCTGTCTGCAGGGAATCCAAACCAATCAACACTGTGCAAGGCCTCCCAGGCTTTGCTTTGAAATCTCAGTGGAAGCCTCCATGACACCCCAACTCCAGCATCCTGCAGCCCTGCAGAACCAGCACCAAATGGTGGTTGCCCCCATCTTAAACAGTAGCCAAGACCCCTGAGACCATGGCTGCAACAACTCTGAATGCCTAGGCACCTTAGCATGGTGAAATAACTTTCTAGGTCCCCTGGTGCAAGCAGGGTGCCTCACTGGCCTTTTCTCAAAGTAGTTTTTATTTTTAAAACTTTGAGTTTGAAATGGGGATGGTCTTGCCAATATTTGAGATGCACTCAAGTCTTCTATCCTCTCATCTCTGGTTAAGTATTTAGCATCTCTTTAGTGGTTGTAATGTCTTTAGCAATCACAACTTCATTATTCACAGTTGACTCAGACTTTTCTGGCCAAACTGCAAGTTGTTCTTTCTTTCTGCCCTGGTTTCTGATCCTGACTACTGTAAATTTGGCTAAAAGCTGC
>JAQQSJ010004460.1:0-10471 GCA_028644305.1 Xerus rutilus
GTATGGAGCCTGGAGTCGGAGTGGATGGCTAGGATGATGAGCACGTTCCCTAGGATGGTGACCAGGTACATGCTGAGGAAGATGGCGAAGAGGGGTTTCTGCAGGTGAGGGTTGGAGGAGAGGCCCAGGAGGATGAAGCCCGAGGTGCTGCTGCTCTGGTTCTTTACCTCCATGTCTCTGCACAGGTTTTGGAGAAGTCGTGGGACAGATGCGTGGGGCAATTCCTCAGGACGGCTTTCTCTTTGACCTCGAATCTGTCTGTTTGTCTGTCTATTTATTTGTACACACACTTGAGGGAATATATATATAATATATATATAATTATATAACATAATAATATAATATAATATAATATATAATATAATATATATATGTATATCTCCACTGCTAGTTCTTAGAAGTTTTACAAATATTTGCTTTCAAAAATTATAGAGAAACAGGAGGTAATGTCTAATAAGGGGACTGTTAAAGATTTCCAAATCACCTCCTAAATGAAAAGCTACAGTTTTTCATGTATGTTTATCAACTTCTTGTCAGCTAATTCATCTGAATTCTTCTTTTCCTTTCAGAATATTCTTCTTAGATTTTTTTCTTAACCAACTCGTTAGTGTCTTTTTTCCCCTTTTTGTCCCAGAAAAAGAAGTTGCTGGGTCTCACCTGGGCAGCATGCTCTCATACAAGGGGTGCTCTTGAATGAGAATCTCTCATCAAGGTCCTCTTCTCCCCATAGATCTAGAGGTGGTGGTTATAGTGGTGGCAGTAGAAAAATGAATGTCAGAATTATTCAGTGCTTTTTGCTACCCACAGAATGCAGATGAGACTTCCTTATATCTTCAGAATAAAACCTGTTTAATGTTCATTTAAGCATTTTTGTTTGGATAATATAATTGGGACACTTTGATTGTAAACCTTTGGTCCAGGATGCCATCAAAAAGTGGTACCACAAGGAAGAGCCTATGCTGCATAGATGAGTTCTTTAAATATATTGTTTCTCCCAACTATACAACGAGTATGAAGTCTTCACACTAAATATTCCAGTATTACAGTAACGTGAAACTTCAGTGCTCAAGAGTCCAATTCCCACCATCACCCTGGAAACAAGGCAGGACTGGCTCCTGCCATCTCTCTGTTGAGCTACATTACTCACATGGAAGACCAGGGCAAGGAAAGAGGAAAACCAAAGAAATGGGAGGCATAGACATTAGGAAAGAGGAAATTATCTTTATTTTTAGGTGACACAATTGATTGTCTACCTAGAAAATCCAAGATAGCCATCTGAAAATCTTTTAAAACTTATGAATTCATCAAAATGGCCAAATGCAAGATATATTTAAAAACTTTAATACTCGGCATGCATTACAAAAATATGATTTGGAAACTATTTCATTTGACCATGGCAAGAAAGTATAAAAATACTTAGAAATAATCTTGAGGGGGGAAAAAATGAAACGAGTAAGACTTATCTGAAGAAAGTCAACACAAAATGAAGATCTGAATAAATGGAGATAATATATTGCTAAAAAGGAAGACTTGATAGTTATGAATATCAATTCTTCTCAAATTAATAAAATCCAGTGCATCTCTAAGAAGACTCCAAGATAATTTTTAGTGGAATTTGAGAAGGTTATTCTAAAATTCATTTAGAGGGGTCAATGGCTAAGGACAGACAAGATAATTTTGAAAAAATTAGGATAATGATAGGAAAGTTTCCTAACCTTAAGTCAAAGTGCACAACAATTAAAAACAATAAGGTAATGTATACATACAGAAAAAGAATTTTGTAATCTCCATTTGTGCATGGATAGAGATTGTGATCTTTGTGAAATTAAATATATAATAATGATTTATTTCACAGCAATTGAAAAAGGATAGAATATTAAATTAATAGTAGTTAAGCATTTGGAAAAAATAGGGCTACATTTCTCTTTAACTTGTTCATGTAAGTAAACCCAGATGTATAAACTAAGAGAAAAAAATCCAAACTGTAAAATAGATTCTAGCCCAAACTAATGGAGCGTATTTTTAGGGCTTTAGGGTGGGAATATCAATCCAAGTCAGAAATGAAATGTAAAAGTAAAAATGAAAAAAATGGTAAAGCCACAACTTGGAAAATTATACTGAAAGATATCATCAGCAAAGCTAAAATGCAGACCATTGATTCCTAGACAGTATTTGTAGCGTAGTTACCCAAGACAGCTGATGACAAGATGTTCAGTCTTACTGGTGACCAGAAAATATGAAAATCATTGAAAATTTTAATAGATATTCTCAACATGAGACAGCTCTCCTTCATCCTCTGGATTCTCCTTTCTCTTTCACTGTGTCGTTCAGCCTCACTCCTGGTGCCCTAGCGTTAGGAGCGATCTACTCACCTTTGGGCATGAATGCAATTCCTCAGATTGGTGCTATTTTTCAGAGCCGGTGGCTTGGACTCTTTCCTGTTTAGCTGGATCTGATAGCATCGTAGATTTCCTCATGCCTTAGGGAAGTCACTTCACTTCCATACAGGTGACGGTGTGTATGGGTGTATAGGTACGCGTGTGTGTGTGCGTGTGTGTGCGTGCTGCTTTTTGCCTCTCATACTGCTGTCATTTGGAGACTCAAAGGACAGTTCAGTGAGACTTTGCCAAAACCCTTCACAAGTGGTTAGTGTGATTACTCACACAATAAACAAGAGCAATGACATTTTATTGATAGGCGTTGCTGTCGGTTAGTGATTGGGAAGGACTGAGCACGACTGAGAGCATTTCCAAACTTTTAAATCTACATCCCACCTTACCTGTATTTATGCTGTCTTTTTAAAGACAGGAAATACATAGACTATTGTTTATATGTCTTAACTTTGTCAGTGGATTTTTCCAGTGTGTAGTCATTATAACCTCGGGTTGGTTCTCCTCTCCTTGCTTATCCATCACTAATCCGCTGGCCCACATGAAACCAGAAAGCATGTGTTGGCAATTGATAAGTCAACTGCAAAAACATTCAGTTAACACTCTTTGGTCAGGTTCTGTGTGTGGCATTTGTGTTATTTAAGCCTCGCACTGACATAATGATGGAAACACCCTTATGTCATAATGTAAAGTTCAGAAAGTCACAGAGCTAGAGAGGAGTGTATCTAACTGATTCAAACCCAGTCCATCATGACTTCAAACTCTGTGTTTTAACCTCCTCTATCCTACCCTTCCACAAGCCACACACATGCATAGAGAACGAAGCAGGTGTCCCCCTGTAGGCAGATGTCCTCTGGCTGCCCAGTGTCTTAAGAGTCCTTGCTGACCCATTCCTCCTACTCCATCCTTTGCCCCACATATTGTGTTCCTTCCGCTTTCCTTTCTGCCTGCTCCCCAGTCTGCCTCCCATCCCATGGAGCCATTTAATCTCCTTTCTTCATCGCTTTCAGAGAGCAGAGACTGTAGGCAACCTTGACCTCAACTCTACCTGAGCTGACAATACCTCTCCTATATTGGAGCAGCAGTACATGACCTCAGTCAACATCTTTCCTGAGTCCTGGGATTTAGCAGCCCGGCCTCCTGTCTACCCTTTTCTCACTGCCAACTGCGAGAGAAATGGATCAGCCATGTAGGCTGCAAGGTCCCCTTGAAGGGAAACATTCTGCTTAGGGATTCTGCAGGGTCCTTTATAGGCTGAGTCCTCTTTCTGGCTCTGAAGTGTGTCTAGTTTTATTCCTGTATCAGATTAGACCTTTTATTCATGTATCTTAGCTCTAGAGAAGGTGATATCTTATTCTGATTTTAATTTTCTACTTATTTTATTCTGGGTAACTTTGGACTGTCAGATTCCCAGTCCATCTATCTCTCTAGGCTGTTCTCAATTCCTGCCTTCAGTTTTTTTTCTAGCCTTTCTTCTCCACGAATCACTAGTTTCCAGTACCCCTGACTCTGCCTCTCTCAATCATTTAAGGAGCTAATCTTTCAAGTTGTTGGTTATTCCTGGTGCCTTGCTAAGCTGTGACCAGCCAGCATTTCTGAGTACCATTGTTAACACAGAACATACAGATTGTGCTCCTGGAGCAAGGAGGCTATGGATTCTCAGAGAGCTTTACCTGACTTGAAGTCATAGGTTTTTAGTTCCCTGTGCTGTTCACCTTCATCATTAGCATTTCAGGAAGGTGATGGTCCAATTCCCACAATTCTAGAGATAGGGAGCTTAGCATATTTGGAGGCTGCACAGCACTTGTGGGAAGTTTCTGACTTAAAAAAATTTTCCACCATCAGCCAAATTTGGCTAATGTACTATTGCCAGGAAGTGCTATAAGAGCTTCAATATAGTAAGTCATTTAGTTTTTACAATATCCCATTTTACATGTAAAAATAATTGAGATCCAGAGAACTAAAATGACTGGACCAAGAATGCAGGCAGAGGCCAGTGGAGTCCAGCTTGGGAGTGTGTGCTCTGGATCCCTGCACTGTCCTCACTGCCGTCATCACTTGCTCCTTTGCTTAGCCAGTTTCCTAGAGAAGACCAGTCTGTGGGTCTTGGGCTGCAGGATATAGGCTGTGCCCTTCAAGGCAGGGGTCAGTGTCCATGACTATGACCCACACAGAACAGGTACTTCGAAGACCTGCTATTTGATCAAATGAGAAAGAGGAAAAAATAGAGGCAAAGATGGTTTTTCCTGAGTTTTGAGATGGAGGAGAGAAGAAAATGGGATCAGGAAGAAGGAGGAAGATCATATGAAGATGTTGGTTCCCTAGTCCCAGTAACCAAAGACCACTCAGCCTGCTACCTACCTAGGGCATGAAAGGGACATTGAGGATCCTGAACAGGCTGTGGCTTGCCAGGTGTGTAAGGTCAGAAGAAGAAGGCTTCTTGAGGTGCTGATCTAGCCTGAGAAGTGTGTTGGTATTTTCCTACCAACAGTGGGAATTGATGATAGGAAGGGAGACCCAGGGGCCTGTCCTGTGTGCATGCCAGAGCCCTGGGGGATTGCCTTGCAGTTTTCCCAGGAGGGGACATTACTGATGCCCTCACTGAGCTCTTTGGGGAAGCTGACTCAGAGGTGTAGCCTCTTACACCATGAAAAAGAATTGGAATCATGCAGGGGAAGGGGTGGAGGTATGTTAAACACATGTGTACTCTATGTACATGTGTGTTTCTGTTTGTGCATACCTGTGTTTAGGCTGAGGTGTGCCTACCTGGAAGGAGAGGCGATGGCCACTGACATCCCCAAGGTTTGGTATCTGCACCTGGTGTAGTGTTTTGGGAAAAGGTTTGAAGGTGCAGGCCTGGGAGTCAGACTGAGGAGATTGCTGTGTCTTACAAGCTGTGTAGCTTTAACAAATACTTAGCCTTTTTGAGCCTTCTGTTTCTTTTGTTTTCCATCTGCCTTTCCAAAACATTTTATTACCTTGATTTCTTACTGCAGATGACTTATATTTGAATCCCAGTTCCCCCAATTATGCATGAGTGGATTTGGGCACGTTAATTAGCCTTATGCATATTATCCTCATCTATAAATGGTACCATAATCAGTACTTTTGAATAGATTTTAAAAAATTAATTTTCCTTTCAAGGAGACCATTTTTTAGAGAAGTTTTAGATTCACAGCAAAATTTATCCCACAATACAGAGTTCCTGTATGTTCCCTGCTCTTAGATCCCCACCAGCAACAGCCCCATCAGAGCTGGCATTGATGAACTTTTTTTTTTTTTACTTTATCTGTTCTAATTAGTTATACATGACAGTCAAATGCACTTTGATGCATCATACATAGATGGAATATAATTTCTCATTCTTCTGGTTTTACATAATGTAGAATCCCATTGGTCATATAGTTGTGTATGTACATAGGGTAATAATGTCTGATACATTCTGCTATCCTTCCTACCCTTATAACCTCTCTCCTCCCTTCACTCCCCTCTACCTAATCTAAAGTAACTCTGTTCTTCCCTAGCCCTACTCGCCTTATTATGGATTAGCATCTGCATATCAGAGAAAACATTCAGCCTTTGATTTTTTTGGATTAGCTTGTTTCGCTTAGCATGGTATTTCCCAGCTCCATGTATTTACTGGCAAATGCCATAATTTCATTCTTATTTAAGGCTGAGTAATTATTCCATCACATATATATGTATATATATATATCTATCTGTCTATATATCTCTATCACATCACATTTTCTTTATCCATTCATCTGTTGAAGGGTACCTAAGTTGGTTCCATAGTTCAGCTACTGTTGAATTGAGTGGCTATAAACATTGATTTGGCTGTGTCACTGTAGTATGCTGATTATAAGTCCTTTGGGTATAAACCAAGGAGTGACATAGCTGGGTCAAATGGTGGTTCCATTCTAAATTTTCTGAGGACCTTCCATACTGCTTTCCTTAGTGGTTGCACCAATTTGCAGTCCCACCAACATTGTTCAAGTGTACCTTTTTCCCTACATCCTCACCAACATTTATTGTTGCTTGTATTTTTGATAATTGGTATTCTGACTGGGATGAGATGAAATCTTAGAGTAGTTTTGATTTGCATTTCTCTAATTACTAAAGATGTTGAACATTTTCTCATATATTTGTTGATCGATTGTATTTCTTTTTCTGTGAAGTGTCTGTTCAGTTCCTTTGCCAATGTATTGATTGGGTTATTTGGTTTTTGGTGTTAAGTTTTTTGAGTTTTTTATATATCCTGGATATGAATGCTCTATCTGAGGTGCATGTGGTTTTACTAGAAATCATTATTGCCTAAGTCCATAGTTGCATTAGGATTCACTCTCGGTGTTTAAAAACACATTTCAGCTCTTTCTATGTCTTTTTATGGCTTGATCCTCTTTTCTTTGTAGACTAAACACTGTTTCATTGTTGGGATGTTCAAAGTTCATTTATGAATTCACCTACTGAAAGAGATCTTGATTACTTCTACCTTTGGTCAATTATGAATAAAGCTGCTACATATGTCTCTGCAGGTTTTTGTATGGACATGTTTTCAGTGCTCTTGAGTAAATACCAAGGGGTACAATTGCTAGCCCATCTGGTTAAAGTACTGTAAGGTTTGTAAAACATTGCCAAATTCTCTTTCAGAAAGATTGTTCTGGGTTGCATCCCAACCAACAATCAAGAATTCCTGTTGTTCTGAGTTTTCTCTGTCATTTGTTGTTATTGATGTTCTGGATTTTGGCCATTCTAATAGCTATGTTGTTTTGTGTTGCATTTCCCTAATGACATATGACATGGAGCACCTTTTCATGTGCTTATTGTCCATCTGTGTGCTTTCTTTGATGGGGTGTGTGTTGCCAATTTTTCAGTATAGTTGCTTTATTGTTAAGCTAAAAATCTTCTATGGACATTTTGGGTAACAGTCTTTTATCAGATATGTATTTTGCAAATATTTTCACCCAGCTTATGGCCTGTCTTCTCATTCTCTTGAGAGTGTTCTTTTCAGAGCAGAAGCTTTTAATTATAATGAATTTCAGCTCATGCATTATTTTTTCATTGATCTTGTCTTTGGTGTTTTATCTAAAAAGTTATTGCCATTCCCAAGCCCATTTAGGTTTTCTTCTATATTATTTTCTAGGATTTTTATAGTTTTTCATTTTACATTTACATTTGTGATTCATTTGAGTTAATTTTTATGAACTGTGGAAGGTCTGTGTCTGGATTATCACTATTGGTACGATAGCCAAGTTGTTGGATAGTTGTATGCTTCAGTTTGCCCATTTATTAAACAGAGATACTAGCCATTCTTACCTCGTTATCTTATTAAATAAGATTTGCCAGGCATCAATCAAATTCTTGGGTGTGCTCCCGGTGCTCAGAAGGGCTCAGTGCACTACTGTCACTCTGTTAAACTTGTTTCACTTTTTGAACAAGGGATGTCACATTTTTGTTGTGCATTGAGTCCTGAAAATTTTGTATCTAGTCCTGCCTTGCATGTAGTCATCAACAGGAAACACTCATGATAATGATGATGTTGGTCTGAATGTTTCTATGACATTTAATATCCACATTCCTGCCAGTTTTCATTCCCTACTTTGCCCTATCGAGCTCTATGGAGTTAGTTGTCTGGGCTTTGATGCTTCTTGAGAACTTCGTGTGTTCTTATGGAGACAAGACTGCAGGGTTCCAGAGTAAGGGCTCATTCCTGAGCTCCGCAGGAGTGACGTTTATTAAAGTGTGATCACAGAGTTCTCTTTCTGCATCCTCTCCAGCATTTGTCACTTTTTGCTTTCTGAATATTACTTGTTTCCTGACTGAGATGAGATGATATTTCATTGTGGTTTTGATTTGCATTTCCCTGGTGGTTAGTGCTGAGCATTTTTTCCATATACCTGTTGGCCATTTGTAAATCTTCTTTTGAGAAATGTCTATTTGGATCACTTTCCTATTTTTGAATCTGATTTTGTTGTTGTTGAGCTTTCTGAGTTCCTTATATATTCTGGATATTAATACCTTGTCCAGTGAATAGTTGGATACGTGTGTGTGTGTGTGTGTGTGCGTGAGTGTGTGTGTGTGTGTGTATTTGTACTGGGATTGAACTCAGGGGTGCTCTATCACTGAGCTACGTTACCAACCCTTTTTAGAAACTTTTTAATTCTGAGTCATGGCCTTGCCAATTTGTCCACACAGTCCTCAGTCGATATTCTCCCACCTCAGCCTCTAGAGTGACTGGGACTACAGGCATGGGCCACCACATTTGCCATACTGATGGTTGTTTCTTCACTTTATTGATGGTTTCCTTTGTTGTAAAGAAGATTCTTCCCCTTCCCCACCCAAGACTGAGGATCAAACTCAGGGACTTGCCTGTAGTGGGCAAGCACTCTGCCACTGAGCTAAATCCCAGCCCCTGAAGAAACTTTGTAATATGATGTAATCCCATTTTTCTAGTTTTTCTATTGTTACATGGGTTTTTTTAATGCTTTCTCCCAAAATCTTGCTTATACCAGTGTCTTGAAGTGTTTGCTCTTACAGTTTTACATTTGAGGGTCTTATTCTTAGGGCCTTTATCCATTTGAGTTGAGTTTTGTATATAGTGACAGGTGGGGGGGTCTAGCTTCATTCTTGTGTGTGTGTGTGTGTGTGTGTGTACGTTTTCTCACCATTTATTGAAGAGACAGCCCTTTTACCAATGTATGTTATTGATGTCTTTGTCAAAAAATCAGTTGGCTGCAAATATGGGGAGGCTTTGTGAAGCAACTACCACACTGAGGTGTTTGCATGTTATTCTCAATGCACAGCAGTCATTAATGCTGTTCACCAGACATACTTGGCTCCTTTCCTTGTGGGTACCATAACCTAACCTTTCCATGGTTGGGTCATGCCTCTTGGCTCCCATGTGTTTGGGTGGGGTCATGAGATTAGTTGTGGACAGAGTTCTAGTTAAAAGTGGTGTGGGTCACCCCTGGGACAGAGTATTTAACTGGACACATAAAATCTTCAACAGCATTTCTCAGCTTCTGACAAAGAGATGGCTAATGTTTATAATGTTGGCTGTCCCACAATCTTGGGTCCCTGAGTGCCTAAAATGAGCAGCATCCTTATACTTTCTATGGTGGACATTTTGTGGAAATGAGAAGTAAAGCTTTGGCTTTGTGGTCCTAAGGTTTTGAAGTTGCTCTTTCCACAGCACAACCTAGCTGTGCTATGGAAAGGCATCTTGGTGAGGATGATAGACATGTGGACAAAGGAAAAATTAAGAGGAATGGGAGGAGGTGGGTACTGATCCACCTGTCACAACACTTAAGTGTAGGTGAGAACAGTCAGTATGTTTGCAGTTTCTTTTCAGAAACTTTTCAGCTTTATTCATCTTATTCTCAAATTGAAGAGGCCACACAAGGCTTTTCCCTGTCACTCAAATACTTTTCTATGTCTATTGTCTCTGTATGTTTAGTTGGTTTTTAACATTTGAAATACTCTGCCCAATTCCTCATCTTTTGAAACTTTCTCTGTCAATGTTCAGTCCAGTCTTCGGAATGGCCTTAGTTCATTCATCGAAGATGTCTTTTCCAGTTCCCTCTCAGACCCTTGTAATTTCTAGGAGCAAACAGGATTTATAACTCTTTGAGAAGAGTTATTTGGAGATACATTATTGTAATAGATAAGTCCATGTGTGGAGGATTGTAAAAACTGTTTTCATGACCTCTGCATTACTAGTGATACCTAGTTTGGTATTAAATGTCTTTAGTCAATGCCATGGAGAGAAACCAGGTGTTTTGTTCCCATTCACTGTCCTCACTGTTATTCAACACAACCTCTCATGACTTCTTTGAGTGCCTTGTGAAAATGGTTAAGAGAAGAGATAACCTATCATCTTGTGGGTCATCTCCCAGTTATGATATTGCATCATTGTGTTCTTTCTATGAGTGAATTCTGTCCCTTAACTTCCTTAAACCTCTCTTCATATCTTGGTTCCTCAGGCTATAGATGAAAGGGTTCAGCATAGGAGTCACTACTGTGTACATAACAGTGGCTACCCGGTCCTTCACCACTGAGTACATGGACAGGGGCCTAAAATA
>JAQQSJ010004461.1:0-10470 GCA_028644305.1 Xerus rutilus
GAGGGGAGGGGAGGAAAGGGGCATTGGCAAAAGTCAGGCAGTGCTGCAAACTTACCACCTTGCCTCACTCCATTCTTCTTAGAGATAGTTAGCTACATGAGCACAAAAAATTCAGACATACTGCAATCAAGGAATCTATTTAGGTCAATGCACCCTGAATGTGAAGACTTGCTATCCTTTATTACCAGATATATCTATAATTATTATAACAAATATTCTAAGACTTTCCTTTATTTTTATTTTTTTTTAAATTTTTTTATTAGTTGTTGATGGACCTTATTTTTATTTATTTATTTATACGTGGTGCTGAGAATTGAACCCAGTGCCTCATGCATGCGAGGCAAGCGCTCTACCACTGAGCCACGACCCAGCCCACTTTCCTTTATTTGACTCCAAAACTGAACCTTAGTTTCCTTTGCTGGTTTTTTCTTACCTCTCCAACCAGTAAATGTTGGAGTGTTCCAGGACTCTCAGTAACTTGGACCACTTGTTTTCCACTCATTTCACAGAAAAATATCTGTAGAGTGTTTTAAACATAAAGTGAAGCATCTGGTTGCACTGGAAAAATAGGCAAGAATAATAACTTTTTAATTCTACCTCCTCCTCTAGTTAAAACTCCATTTCTCTACTTCCATTTAAGTTCTTTGAAAAAGTTATCCATAGTTGTAACCTCAAATTCTTTCCTTCCATTCTCTTTTTAAACCTCTACAATCATGGTTTTGCCTTGACCTCTGCACTAAAACTCCTCTTAACAAGATAAACAATGGTTCCAATGTCAAATTCAACTGTCTTAATTTCAAGACCTTATTTCAAGAGGCCCAGCAACATCATTTGGTAAAGTTGATCACACTCTCCTCCTTGAAAATAGTTCTTCCTTCAGTGTTTAGAATATCATGTTCACTTTGCCTCTCTTCTTGCCTCTATGATCATGACTTCTTAGTCCCCTTGATTGGTTCAACAAATTAAAGGAGTTCTTCGGGTCTTTTTTCTCTTGTCTGTATTTACTCCCTTTGTGATATCATCCAAGATTCCCAAATATATGTGTGTGTGTGTATCCAGCTTAGTCTCTCCAGATATATGCATCCAACTCTCTACTGGAGATGACCACTCAATACTTAACAGGCATCTCAGAATTAACATGTCTGACAAGATTCCTGCTCTTTCCCTCAAACTTTCTTCCCTTTCTCCTGAGTAAATGGCAGCTCCACTCTTATAACTATTTAGGCCAAAATCTTAGGAGCCATCATTGCCTTTTCTATTTCCCTCATGTTTTCATTCAACCTATCAGCAAATTCCATTTGCTCTATCTTTAAAAATACACAAAAGCCAACAGCTTCTCATCATCTGTGTGGCTAATGCTCAAGTTCAGTTATTATTATCACTTACCTGACAATGACCTCCTACCAGCCTCCCTTTCAGCAGCTGGACTAGCCTCTCTCAACTTTTAAATTTTTTTTGGTGGCACTGGGGATCATACCCTGTACCTCACACATGCTAGGCAAGTACTCTTCCAATTAGCTATAGCCCCAGCCCTTTTTTAAAATTTTATTTCAAGACGGGGTCTCACTATATTGCCCAGGCTGGCATTGAACTTTTAATACCCTTGTATCAGCCTTGTGAGTAGACAGGAATATAGGTCTCTGCCACTGCACCCAGTCCTGGAGTAGTCCCTTAAAATGTAAGTCAGAACATATCTCTGGCTACCATGTCAAAGAAAAAGTCAAAATTCTGACAATGACTACATGATCTCATCCTCCATTGCTACTATAACCCATTAAAACTGGATTCTTCACTGTTTCTTCAACATCCGAGGCACACTCCTACTTGAGAGTCTTAGCACTTGCTGTTCCCTATGCCTGGAATGTTCCTGCCTTGCTCCCATAAATTTTCCAACACTTTTTAAATGTCACCTTCTTAGTGAGGCCTACCTAATACTGTCGTAATCCCTCCTCAGCTTCCATCTCCTTGCCAGGTATATGCTGTAATTTATCTTGTTTATTGTTTTCTCCACAAGCATGTAAATCTGCTAGCACACGGATTCTTGTCTACTTTGCTAACTTTTATGTCCCCAGAAAAGCATCCAAATATAGAAGGTACTCAGTAGTGTTTATTTAAAAAATAATTCATGAAAAAAAGAGATACTGTGTTTTGTCAAAATTCTTCTCCTAAGCAAACTGCAATTTTTTTTAACAGCAAAAATTGAAAAGTCAAATAATTCAGGCATCCTTCTCAAAATATGGTCTACTGAACAAAAAACATAAATTTTTAGTTTAAGGAAATTATCATACTTCAGAAATCATCACCTTAAAGACTTCCTATCTGACTATGGGCCTTTAGAAACTTGTAGGAATTTTAAAAAATACATATCATAGACATTTTTAATGGAGCACTACAGTTAGTAAGTTCTAATTATTCAAAATTTAATATCTATAAGAACCATCACTGGAAGCAACTGGGGATTATTGAGTTTCTCATCTATTACAGAAGGCACATTTAAAATACTATTACTTTTTAAAATTTCAAGTCAAGAAAAAGCTGTGTGCAAGTATTTTGAGTATCTCATAACAGCAGTGTTAATATAACCCCATCCTTAATTAAGTTTCTTTTCATCCCTTCAATACTGCAGCAGACAGTACAATCCAAACATGTAAGTACAGTGATGACAGCCCAAGAGCATAAAAGTAAATTGTCAGTACCTACCACTTATTGCATCCAAAAGTATTTGAAAGGAATGTAAATAAAATAGCTCAACCATAGTCAAATGTCTCAATTAGTTAATACTAAAATGTAATGTTTTCACCAGTTTACAGTACTGCTTTATATACAAGACATAAAACACACACAGTTTCTATCATAAAAGAATTTTTAGTCCTTAGGATTAAATAGAATGAACACTCCAACATGAAGACCTTAAAAAAGACAGAAACTATCTTTGTTGGGTGAATGATACTGGAATTAAAATGTATTCTAGTAGACAGACTTGGTTTAGGGCTCAAAATCTACAACAGGGGTCACTCTTACATTCCTGTGAGGTAGGCAGGCCAGGTATAGGAGTCAAAGAAGTACCCAGGCTTTACCAGAATGACGACCACTTGGTTGATGTCACATAGTAAGTGCCTCTCAGTATTGTCAAGTTTTCTGCTCTTATAGGAAGGAATAGGAGGAAACATCAGGAGGAAAAAAACACAATTTTTTATATTAAATTTAAAGTGTTTAAACCACATGTAAAATTTAGTATTTTATGTAAATTTAAAATGTTTATATAATTTTAAATATGTATTGATTCATATATCAGAAATATATCTGATTCATCCAGCTTTTTATCTCAAATCTAGAGATTACTGAAAAGGAAGGACTGTGGGGACAAAATCTTGGGTCCACACAACCATCTTGACTTAAAGTTCTACCCTAAACCCCAACATAGAGTCACTTATTAAAGAGATATTTACTAAAGGCCTACTATGTGCTACACCCCATGTGGCCATTGGTACTTCTACATACACTATATACTTAGTCAATTCTATTCTTGCTATTCATCTATTTAACAAAATAATTATAATAAAATTATAATAAAATTAAAATAAAATCAATGGAGGATCATGAATATTTGCAATCACAGAAACCAAAACCTTGCTTCAGGTTAGGAAATTACTTGCACAAAATAAGAACAACATGACCAAGATTATAGTCTTTCTCTTGAGATTACTCTCCTCTGCTATACAAAAAAAGAAAAAGAAAAAAGAAAAAGAAAAGATTTCTTTCATCATTTGTCTACCACTTCCTAACCAAAAGAAAGAAAACACTATTATGTAATCATTACTCACTCACTGTAGGTATTAAGGGCAATCATTCTCAAGTACACTTGTCTCATTTACATGGCATAGTTATTTGTCCTGTGGGCAAACAGCAGGCACCCATCTGCCTATGACAAAACGTTATTTGCCTAAAATGTTGGGTACTAAAAGGTAACAAAGTAGCACTCTAATGTTAAGTTCACAGTTATGACTGAAAACCATGTAACTATGTAAAGGTAGAGAAATTTGTGTTTTCATTATTTTTCATGTTGCTATACAGATCTAACCAAATACCATGATTAAAATGAGATTTACTTAAATAAATATTATTCATACCTCTGAGAAGATTTATGCTCTTGCCAACACAGTGAATTCCCTCTTTGTGGTTATTCTATTTATTGCTTTGGAGCAATGTCAGATGAATCATTTGGAAGAAGTTGATGGCAAAAGACTAATTAGGCAAAACTAAAGTTACCAACTACTCTTAGAAATTAACTTGAGGTTGAGGAAAGTTCTGTTTTACAGTTTGTTGTTCAAGTATTCAATTTTCTGCAATCTTCTGTTTGTCTAAAGGACGTTCTAAATACACCCAGTGGGATCCTACAGGCAGCCCCGAGAGCATGGAAAAGAAATACAGTTTTCTACATTTGAAATTCTGGGCAAAAGGTACAAGTTAAAATCACTGATTAGCCATTTTTCCTGTGGTCTATTAGTACAGTTGCCACATTTAGCCATCTGGGATATTTTCTTAGTACATAGCTTTTTGGTGGCACCTAACCTACCATCCTGAGGCAGCTGGCTTCTTGCCAAGAATCTCATGCCTTCAGTTGTTGAGTAATATGAGGATTACATTATCAAAAGCAATTAAAATTGGGTTTAGGATAAAGCCAATTTGCATCTAGATGACTGATAAATCCAAAATATAGTCCAACTAATTCATAAGTACTAATAAATCCCTGTAATCCAATAAATCCATTGGCTGACCCAGTGTCACCAACTAGAAGTTTACCAGCTTAATAGTATTAAGAATTGAAGTCTTTTTTAGGATATGTATGGTCAATACAACTTAAAGGCACTTCACTGTCCAATGCTCAATGGAACCCAAGAAGATTGCCTGTCTGCTCAAGGCTCATGTAAGACAAATTTAAAAATAGCTAGTAAGCAACATTTTTCCCTTTTACTTTTAAAAGAAATATTATTTTAGGTGAACTTAGAAGAAATACTGCAGGCAAACCTTAGATTTCATTTTTTTTAAAAAAGAAAAAAACTAAGTTGCTATACTACTAAGCTGGTAAACTTCTAGTCAGATAGCTTTTGAAAAGGCTCCATTACCACCATATTGACCCAAACTGCAGATATTGAGGTGAATATCTATACTGGTTTCTTCAACTCCTCCCATTCTCCCCTTTTTTCCCTGTCCTGGGACATCTGAACTTACTTGTCAGGTCATGTATACAGGTTAGAAAGATTTTACCCAAACCTACCATCTCCACCTAGGAAGCAGGGCAAAAATCCAGGAAACATTGCTCATCATAGTCAATGTAAATGGCACATTTAAGAGCACAATTATAGTGTAATTGGGGCTTAGGGATCTCTGTGGTGTGATGACTGAGATTCTTCACAATTTCCACATCTTCTACCAGTATCATCACTACCAGTGGCCATCATAATTAATGTAGCTTCCAGTACATACACTTCTCTTATATTATTTAATTTTCAGAATACTATCAAACAGTGGTGGTATTCCCTCTTTAAAGATAAGGAAACTAAGGATCACAGTTGTAACATGCCCTGACTTTTAAAGCACAAACTCTGGGATCTAAATCCAAGTATGACTAAGTCCAAAATCCATTCTTTCAATCATTCCACCACACTACCTCTGTATGGTCTTGCTAATACCTTATTTTCAGACTTCCAAAAAATAGTCATAACCTACATTCAATGAATGAAATGTATAGATGTTCACTAAATGGTTTGATGACTTGACAATTTGTATAACCACAAAACCAAAATATAAAGTTTTCTATAAAGAACATTTCTATTATCCCTCTAAATTCCTTCATGCTCCTTTTTAAAGTATTTCTGGGTTTGTATAACCATATCTTAGTTTTGCCAGTATTTGTACAAATGGAATAATTCACCCAGTACTATTTTGTATTTGGCTTTATTCATGCAACACGATGCTTCTGGGTTCTTTTAAAGGTATAGAAGAGAATTTATTTAGCTCTGTGAGGCTTTACTCTTGGCACAGAAAGATCTTATTAAAGTTTTATAAACTGCTTTATTTAGGTAAATATTTAGGATGATTTTGTGAGGTTTTTGGACATTAAATTTGAGAAAGTTAATGGTCACCAAGATTTACAGGGCTGGTGGTATGCTCAGTGATAGAGCACTTTGCCTGGTATGCTCGAGTCCCTGATCAACACTCTATACTGCAAAAAAAAAAAAAAAAAAATTTACACACACAATCACAATAAAAATGGAAAGACAATCAAATAATAAAAGACTTGCTTTTACACTCAAACAAATAATTATAATTTATAGCCCACTGTTTATTCCTATTCTATACTCATTGTGATCTTTTAACTTATTTTCTGAGTACAGATTACAAATAATCTTTTGTTATCTTCCAGGTCTCAATACCACAAAGTTACCTGTTTTACCTAGGTTATATTTTCACCCTTAAAGAATAGGAAACATTTATTAATCTAGTTATATCTAAATAACCTTATGATTTAAAAAGAGATTTGAGAATAAATAATGGGGTCATCACTTCACTGATTCTCATCCAGTTTCACAAAAATCACTTCCCTAAAACAGCAATTGTCTGGCAAATTATTTCCATCCCCAAGCAGACTAAAATAAAAGTGAAATTATGGGAAATCTATGATACTTTACTAGAAATTGTATGATCTTAATATTTCAATCCTGGCAATGCTTGGTGATCAAGAGTACATTAATAGGCTAACATTTAAAATACATATTTTTAATTGAAGTACAATATGGAGTACATGAATAATAGGTAAGCTTGTGAAGAAGCTGACCAAAATCCATATATGAGATACAAGTGTCCATTTAAAGTGCCTCCTTCACTTTTTAAATAATATTTTATTACAGTTGAGTACATAATTTTTCATTTTAAATTTGGAAGTCTTTATTTAAAAGACAATTCTTTCCTTTGATGACAAAGGAAAGTATCTACACTGCCTGTGATTATTCTGGACTTCCACACTATATAAATCCTGTTTCTTCTTGAGTCACAAGTTGCCATCTATATTTCTGAGATGGTGATTGTATAATGTTTGCAGCGTTTGTGGGATCTTGCTGCATCAGCATATCTGGTAATCTCCTTCTTTTAAAATGCTGTGAAACTGCAAAAGACTAACGTGGTATTCCTATTGATCTCAGAATTTCTGATACACTGAGTTCAGGGTTGTCTTCTTCTGTTGGGGAACACTGTCTTAACTACAGTAACCTTGTAGTGGGTCATAAAAGTCCAGTAGGATAAGCCCTCTAATTTTAATCTTCTTTTTTAAAGTTGGTTTTATCATTTTAGGTCCTCTGAATTTACACATATAAACTTTAAAGCCAGCTTAGTTATATTAACAAAAATCTGCTGAAATTTGGTTAGAACCGCTTTGAATCTATGAATAAATTTGAAAAAATAATAATTATCTTGGGGCTGGGGTTATGGCGCAGTGGTAGCGTGCTCGCCTAGCACGCCTGAGGCACTGGGTTTGATCCTCAGCACCACATAAAAATAAAATAAAGATATTCTGTCAACATACAACTAAAAAAATAAATATTTAAAAAATAATAATAATAATTATCTTAACATTATTGAGTTTTATATTTCATGAATAAGGCCTATCTCTCCATTTATTTGGGTTTTCTTCTATTACTCTGAGCAAGATTTTGTAGTTTCCAGGGGACAGGTCTTGTACATCATTTGTTAGATTCATCCTATGTCATCTGAGAATGACTATAGTTTTTATTACTTCCTTTCCAACTTTTGTCTTTTATTTCTTTTACTTATTTTATTGTACTGTTTTGGAATTCCAGTAAAATATCGAATGGAAGTGATATGAATGAAACTCTTATTTCCTGATCCAAGTGTTAGAAAAAATATTCCATGTTTCACCATTAAGTATGATTTTAGTCATAGGTTTTTGGCAGTTGCCCTTTTATTGGATTGAGGAAGTTCCTCCCATTTCTGGTATTTTGACGTTTTTATAATGAATAGAAGTTGAAAAAATAATATGGCATCAGGATAAACATATTTTTCAACTTTATTTTGGTAATACAGTAAATTACACTGGTTGATAGTATAACAACTTTATTGACATAATTCATATGCCATAACATTCACCCTTTTAAATAAGTGTTCCATTCAGTGGTTTTAGTATATTTACAAAGTGTGCAACTTTCTAATTTCAGAACATTTTCATTACCTCAACAAGAAATCCCATACTCATTAGGAGTCACTCCTCATATCCCTCCCCCTTGCTGCTTGCAACCACTAATCTACTTTCTGTCTCTATGGATTTTCCAACTCTAGACACTTAATATAAATGGAATCATATAATATTTAGCCTTTTGTTTCTGGCTTCTTTCACTTAGGTTTCCAAAGTTCATACAGGCTACAGTATATATCAGTATTTCCTTCCTTTTTATAACTGAAAAATGTTCCATTGTATGAATATATCACATTTCTGAAATTATTACTGATATATTTAAATTTTAGAATGTGATCAATCTACATATATATATGCAGGCACATATAGCAAATAGTAAGGTTGTCATTGAAAATGTTATTAATACAACAGGGGTTAAAAGACTATACAAATTACACCTGATTTGCAGATACCTGCAATCATTTTGCATGGTTGAACTTTAAGAATGTAAGTAATCTGAATACTAAGTCAAATGGAAGAAATGCCTTGTATAGTTTTCAAAAGATGTAGCATATCACATTTTTTATCCATTCATCTGTTGATGGGCATTTGGGTTATTTGACTTTTTAATTAATATAAATAATGCTGCTATCAACATCTATGTACAAATGTGGAGACACATCTTTTTAATTTTCCTGGGTATATCCTTAGGTATGGAATTTCTGGGTAATATGGTAACTCTTAAGTCTAACTTTCTGAGGAACTAACAAACTCTTTTCCAAAGCAGGGGTACACCGTTTTTACCTTCCCAACAGCGATTGCTGGGGGTTCCAGTTTCTCTATATCCTAACATTTGTTATTTTGTTCATCTT
The DNA here is from genome assembly GCA_028644305.1 of Xerus rutilus. Taxonomy (NCBI): domain Eukaryota; kingdom Metazoa; phylum Chordata; class Mammalia; order Rodentia; family Sciuridae; genus Xerus; species Xerus rutilus. The sequence goes on from JAQQSJ010004461.1 coordinate 9,061, forward strand.
TTTGATTATATAGCCATCTAGTTGGATGAGAAGTAGGATATCATTGTGGTTTTGATTTGCATTACCCTAATGACTTCTGATGTTGGGCATCTTTTCATATACTTATCTGCTACTTGTGTATCTTCTTTGGAGATATATCTGTTTAAATCCTTTGCCCATGTTAAATTTCCTTATTATTGAGTTAAAAAGTTTTTCTTTTAAAATATATTCTCAAGGGATACAAGTCCTTTACCAAGTATATCATTTGCAAATACTTCTTATTATTCTGTGGCTTGCCTTTTCCCTTTTCCCTTCCCTCCTTCCTTCCCTCCCTTCTTCCTTCATTCCTTCCTTTTTTTTTTTTTTTCTGATACTGGGGATTGAACTTAGGGACATTTAATTACTAAGTCCCACATCCCCAGTCTGTTTTTATATTTATATCTCACTGAGTTGCTTTGGACCTCACTAAGTTGCTGAGGCTGGCTTTGAACTAACAATCCTCCTGCCTCAGCCTCTGGAGCCACTGGGATTACAGGTGTGGACTACCATGCCCAGCACCTTTTCACTTTCTTGATGGTGTTCTTTGAAGCACAAAGTTTTTAATTTTGATGATGTCCTATTTATTTTTTATTTTGTTGCTTGTGCTTTTGGGATCGTTTCTAAGAAACCATTGCCTGATCAAAAGGAAATAATAGCATGGTAAACACTTGTCCTGTTTCATTAACATGTCAAAGCACAGCACAGGGCTTGACACAGAGGGCAGAGGAATGTCACAAATAAATATTCGTTGAGTAAATAGAAAAATAAAAACAAAAAGCTGAGTGATTATGAAAGGTACCCTAATGTGATAGCACTTTCATAATGAAAAGGCTTGATCTTCATAGATCCAGACAGAAAATAAGCATTACTACTATAGAAAGAGTTCACAAAGTATTTTTAAGAGATGTATTGTTGTTTAAATATTTTTTGGTCAATTCAGTGAAGAACTCCAAGTGAAATAAAGGCAGTAGTTTGCAGGAATATAATCATTCATTCATTAAATGCTGACTTGGTTATAAAGCAAGGATGATATTTTTTGAACTATATCATTTCAAGTGCTAGGCCCAAAGAAATAATCAAATGTGCCATAATATGCAAGTGATATATTTTGTTGTTTTTTTTTAAATATAAATTTATTTATTTATTTATTTATTTTTCCTGCTTTGCAATTTTATTTTTTTAAATTTTTTTTATTTTTTCTCAAAAGTTGCATTTTAATACATGTTATCAAACATAACAGAAAAAAAAACAAATTTTCAGAAGCTGTACACACTGTTCACTGAAAACATTTGTTGAGGCAAATAGAAAAAAAATTGTTACAATCATAATTTTTCTAACTTTGCACAAAATTATAAGCAGATTACATTCTTCATATTAAACACCTTTATATGC
>JAQQSJ010004462.1:0-10469 GCA_028644305.1 Xerus rutilus
TTTTTTTAAACCTTCCAATATATGCCTGGAAGTTAAATATCATGGAAATCTGTTCAACCCAAGGTTGTGAGTGGTAAATCTTAAAATAGGATAAGTGTTTTAAAAACCAGAGTTTGAATGGAGACCTACATTGGATGTATATTGACTCATGCTGAAGTCAACTCATTCTATTTGGTTGCTGGAGAACCTTCATTTTAAAAAAATTCTTGAAAATGAATTACTTCCCTATCACATTACTACATAATTTCCCCTAACAGAGGTTACTTCAGCAAAACACCTAACATCTCCATTAAACTAACAACACCCAAGATAATCTGAACATGTTTATGTGTCTGTTTACTGCTTTTTTTTCCCCCCTCAATGCTGAGGATCTGAGAAAAGAACCACCATCACAGGACAAAAGTCTGGGGCACTGAAATAAACCCCTGGGCACAATAAACTGTTACCATTTGTAGCATGGCATGTTGTGCTCTTTTTAACAGACCAGTTATGAGACCTTGATGAAACAACAGAAAAAAAAGTTTTGCGCAAGATGAAATTGTCATATGGCGGAGGAGGGGCGCTAAATAAATCTCATAACTTCACTTGTTCTTAGTCAACTTAAAAATCAGTAATTTTGGAGGTCACACAGTTGAGCAAAACATTATTAGTTTCTCATTGATTTTGCTGTAGATAACACCTCTGGTGTGTGTGCTGTGCTGAAAATAGCTGCCTAGGTTACTTTTTAGGGACCTGATATTCACTTTTGCTGAAAACACTGACTTTTCACTTGGACCTGAAGATGAGTGACTGCCGTAGGATGCAAAGGCTTGGCATCTGTCTCATGTCTGTCTCCATTGCTTCCTCAACTTTTGGTTCAGAGTCTGCTAGCCCTGCATGCAGACTTGTTCATTGCCAGTTAGAGTTGGTATGTATTTTCTTCTACACCACCCTTGTGCTTTGTCAGCAGCTATAGCAGCCCCCTAAAATCCTTCAGGACTATCAGAGACACAAGGTCAGAATGTTTGCATAGGATGACGGCATCAACTGTAAGACTTGCCAGCAGTTCTTGGGACAAGTTGACCATGACCACCTGGTGGTCCAAGCCTTGAACAAGAAGAAACATCTTTTGAAATGTTTCCCCAGGCCAATGGAAAATGACTGGATGTGAGCCCACCCCAGGAAATCAATGAAAAGCTTATATCTCCTTTTGTTCAGGGAACAGCCTGACCCCTCCATCAGTGCTGTCTCCCTTCAACTGAAGCCCCAATTAAAATCTTACCTGTGTGTACTCCCAAAACTTGGCTCAGTTTTGTTTTTTCTGTCACTTAGTCAGAAATTCCTGTTTCCCATAACAGATCAAACCCAGGGCTTGTGCATGCTAGGCAAGTGCTATACCACCAAGCCACATCCCAACCTTGTTCATTGCTTTTTGATGCAAGAGGACAAATAGTCTTTTAAAACCCATAACATTTATTGTTTGCCTTTAATGAGGAGAAATTAGTTTTGGCAATATTCTTTTGTGTAATTTGTTACCACAATCTATATTGATAGATTTTGCTTTCTATACCCAACTACAGCATTGTAACCCCTAACTCTGCAATGCACACTCAGCAGCTACAAATTGCTTCCTATTTGCAACTACCTGCCAGTGTGCTACATCACCATTAGTGTGTTTGATGTTATTGGTGACAGACACATCACAAAAGCCCCAGAGTAGTTGCAAAAAGCCAAGAATCTTAAAGTAATATGAGCCCCTCTGAGCCAGTAGCTATAAATTCAGGCAGTGAATTGTGTTATGGGTAAAAGCATGAACTTCACCATCAGGCGAATCTATGTTTCAGGTACCAGTTGAAGTACTGATAAGCTGTGTTACTTTAATCAAGTCACTTAAATTCTCTATCTTCATTGTTCTTATTGGGGAAAATGGGAACAGTAGTAATTAGGGTTATTGAGAAGATGAAATGAGATAATGCATGTAAAGCACTGATAGTGTCTTGCCTAAAATAAGTGCTTTATAGTTGTTAGCTTAGTAGTAATGTTATTATGTCTCAGATCATAATGACTTATCCATGGACAATATTAAATGTTTCTACATCTCCAAATGTAAATCCATCTGCCCCACTATCATAGTTCAGGCTGCTATAACATATTCCCATAAATTGGGTGGCTTATAAACAAAAGAAATTTATTTCTGTTCTGGAAGCTGGATGTCTGAGGTCAAAGCATGGCCAGGTTCCAGCAGGGCCTTCTTCCAGGTTGCAGGCTGCCATCTTCTCACTGTATTTTCATGTGGTGAAAAGCAGAGAAAAGCAAGCTCTTTTTGGACTCTTATAAGTATGCCAATCCCATTCAGATCCCTTGTGACGTTATCTAATCCTAACTACCTCCTAGAACCATCACATTGGGAAGATATGTTTCAACATATGATTTTTCAAGGGACACAAAGATTCAGACCATAGCACCTTCAGACCTGGAATTATTCTATTCTTTTCATGCTGATTCTCCCTCTTCTTTCATTGCATTTTTATTCTTGTGAAAAAACTCACATTTCATAATGTTATAATTATATGATAATAACAATATAAAACTCCTGGTTATAAGGAAATTTACACTACAGATAAGGCTTGTTCTCTTGGAACCTGCTAGCTTTAAATCTGTTTTTGGCAGAAATATTGTCCTCTCTTCATACCCTCCTGTGGTTTTCCTCCTACTGTTGGTTTTACTTCAAAACATTTCTCTCTTGTGCTTTGGTTTTAGGGGGGTGCACTAGTGCATCAGAAATAATAGTGGTGCTTTTGTGGGTGAGACGAATCTACATTTATCCTTCGTTTTAAATACATTGGCAACTGCTTCTATAGTATGATGATGTCCAGCACCACAGGAGTGATCTAGCAACTCTAGTCTTGGAGTTAGCCTTTGAAGTTGATTTTGTTTTGGTGCCAGGTATTGAAGCTTGTGCGTGCAAAGTACACACTCTACCACGGAGCTACATCCTCAGCTCCCTGAAGCTCTTTGAATGAAAGTATGGCTTTTTTTCTAAATTTTTTTTTTTTAGTTGTAGATAGACACAATATCTTTATTTATTTATTTTTATGTGGTGCTGAGGATCAAACCCAGTGCCTCACGCATGCGAGGCAAGCACTGTACCACTGAGCTATAATCCCAGCCCCAAAAGTATGACTTTTTAAACAGCTGTTAAGATACAACTCAAAACTTAAAAAAGGGAGAGAATGGCATGAACAGTCAGTTAAAAGGGTCTGCCTACCCTTAAGTAATGTTGAGTTTTGCCTTTATCTACAAAGTAACCTTATTTGACAATTGGACAGGAACTAAATATCAAAGTATTTGCTGGATTCTCTGAGAATTTGTATGTCCAAAATAACAGAACTTCACAAAATATTCCAAAGACATCTGAAGTCTTAAATTAGAATAACTCCTAAAGTTGATAATATATCTGAATCTTTTTTTATATGTAACCTAATGAATGACATGCATTTGTATTCTTTCATTAAATATATAAAAGATTGAAAATAACACTGTGACATATAGGTAGATTACTACATGAATCACCGAAAGCACGATAGGTCAGGAATGTTGATGTTTGCCTAATAGAACAACTCAACTTCAACACAATTTTTTTTTTTTTTTGGTACTAGAGCCAAATCTCCGGCCCTATTTTGTGTTTTAGGTAGAGACAGGATCTCACTGAGTTGCTTAGCGCCTTGCTGTGCTGAGGCTGGCTTTGAACTCGTGATTCTCCTGTCTCAGCCTCCCTAAGTGCTGGGATTAGAGGCTTGTGCCACCGCGCCCGGCTTCAACACAATTTTTTATTTTTTTATTTTATTTATTTTATTTTTTTAAATATTTTGTTTTAGTTGTAGATGAACACAATATCTTTATTTTTTTTATGTGGTGCTGAGCATCAAACCCAGTGCCTCATGTATGCGAGGCAAGCGCTCAACCGCTGAGCCATAACCCCAGCCCCAAGACAATTTTTTATAAAATAAATTCAGCAGAGGAAGATTAATGGGTAATTTTTTCTAGCTTTTTTTTTTAAAATTGAACTTTAATGAGAATCTTAGGATGACAAATATATATGTGCTACCTTATTAATATTGTGATTTTGAATGACAGTATGACTTTTATTTCTGTATCCTTATTACCTAGCACAATACTCCCATTAAATACTCATAATAAGTGATTAGATGAACGAATGAGAAAGAGGAAAGGAAAGGAAGAAACAGAATGAAGGAAAGGAAAATGAATGGATATGGGATTATTTATCCTTTTAAAATTGGATAAATAGCTGGGGATGGTGATGCACACCTGTAATCCCAGCTACTCAGGAGGCTGAAGCAAGAGGATTGTAAATTAGAGGCTAGCCTCAGCAACTCAGCAAGAATCTGTCTCAAAATTTTAAAGAATTTTGGAAAAGGCAAGGAGATATATCTCAGTGGTAAAGTGCCCCTGGCTCAATCTCCAGCATTGGAAAATAAATTAATAAGTAAATTAAAGTAGATAAATGATAAGAATAAAAGTGATTTTACTGGTGAAAATCAGCCTAGCATAAAATGCATATAACCAAGTGTTCTATCCTCAAAATATCCACTTTTCCCAAACCTGATACTGAGTATACCTTATTCTTTAGGCTGTTCTCAACCCTAGCTACTGTTTCTGTTTGTTGTTTTGGTGCTAGGGATTAAACTCAGGCCTTCTGCATGCTAAACACACACTGAGCTACATTCCTTCCTGCAAATATGGTCTACTTTGTTGCTCAAACTTATCTGAAACTCCTGGGCTCAAGTGATTCTCCCATTTCAGCCTCCTGTACCTGCCTACAATGTTTTTTGTTTTTGTTTTTGTAGTACTGGGAATTGAACCTAGAGTCACTTTACCAGTAGGCTACATCCCTAGCCCTATTTATTTTTTATTTTAAGACAGGATCTCACTAAATTGTTCAGGGCCTCACTAAGTTACTGATGCTGGCCTTAAACTTGCAGTCCACGTATGTCAGTCTCCCAAAGCACTGATTTGTTGTTGTTATTGTCTTAAATGGTAATGGGGATTGAACCCAGGGCCTTGTGCTTGCTAGGCAAGCACTAATACTGAGCTGCTTCCAGGATCCTATGTTTTTTATTATTTTTTTTCCACTTTTTTTATTTTCATTTTTTGGTGGTGGCAGTGCTAAGAATTGAACACAGAGCCTCATGTACCTCAGAGCTACATTCCTAACCCTACAATGTTTTTAAAGGATATCAGTACCCTGTCCTCACCCTTCACCCCATGCCAGTTGTTTTTTAAAGGTAAAAAAAACCAACTCGTGAGCCAAACAACAACTTTGGCTCATGTGTAGCCAAAGTTCAGAATCAACATGTTAGGAAATTACAATTACTATATTCTTTTTCTTTTTTTTTTCTATTTTTTTTTTCCAAATCTGGGGATTGAACCCAGGACCTCAAGCAAACTCTACCACTAAGCTATACTCTTAGTCCTTTTTATTCTTTTATTTTGAAACAAAGTCTGGCTAATTGTTGGGGCTGACCTTGAACTTGTGATCCTCCTCCTCAGGCTCCCAAATAGCTGGATTATAAGTGTGCACCACTATGTCCAATGCTATGTTCTTGATGATTAAAAAAATGGCTTAGGGGCTGGGATTATGGCGCAGTGGTAGCGTGCTCGCCTAGCATGCATAAGGCACTGGGTTCGATCCTCAGCACCACATAAAAAATAAAATAAAGATATTCTGTCACCTACAACTAAAAAATAAACATTTAAAAAAAATGGCTTAAAGATACATTAGCTAGGGCTGGGGTTGTGGCTCAGTGGTAGAGTGCTCGCTTAGCACATGTGAGGCACTGGGTTGGATCCTCAGGATCACGTAAAACTAAATAAATAAAATAAAGGTATTGTGTCCATCTACAACTAAAAAATGCATATATTTAAAAATTTTTTTTAGTTGTAGATGGACACAATATCTTTATTTTATTTTATTCATTTTTTTTAATGTGGTACTGAGGATTGAACCCAGTGCCTCATGCATGCAAGGCAAGTGCTCTACCACTGAGCTACAATCCCAGCCCTAAAAAATATATTTTTTAAAAAAGAGATTCATCAGCCAAATTTTGCTTTAGAGTCTTCTCATAAAACTTTAAACTCAGTATTAGGTGTTTTCTATACCAAGGATAAAAAACTAACAAGACAGGTCTATACTCAAAGGACTTAAAAACAGCATACTACAGTGACACAGCCACTTCAATGTTTATAGCAGCTCAATTCACAGTAGCTAAACTATGGAACCAACCTAGATGCTCTTCAATAGATGAATAGATAAAGAAGCTGTGGTATATATACACAATGGAATATTACTCAGCATTAAAAGAGAATAGAATTATGGCATTTGCAGGTAAATGGATAGAGTTGGAGAACATCATGCTAAGCTAAGTAAGCTGATCCCAAAAAATCCAAAGGCCAAATGTTCTCTCTGATAAGTGCATGCTGATCCATAGTGTGGGAGGGGATATGGGAAGAATGGAGAAACTTCGGTCAAAGGGGAGGGAGGGAAGGGAGTGAATGGGACATGGGGGCAGGAAAGATGGTGGAATGCGATGGACAACAGTGCCCTAGGTTCATGTATGACTGACAGCACATATGGTGTAACTTGATATTGTGTACAACCAGAGAAGTGAAACGTTGTGCTCCATTTGCGTACAATGAATCAAAATGCATTCTGCTGTCATGTAAACCTAATTAGAATAAATTTTAAAATAGCAAAAAAACTAACAAGATACAAAATGAATATTTTTTAAAAAATGTTTTTTTAGTCATCAATGGACCTTTATTTATTTATGTGCGGTGCTGAGAATCAAACCCAATGCTAGGCAAGCACTCTACCACTGAGCTATAATCCTAGCCCCACAAAGTGAATATCTTGTCTCAATCTATGGATCTTAACCTACTTCAAAAGAAGTTTGTTCATTGCTAAGTCAGCTGTAAAAAGAGTTTTGCTTGAAATTAAAATATGTACCACAAGATTGGTTTGCCCAGTGTTACTGTAAGGGCAAGTTAAATAATGCAGCTTAAATCTCAAGAAGGCTGGAGAACACCTTCAGTGTGTCTAGATAATGCAGTTTTCTGTTAATATCGAGTCACAGACATTTGTACTCTTTTTATTTGCCTGCAAATCTCATGACTCATCTCAGCTTGGTTTCTTTCAAGAATAGGATCTTACTATAGTGTTCACAGACAAGTGAAACAAGGATTTTATGAAAGCCAAATTTCATTTTCTCTGGTCTCAACTACTGCAACAAAATTTCCAGCTAGAGGATGATTCCAAAGTCATTTTTAGAGTTGCTGATGCCTGAAGATATAAGATCCATGAGTCTATGTTTGTTTCCTACTCATCCCAGTAAGGTATACGCTACTGGGCACAGGGGAGATACTTGATAAATATTTATTGAATGAATATATATTGTGATTTAGATATTGAATAGTGATTTCCAGTTCCCAAACAGTGAAAAACCCTCTGCTAACTCCTTTTAAAATTCATTATTCCTATTATAAGAGTCTAGAATGAATATTGTAATTGATATCTGTTATTTTAGTCTCTTTAGCATCCTCTCCTCCCTTTTTCAGATGACAAAATTCCTTTTTCCTATTGGCAACTGTGCCAGTCATCTTTCCATCACTATAGTAAAATACCTAAGATAATCAAAAGGAGAAAAAATTTATTTAGGCTCACAGTTTGGAGATTCCTCTTCATGATCAGTGGCCCTGTTGCTTTGGGCCTATGGTGAGGCCCAAAGCAAAACCATTGACATCGTGGCCAGGAAGCAAGAGAAAGGAAGAGACTGGGATTCCACAGTCCTCTTCAAAGGCATACTCCCAAGACCTAAGGGCCTCCCCACAAGGTTACACCTCCTAAGGGTTTCTTTTTGGGGACCATGCCTTAATACATGGGCCTTTGGGGGACACTCAAGTTCCAAGCTATAACAGAAACCAATCAACTCAGTATAGATTCTTTCTCCTCCTTGACCATAGGGATATCTCATAACTGAGATCTATCCCATTAGAAAATTACATTCCCTGCCCACCCCACAACCCTACCATACCATGGTTGCTCATCCAACTCAGACAGTCTGCCCTGTAACTTTTTTGTTGGAGCTAATGAAGAAGATTGGCTCTATCTGCTGGAGTTCAAGGTGGTTTTGGTTTTATTAAAGTCTGGATCCAAGCCGGGCGCGGTGGCTCAAGCCTGTAATCCCAGCACTTAGGGAGGCTGAGACAGGAGAATCGCGAGTTCAAAGCCAGCCTCAGCAATGGCGAGGCGCTAAGCGAGCAACTCAGTGAGACCCTGTCTCTACATAAAACACAAAATAGGGCTGGGGATGTGGCTCAGTGGTCAAGTGCCCCTGAGTTCAATCCTCAGTACCACAAAAAAAAAAAAAATAAATAAAGTCTGGATCCAGGGGCAGTTCTTTGCCACATTGAGACTAGAACCTGTACATAGTAGAAGCCAATAAGAGGCAAGCAGAATTGAAAGATGGAGAGCAATAGAATGAGACTTTTACTAATTAAAGGACATTTAGTCTTTTTTTTTTTTTTTACAATAGAAATATCCTCTTTGTTTCATCTGATTATGAAAGTAAAAAATGCTCATTGTAGGGACTGGGGTTGTGGCTCAGTGGTGGAGCATTTGCCTAGCACATGTGAGACACTGGGTTTGATCCTCAGTAACACATAATAAATAAATAAATAAATAAATAAATAAATAAAGTTAGTGTGTCCATCTACAACTAAAAAATATTTTTTAGTTCTGGAGTTGTAGCTCAGTGGTAGAACACTTGCCTAGCATGTGTGAGGCACTGGGCTCAATTCTCAGCATCACATATAAATAAATAAAATAAAGGTCAAAAAAATATTTTTAAATGCCTATTGTAAAAAATCAGGAAATACAAAAAATATGAAGAAAATTAAAGTTCTCTTGAGTTCAACACCCAGATACCTTTCTGATATTTGTCCTCCCATACATACAAAAACTATTTATTTCTCTCACTTTCTCTCTCTTTTATTTTAAGCAAAAAGTAAGTTCATTGGGGCTGGGATTGTAGCTCAGCGGTAGAGCGCTTGCCTCGCATGCGTGAGGCCCTGGGTTCGATCCTCAGCACCACATACAAAGCAATAAAATAAAGACATTGTGTCCATCTACAACTAAAAAAAAAAAAAAAAAATTAAAAAAAAAGTAAGTTCATGTTTTTGTAAACTTCTTTTAACAACTTATTAATCATAAATATTTTTAGACTTTGCTATGGCTTGAATAAATGTCCCCCAAAAGTCCCTCTCTTAAGGACTTGGTCCCTAGTTCATGACACTAGTGGGAATTGGGGGAGCCTTGAAGAGATGAAGCCGAGTGAGAGGTCTTTAGGTCACTAGGGGTGTGCCCTCAAAGGACATAATGGAACCTCAGCCCCTTCTTCGTTTTTCAACTGGAGGTGAGTAGTTTTGCTCTACCATCAACTATTGCCATATGCGGCCACAGGCCCAAAGCAACAGGACCAAACAATCATGGGCTGAAAACTCTAAACTGTGAGCCAAAATAAACCTTTTTTCTTTGTAGGTTGATTATCTCAGGGAGTCATTACAGTAATGAGAAGCTTGTACCCATGTCAATAAAGATAAATTTACATCATTGTTTTTAAAGACTATTTCGTACTCTGTTGTGTATACTAAATATAGTTTATTCAACTATGTCTGTTGTTTCAGATAGTTCTTAAAAGCTCTGGTTTTCTAAAAAAAGCAATAAATCTTAACATTGACTGACTCTTAACACTTTCCTCTGAGAATTCCCTTATTTTAAATTTTCTCTGCATAACATTTGAACATTTGCAGGTGAATGGTTGTGGTGAGAGTGGAGGAAACAGACTTTTATGAGCTGTTGGAAGCATAAAAAATAGTGCATTTGTGAGTGAGATCTTTCTTATGAAATTTTAAGCTTATTTTGTAGAGATGAAGAGTACACATCTTGTTTGGTTAATTTCTTGAGTAGTTTCCAGATTCACTGAAAAAAAGTGTTTACATAAATGCCTACGCCATATTTTGGTGATGACTGTGTCATTTTCTGAATGGCAACCAAGCCTCTAATTACTAGGGTGTGGCTATTCAGTTGCATGAGTAAACCCACTTCTACCACAGACTCCATTTATGCTTTATGGAGATAACAAAGCAAGGCACAGCAACAGAAAATCCAGTAATAAAAGAGATCTAGAAATGTATAAACATCCCACTTAAAGAAACATAACAAATCAAAAGCAGGAGATATATGTTTTATCAGCAAGAAGGAAATTATATAAGCAAAATGAGAAAATGAAATCATATCTTAAAAGACTGATTAAATTACAAAAAGATATAAATTAGTAACTCTTGAACATTTGACATTCTTTTCCAATATAGTAGGCTTTTTTTGAACTGAGAGCCAATTATAATGGAAACCA
>JAQQSJ010004463.1:0-10469 GCA_028644305.1 Xerus rutilus
CTCCTTAGCTATCTCTTAATGCATTACAGCAGTGACCCTCTAAGTGAACAAAATGATCCTTTGAACCATGGAGTAAGTGAATAACCTTTTGAAATACACACATACTGGTGCGATGCAGCCAGGAAGAACAAACGGACGGACAGCCACATAAAAAGCCATCGGTCCAACTGAGGTACACCTGCCAAACAGGCTGCCAGCTCAGATATTCTTCCACATTTTCCTAAGTGTTACATAAAATGCTGGGGATGTGTGTATCTGGATATTGCTCTGATATTTAAAGAGCCTTGTGCTTTTATTTTTCCTTCCTGGAAAGAAGAGAGACCAAAGGCTTACATATTGAAAACGAGAAACCAAATCAAACAGTGGCTTATTCTTTAAAGTAAACAGAGCAAAGGCTATCAGTGGCAGATGTAACCAAGAGCTGGCTGTGGCACACAAAGAGGAGATTATGGAAATGAAAATCTCTTCCACTAAAATAATTATCTTTAATTACTGATCCAGGAACTGCATTTATGTTTTTCATTTGCACAATGTGAGGGGTAGATGCCACTAACAAACATGAATCAAGAAACAGAGTGGTTGCTTGTGGATCTGGCCGGGCAGGCAGCTGCCTGGCTGGGCCCTGCTTCTCCCTGAGGTCCTGCAGGGACCCCTTCTCCTCAGAAAGCCCCGCCCACCACAGTCCTTCTCCGACTCCCCCCTCTGTTTTCTGAAAACACAAAATGGCCTTATCCTTGCAGAGACCTGGCGTGGTGCCTTTCTGTAGCTGATCCACGGGGTATGAAGGTGGGCTCCACCCAGGGTTCAATTTTGAAAAACTAAATGACAAAACAAAGAGGAGTGCCTTCGCCCACACTGAGGGGTGCTTTGTTTCTGTCTCCTCTTCTCTCACAGCCTCCGAGTGACGCAGTCAGAGTGATGCTGGATGGACGGGTGGGTGTGGAAATGGTCCACGTGATCGCCCTTCGGTCTCAGGAGCTCACTCGGGTATTCAGAATAAGGTCATAGACCGTCTCCGACAGAGTGTAAGTAGACCCTTCTGCCAACTAAGGAAGGCAGACAGGGCCTTTGCCCAGGCTGCCCCAGGCCCAGGCCTGGTGCTGTTCGCTGGAGTTGGCATTTCAGACATCGCTCTGACCTCTGAGGACGGAGCAGCCCTTCCTTCGGTGCTGCTGGGTTTCTCAGTGCTGGCTGATGGAGTCCTGTGTCTTTCAAGGGCAGCGCTCTTTTAGAGAGGAGAGGCTGCCGTGAACACGGTGGATGTCTCCATGGCTGCAAGTTTCCCCGGGAAATCACTGAGCCCCTGGGAATCCTGAGACTGGCCGCTCATCAGAGGCCCTCGCACTGCATCCCACAAGGAGCCGAGGAGCCTCTGTTAACACAGGTAGTGCCAGTTCACCCTCTGCCCTAAAAATGAACTCCTGCCTTGCATGCCCTCGGCGGTTTTTGTGAATATTACGCAAAGTACTATTTTTCTTCTTCTACAAAAGCAGTCTCTCTCTTACTACCTTTTTTTTTATATGAAGTTCTATGGAGAACTGTTAAATATTCAGTCCCTGCTGTGTGTGAAAGACCAGCTATGAATTCTAAGTATGAATCTGAGCCTGAATGTGGCTCTCTGCATCATGGCCAGCCCGGTGGCTGACACTGTGCTCACCTGTCTCTGCTCCAGCAGCGATGCTGTGAGGGTAGGGTCAGTCACAGCAGTTGGGACAAGTGATGGTTGTTAATGTGGGGGGCCATGGGTGCCCAGGGCGTGTGGGATGAGCATGTGCTATGCGAGTGTGTGTCCACTTACACCTATTCCAGTCCTTCGGGGTATGCTGTCTAATTTTTTTTTGCAAAATAAGTTGTCTTCTCATCCTAAGGAAACAATTGTCTGGCAAAAGTGGACTTGAAGTATTTAGGTTGTTGATTCAAAAGAACTCTTTCTGCGAAGCACGATGTGGGGTGAGGCTCAGGGTGCCCTAGGACTCCTTCCGGAGCCTGAGGGGCTGTACGTAAAGGACCGCCCTGCGTTCCACAGCTCAGTCGCCTGGAGTCCAGTCCCAGGGACACAGGGCTGTCCTGCCGCCTCTGCAGGGCAGTCGCACTGCTGCATTGTGCCCAGGGGTTTCCAAAGCTCTGCTGTCTTAGGATCCCTTTCCCATGGATCAGCCAGAGTCCCTGATCTGTTCACTGAACTTGCCCTGTCGCAGAAGAATTCCAAGAATTCCTTTCAAAAGAGAACAGCGGATTTCACAGTAGGGCATAGAGGTAGCACACAGGCCACACACCAGAGGCTACCACCAGCACGGGAGGAGGCATCCGAGTTAGAGTTCGTGTGTGTCCCACTGGCATCCCAGAAGGACATGTATTTCTCTGTTGGGAGCTGTCATTGAGCCATATTGTCTAATAGGTGCTTTTTTTTTCTTTTTTGGTGCTAGAGATTGAACCCAAGGGTACTCTACTACTGAGCTTCTTCATCCCCAGTCTTTTTATTTGTTATTTTGAGGCAAGATATCACTAAGTTATGTAGGCTGGCCTCCAACTTGGCGCTCCTCCTGCCTGAACCTCCTGGGATTATAGGCATGGCCAATGTGCCCAAGCAATGAGTGTATTTGTTTATTTATTTATTTTTACTTTTTTTAAAGTTGTTGATTGACCTTTATTTATTCATTTATTTATATGTGGTGCTGAGGATTGAACCTAGTGCCTCCCACATGCAAGGTAAGCGCTCTACCACTGAGCCACAATCCCAGCCCAGGTCTATTTATTTTTATTTTTATGTTTTTGGTACTGGGGATTGAACTCAAGGGTGCTTAACCACGGAACATCATCCCCAGCCCTTTTAATTTAATTTAATTTAATTTTTTAATTTAGAGACAGGGTCACACTAGGTTGCTTACAACCCCTTCACTAAGTTGCCGAGGCTGGCTTCAAACCTGCGATTCTCCTGCCTCAGTCTCCTGAGCGGCTGGGTTTACAGGTGTGTGCCACCACGCCTGGCTAGGTGTATTTTAAGTAATATGATATTATGACTTCATAGCAAAATAAATTTGACCTCTGAGATAAAATAGATTTTCTTTCATGTTAGAAGCAAGCGAAACTAAAACAAAATCTCAAAGTGTTCCCAAATATCCCTTGTGCCCCTAAGTCCCCAGAAGTGTCCATTTCTCCAGGCCTGCTCTCAGTTCAGCTACTCTGTGACCTAATTAAAAGTAGAGCTGTTTGTTCTGATCGCTTCCAGAGGAAGTGGCTTCCTCCAGGAGGTTCCCAGAGATAGGGATGAATGGTTTGTATCCTCCTTGGCCCTCTTGGGTCTCCACAGGCAACTAAGCACATCTGTTGGGAGCCAGGAGGGCCTCTGTCTGGGACTTGTGGCCCTGGTCCGCGTGCTGGCTGCAGCTGTCCTGGAGGGCCCGCAGCCCTGATGCTCCTCGAGCTGCAGGAAAGAGCCCCCGACTTCGCCACAAGCCTGGGAGCTGGGTGTCTATGCACATTATCTCAGGAGCCTGCACTCACCTGGGACATCCCACTTTGGCAGACTTGGGTTTCCACAGGTGCAATAACTGCCCAGACACAGATGGTGGGCAGGGAGGTAGGCATGGACTGGGTCTGATGGAGCCCACCTTGCAAGACTGTCTTCTGACCTTAGTTCTGTGACACAAGTCCCTTTGTCATCCCCTTGTTCCTGTGGTGGCAGAACTGACAGGGCTCCTGACACATCTGCTGTGCATCCCCCAGATCTTGGGGCTCAGGTAGTCACATACCCCAATGCATTGGATGCAAGTCCTTAAAGAGGCCCAGTCCCATCTGCCACGCACCCTCCACCCACTCACTCACTTGCGAGGTCACTCACCCCCTCCAAGTCACCTTGAAGGCACCAGGCCTGAACTCCCAGGTTCACAGGCATCCTGGAGAGAGTCACCTCTGCTCTAGGAATCATGATGATGGTCATCACACTTGGTTTCATCACTATTTGAGCAGCGATGTTATGGATTGAATTACATCCCCTCCAAATTCCAGTGTTGAAGTGACTAATCCCCAGAAGCTCAGAGGTGACTGTTTTTGGAGATGGGAGATGCACAAAGGCGATCGATGTGAAATGGGGTCACCAGGGTGGGCTGTAATTCAACGTGACTAGTGTTCTTACAGAAAGGTGCAACTTGGACGAAGACACATGCGTGGAAGGCTGGTGAGGTGGTGACACAAGGAGAAGACTGCCACCCACAGACAAGGGGAGGCCGGGGCAGACCTTGCCTCCACCTCAGGAGGAGCCAGCACTGCTTGGACTTCTGGAGCCCAGAACCTTGAGAGAATGGCAAAAGTTACCCGGTCTGGTGCTCTTCGTGGGGCCCTGGCAGCGTAGCAAGACAACAATCACTGAAGTCCAGACTGCTTCCCACACGCCTTCAGCGTGCCCAGGATGCCGTGGAAAATGCTTTAATGCAGGCACAGCTAAAACTCCAGCTTCCATGTCACTAGGGAGACCAGAGTTGAGGAAGCCAGCAGGGGCTGCACAGCTGGTGGGGAGGGTCCCAGGACCCACTCGCACCGTCCACTCCAGAGCAGGCGCCTCACTCATCCGTTGGGTGTGCTGCTTTCCTCCAGGCAGGCTTTGTGAGGTCCTCCCAGCTCAGGACGGGAGCCCTGCACATCCCTGCTGTGAACTATCCCCATGTCTCAAATGTCAACCTTGCCAGGACCACAATGATTTCTTCAAGTCAGTATGACATTCAGAGGACAGCAAGTTAACTAGGGGTTCTCGTGTTCCCAGTCATCATGTAGCAGAGAAATCTGTTGGGATGAAGAAGGTGATCTCATTAGTAAGCTGTTACCTGGGGACTTTAGTGCCACCGTGGCCTGCTCCTGGCAGGGGAGGGCTCAGATCCTGGAGGCCTAGCCGGCAGAGGGCTCTCCATGAAGAGACCACTGTTCCGGCCTACAGCTGAGTGCTGCCCCAGCCAGCCTGGCTCCTCGTTGAGTCAGGGGTGGTGGCAGGAGGTTTCCATGCGGCAGGTCTCTGGGGGCGTCTTAGAGATGGGCATGGGGCTCCTCTCTGCACCAGATCCTCCTGATGCAGCTGAAGATCTTTTCCTCTCGGCAGCCCTGGATGCCATTGACTGGGGGCTTTGGAAAGCAGCCATTATGAATGGCCAGTCTAGGTTTAATGAACCCACGTCAGATATCCTGTCAGGTAGATGCACTTGGGTGTGGCCTCTGTAAGTGGGTTTCTCTCAGTTACTTTTTCTTATTATTCAATTTATTGCCTTTACTGACACTTGCTGATCTTTCTTTCATACAGAGATTTCAAAGAAATCAGGGCAGGTGTTGATATTTCTGCAGCTAACAACAAGTAGAACTTTCCCAAACATTGCTTAGAGTAAAACACCGAATAGCAGGGGATCTTACTTTTTTAGCACCTTAATTGAATTGGATTAAATGAATTACTATTCCTGTTGATGGTGTGAGATTCTGTTAATAACCGAGGAAATTAGTATGGAGGTTGCATTTGCCTTCAGTTATATTTGACTCGATAGTTTGGATTTTTACATGGTGAGAACCCGAGCCGACACACACACACACACACACACACACACACACACACACACACACACACATACACACACACTTTTTTTTTCTTTTGAAAGCTTACCGGGTTTGACTGTTGGGCTGGACATTTGAACAATTACTTTCTCAACAGTTAGATGAGAAGCTGCAAGTGGCGTCGTGCCTCGGCAGAGGAAGACACAGTGGAAGGCTGGGTGGGGCAGAGCCCTGTTCTCCAACCCACCCACAGGAGCCAGGTGGCCAGCGTGGTGAAGGGACCTCACCTGCTGGACAATGCTCACGTGCTGCACCTATCTGCTCTTTTCCTGCCTGGCTGGACTTCACTCTTACCAGGGAATCACAGGATTTTGGAATAGAAAAGAACCATTGTATTGTAGCCAAATGTCACATTTTATGGGAGAGAAACCCAGAGCAGAGGAGACACAGTGACCTTTCCAGCAAGCAAATGGCCACCCTGAGATCATAAGCCCAGCTGTTGAGCCTTGGTTGGTACTTTTCAGCTGAAGCCGATGCTCCCAGCTATCCCTCAGCTGGAACTGGACTGTGTGTCTTGAAAGGCTGTGGCTGGCTTTGCACCCATCCTTATCACTTGACCCCAGAGCCCAGCACGGTGCCTGGGGCACAAGGTACAAATGTGTTTGTCAAATTAAAGCACCAAATAATAAACACATTTTCTCTCAATGGTCACTTTCAAAATAAAACTAATATTCATTAAGAATGCTAATTGCCTTGGCTGCTCTAGTGCTTATGAATATGATAGTTGCTGGGACTTGGAAATGAGGAAGAAGAACTAAATCTACCTGTTATTGGTGGTGGTAAAAAGTTTTATGGCAAAAGATGGTTAAAACTGATGGGGAAATGGAGTTGGGGGATTGGCATGGTCTCTTCCATCTGGCTGCACACTTTCCACATGTTCACAACGCAGCAACGGAGGTGACATTGACACCCCACGCTCAGCGCTGGCTGGTGATTCTGAGATTCTACCAGCCCCATCACAGAGCCAGAGTCCAGTCACCTTGGAAAGCATGCTCTACTTTGTTGCATCCTGGAGGAAAAGGCACAACCTCCAACACACACACACTCACCCAAGAAACAAGAAACAAAAGCAGAACACCCTCAGCAAAGCCCTCTGCTCTCTGATTTGCGGGTTCTGCATCTATAGATTTGACCAACCGCGGATTAAAAATACTTATAAAATGTTTTAAAAGTTAAAAATGAAAACATAACAATAAAAATAATACAAATAGATGCTCTGCAACAACGATCTGTGTCTCTGTATTAGGTGTTATAAGTAATTTGGAGGTGATTTAAAGGAACGGAGGGGCCGTTCCCGGGTTCTGTGTGAACGTGGTGCCATTTCCCACTCAACTTGGGCAGGGCAGGGAGTCCTGGAATCACCCCCGGATGCCAAGGACCCTGTATGCAATGTGGTTCCGAGAAAGCACCATGACAGGCTTCCGCCCTAACCTCAATGTAAGAAGGGACTGAAGGTAAAGAGCAAAGCCTTCAAGAGGGGAACACACTACTCCAGAGCACGAAGGCAACGGAGAGGGGTCCTGAACAGGAGCGGACCCTTGTTTCTATGTTCCTTTGGCACCTGGACTTCTCTTAGGGCTTCTTGGTTGCAACACTGGGAGAGTCTGGTGAGCGTTCAGTGTGCAGATTTATTATGACTTGCTCCTCTGTCCCCTGTGCCCTTTCCCCCAAATACACATACGGTTCTCAAAGTCAGGCCTCGTATACAGACACCCCTCAGAGATGGCCTGAATTTGTTCTAGGTGAAAGGTGAGTAATTTTCAATGACAGGTAGGCCAGTAGTTGGCACATTTTGCTCGTCCTTCCAGCTGCCTTAGCAATACTGTGGGAAACCTTGCCAACACACGTGACCCAGAAGGCTCCAGAAGGTCTTTTCTAGTCTTTGTGGTCCAGTTACAGAACCCAGGGGTTGGGAGTCTCTGTTGTGGACCCAAAGGCTCTGGAGCAGGTGGAGGAGGATCAGCAGATGTGCTGACTGGTTAACCTCTCGGCCCACTGCCGGGCCTCCCCCCGCCCCCAGGCATTCTGCCTAAATCCCACTCCTTTCTCTCCCCAGGCTTCCTGCTAATCTCACTGAAAGTGTGAGCTGATAACTTAGGTGTGACCTTCCCAGGAGTATTGCCTTTCAAAAGAGGCCTGGGGGATAGAAACCTCGAACTGAGGAGCTGGGAGGGGGTGGTCGTTATTCTTTAACCTACTTGTAAACTGGTTCCAGGCCATTTAACTCCACCTTCAGTTAGAGACTCTGAAGAGAAGAGCACCCCAGCACATAATCCCCTGGACCCTCAGAGCCAGTGACTGAGAGCCATTTCCTCCCCCAGGGAAGCCGCTCATCACAGTCATCTCAGCCTAGAATTCAGCTTATTCACCTGTGTCTTAGCTACAGATTGTAGCTCTATAACCATGGTTGATTTCATCCAGAACAGAATCATGAAAACTCTTCAACTCCTGCTTGACATCTTTTTTTTAACATAGTTTTTTAGTTGTTGATGGATCTTTATTTTATTTATTTATTATTTATATGTGGTGCTGAGGATCGAACCCAGGGCCTCACGCATATTAGGCAAGCGCTCTACCACTGAGCTACAGCCCCAGCCCCTGCTTGACATCTTAATAGTGTGTGAAAGACAAAATTTGTATTCCCAGGTCCCTGCACCTGCTGTGACTCAGCTGAACCACAATTTTTATTCTTTGGACTTAAAACACTTAGAATTTCTGTTCCCTATTTCCTCAGGTATTTGGACACAGTTAAATATGAGTCCAGCAGAATAGAGTGGCTCATTAAGGTTTTATTCTGCTGAAATTCTGAACATGATACATATATATGATTTAGATACAAATATGCATATAGTTTATGCCAGTGTTTTCCATTTATTCTCATGGTACAAGAGTTATCCTAACAGTGATCTCTAGTTCAAAAGTGAACCTTTCTTGACTTCTTTCTATGATCAGCTAACACAAGACAGTGAATCTGCACCTCTGAATGCAATATATAGCACTTGAAACTACAAGGGGTCTTCCTTCTCATATCATATCCCATTTCAATCTTTCTAAAGATATGAGGACACTCACCTGGGCTCAGTGTAGAGAAATAGCTTCAGCCTTGGTTTCTTCAGCGCTAACGGCTACAGCTGTCTACTTTTGTTTGGGGTGGCCAAGGATTGCAGCCAACTATACAAGCAGGTTCTCCTGACCATGGCTTCGTCTTGCCTTTTAGCTAAGGAAGCTGCACTTTGTACTCATGCGAAGGACATGGACCTCCGGAAGAAGGGGTGCCTCAGAGGGCACCAGAGTGAGGGGTTCACAGCACCACGTTCCTCCAGCCTGCGCCTGCCGGCTGCTAGCAGCCATCTGAAGCCACGGTGAGGATCTGTTTTGGGACAAAGCAGAAATAAAATCAGTAGCCTTGAATTTATCTTTATATTGGTGAATGATTGCTGGCAATTTAGGTTTCAGATGCTGATACCTCTAGAAATTCTTTTAATCTTTTCTCAACAATGATACTGTTTTTTACATTTAGGGTTAAAAAGGGGTTGGGACTTTCTCACTGAAACTATAAAGCAGCTGTCCTTCAGCACAAAGCAATGCTGGAGACAGAAGGTGCGTCAGAGACCTTCCTTTCTGGGGGCTGGCCTTCCGGAGCACCTAGGACAGGTACCCACCTCTCCTGTCCTGGACACCTGAAGCCACCTGCAAGAAACGACTCTGAAGAAGCCTGGCTCACTCCTTTCTTTTTTTTTTTTTTTTAAATATATTTTTTAGTTGTAGATGGACACAATATCTTTATTTATTTTACGTGGTGCTGAGGATTGAACCCAGTGCCTCACGCATGCGAGGTGAGCGCTCTACCACTGAGCCACAATCCCAGCCCTGGCTCACTCCTTTCTGAGCAGCTATCTTCTAAGCTGATTTTGAAGGACATATTTATTTGTTAATGCATATTAATTTTTGGCTTTCAATTTAAAAATTTTATTTATTTATTTATTGGTACCAGGGATTGAACTCAGGGGCACTCTACCACTGAGCCACATCCCCAGCCCTATTTTGTGT
The DNA here is from genome assembly GCA_028644305.1 of Xerus rutilus. Taxonomy (NCBI): domain Eukaryota; kingdom Metazoa; phylum Chordata; class Mammalia; order Rodentia; family Sciuridae; genus Xerus; species Xerus rutilus. The sequence goes on from JAQQSJ010004463.1 coordinate 9,640, forward strand.
TTTATGTAGAGACAGGGTCTCACCGAGTTGCTTAGCACCTCGCCATTGCTGAGGCTGGCTTTGAACTCGCGATTCTCCTGTCTCAGCCTCCCAAAGTGCTGGGATGACAGGCTTGCGCCACCGTGCCCGGCTCTCACGTGCTTCTTGAGCACACTTGGGCTGTGAAGAACACAGGCACAGTGGTCCACTTTCCTCCACACCAAGGCTCCCGTCTGCAGGGGTTGAAGTGGAGGGGTGTCTTCTCTAAGGCCACGTCCCACACTGGTGGCGGGTTTTTAGTTAGCTATTTGAGTGACTTTTCTTTTCCTAAGCATTGACTCTTCCCTGTGACCCACCATAGGAGACCTTCAGCCTAACCCTCTGGAGCTCCCACATCTCGCCCAAAGCCGCCCTTCCTGCTGCGGGCTGTGTCTCCCTCACTGCCTGGGACTCTACTTGCAGTGGTCTGTCCACGGGAAGTGCACTTGTGGGAGAGAAGCCAGCCTCCTTCACCTTGCATATCAGTAGCTGATACAAGGCCTGGCCTGCAGGGGATGGCCAGGTGTCTTTGCGTGGGCAGTGGCGGCTGCGGTCCCCTTTCCTGTGCAGTGTGCTTGGCCGGCATGGGACAGCACAGGAGACTGAGCTGGCACCTGGGCCACTCTCAATCCATGAAACAGATCTCCTGGCCTTTCTCAAGAACCGTTAAGTTTTAAAAATCACCTGGTCAGTTGCTAAAGGTTTTACAAATCATAGAAATGGATTTTAGGATAATTATTAATTACATATAATTCCAAGTGTTTAGATATTTGGAGATAGCCGGATATCCTTATATATTTACAATTTATTTT
>JAQQSJ010004464.1:0-10461 GCA_028644305.1 Xerus rutilus
CCCTCCCTCCCTCCCTCCCTCCCGGCCCCCTCCTTCTTTCTCCATACCTCATGAATCCTGAGGGGACCATGACATTGCTAGGAAGAAAGGAGACTGCTGAGCAGATGGCTCGGGTCCTCCTTGGCACACAGTGGTGCCTGTGTGCATGAGCCAGCCTAGAACAGAGTTTTGTGAGGAACGTCCTTTGTCCCTCCCATCCTCCTTCCTGCCAAGGCCGGACACCATGTGGCCTGGCCTCTGTCACCCCTCCTTGGACAACTGGATTCGCTTCTCTTTCAGTCTGTAAACAATGGAGCTCTCCAAAGGATTTATTGCCCACTTAGGATAATTGGTCCTTTCTGAGACTCTGGGAAGGGGGCCAAGGGCTTTGCCTGCTGGGCAACACCAGCCACTCCTTACCTCCACTCTCCCCGACTTTGGCTTTCTAGTGCAACCTGCTGTGCGCCACCTGGTCCCTCTCGTGCTGTGACTGCCGCTCAAGGACTGCCCTGCACTGCCCTTTCCTCAAGTCTGACCTTTGGTCTTTGCTTGTGTGGACCACAGTCAGTGCCCACTCCTCCCTGCGAGGCCCACAAGCAGGCTGGACACTGGGCCCATCAGGGGGGGACTGTGCACCAGAGCAAGCTCGCCAAGGCAGCAGAGGCCAGGCTGGGCAGGCGCAGCCCCACACGTGACCCGCCAAGACCAGGGGGTGCGGAGCTGGGCGACCTGCACTGCTGCCCGGGTCACAAGCAAGACTGTGTCACCCGCACTGCACGCTGCACGCCCAGCGACACTGCAGGTGGCTTCCAGCAGCTTGACGAGGTGCAGCCACAGGCACGAGGTGCAGCCCACAGGCACACAGCTGCAGTGCACAGTGCTGGGTGGACACCTGTGGGCTGTGAATCCGTCACATCCCTCAGCACAGCGGGCGCCCCCGTTCTCACTGCCCCCCAGTCAGTCCCCCCCAGCACTCTGCAGGCCCCACGCTGCACCTCCGGGAAGCAGGGGGTGAGGGTGAGTGCTGTGAGTGCCTGCGAGCTGAGCCTGCCTGTCAGCTTGGGGAACACGTTAGCTGCAGCAGCCTGGATGGTGCCGGCTCACCCAGTAGGAAGGGCCTGCAGGGCGGGTCAGGCCAGTGGGTGGAACTGTTACCCAGTCGGCACGTGTGCTCTGCACAAGGAGATACGCACTGCTTTGCGTTGGGGTTTAGAGGTGGCACCCCCAAGCTCATGAGACCATGCAAGAAGGTTTGCCAGAGAAATGAGTGGGCCCAGCCTTAACCTGCTCAGGCACTGATCCCTGGTGGCACTGGCTGGGTGGTTACTGGAGGCGGACGGGCTGTGCTGGAGGAGGGGTTCTCTGCGGGCCTCGCTGTGGGGCTGTATTCTGTATCTGGAGAGTGGCCTCTCTCTCTGCTTGCGGATCACCATGTGAGCGGCTTCCCTCCACCACACTCTCCGCCATGGTGTCCAGCCTCACCCCAGCTGCGAGGATGGAGCCGGCCTTCTGTGGACTAAGACCTCTGAAACCATGAGCCCTCAAACTAACTTCTCCTCCTCTACAGTTGTCTGATGAGGTCCTCTCAGTCTCAGCAGCGAAACAGCTGAGTACCACGCTTGGCTGATGGAAAGGAGATACATATCCAGTGACAGTTTAGACATGCGGTCTGTAAACAGGAAAACAGATGTGTCCGTGGTTACTGGAGAAAGGGGTACCCACGCGGATCAAATGTGCGTTTATGCTACGCATACAGACGCACGCGCAGGGGCGACGGAGAAACAGACGTATGTTCAACGGGGAACTTCCCAGATGTGCGCGCGCTCTTGGAGAATGAGCAGGTGGTGCTGCAGCCGTACAGGTGAGGGCCCGGCTACCTGGACACACTGGGCAGCCTGGTGAGGCGGGCGCGTCCTCCAGTCTCTGCGCGTAGACCTGCAGCGCAGCGCAGCGCGCAGGCGGGCGGAACTCTGCAGTTCTGGGGCCCTGCCCTTGCGGGACAGCAGCCCCTCCTGCCTGCCTGCCCTGGGGCTCCTGCCCCCAGGGTGGTGACCACAGCTGCGGCAGCTGAAGGGCGCCTTTTAAGGGCCTCGGGGTTCTCTCGGCTCACCCGCACTCGGGCCTCCCTGGACTCGAGGTCCTGGGAGGGCAGAGGGGGCGCCGCCTAGGAGAGCTGTCGGGTTCCACCCAAGGCCTCCCCGCACCCCAACGCCTACACGCCTCTCTCCTGCCCTCGCCCCGGAACGGCTTCTAGGAAGATGGGCGACGGGCGGCTTGGGGCCCGGGATCCCAGGCAGGGACTTGGAGAGACCCAGGAACCGGGCTCTGCCCAGCTCAGCGCCTGAAGTCCGCGCCATCCGGGCGCTTCTCGGCGTGGTCCGCAGGATGTGCAATCCCGCCCGGCTGCCCTCTGTTCCCTGCGCTGGAAGGACCCGCGGCCCTCGAGCCACTGTCCACTGGGCTTGCCGACTCGTCCAGTGCACGTCGCCCTGTCAACCCACTGCTTGCTTTCATCTCCCCTCCATGTCGTAACTAGGGCTGCGCAGATACATAAGTTCCATTGCATTGAGATCGCAGGCCCCGTGAACTAAGCGGACCTTTGCCTCTCATTTTAGAAAGCGCGCAGTCATTTCAGAGAGCACGCAGACCGCCCCAGGACATTGGATAGACAGGTGGGAGGACCACCGGGAGAGGCCACTGCACTCCCACCACGGTGGCTGTCATCAAAGGACAGGGAGCACGAGGGGGAAATGGCAAGCCTCCTGCGCTGGTGGGAAGACCACTTCAGAAATGGCCCGGGTGTTTCTTGGGTGACGACCCAGCAAGCCCACGCCCGGGTCCCACCCGAAGGAATCGCAACAGAACGTCCCCAGCAGCGCTGGTCACAGCCACGGAAAAGGAGACCGTGCGGTGTCCAGCATCGCGAGGGCATGCGCACTCGCGATGTCCGGCTAACTGCTTGCAGAACCGAGTTCCGATATGCTTGCAGTGCCCGGGAGCCCGGGCGGGGGCACTTTGTCAAGCCTGGGAAGTGGGTGCACAGGCCACAGCTGTGGTTCCACTCCTATGAAAGGTCCCCAACAGGCAGAGCCACTGACAGGAAAGTGGGCTTTTACCTGCAGGCCGGAGCCTGACCGCTCTGCCGCTGACTGTGCTGGCAGTGATTGACAGCTTTGGGAGACACTGACCTGTGAGCGCTGATTGCAGACATGGCGTGAGGACTACAGCCCGTAAAGCCTTTGGAAGAAGACTGCTGGGCAGAAAAACGCAGGTGGAGCTGAACTCAGCGTATAGCCCCGTGCCAGAGTTTGGTTCTGCTGCTGTTCAGACGCATGAGTTTTTAGGAGATTCTTCTGGGGATCACAGGGGAAGGGGCCCACTGAGAAACTGAGATTTGTAGGGGAAACAGCTCTGAACACCCCTTCACTCTTGTCCTCTCTGTAGGTGATGCCTGGAGCTGCAGCAGCCATTCTGGGACACGAGGGGGCCAGGCCAGGACAAGGACCCACACTGACTACAGTAAGGAGGGGAAAGATGGACAAGTCCTGAGCCCTCAGGCTGCTGTCAGGAGCCAGATTCACCCACTTCAGACCTTAGGCTGTACAGCCAGCCAGATAGGCCCTGTCTGCTGCCAGGCGTTGTGACCGTTGGTCTGCACGTGTGTGCACGTGTCTGCACACCCGTGTGTTTCTGCACGCGCATAGCATTTGCATTGAGGGCACATGCTTCTGTGAGTGTGCACGCATGCTCATTGATGTGCATGTGTTCTGCATGCGGCTGTGTGTGTACATGCTCAGCCGCATGTCTCTGTGCATGTGGACATGCACGTGCTCGTGGGCGGCTGTACTCCTGCACGTGTGTGCCACGTGTCCAGAAAAGGGGCTGAGTCCATCTGACAGCAGCCCCCGGGCCCCCTCTACTGTGTTCCAGCTGTGCCTGCTCACAGCCATCTCCCCGACCCCACTCCAGGCCTGCCCCTCACAGCCAAGGGCAGTAGCTGCCCTCTGACACTCTTCTGTGGCCGAGGCAGGAGGGGCTGCACCTAGACACAGACAAGGCTGTCCCTTACTACAGCGGGCAAGACAGTTTCCAAACGAGGTCCCGTTCACAGGTTCCCTCCTGGCTCTCCCCACCCTGGAGAGCAGAGGCTGGACCAGGGTCCCGGGCTGCTCCCTCCACAGGCTCCTCCAGCCTGGAGGGCAAAGGCTGGACCAGGGTCCCAGGCTGCTCCCCCGACAGGCTCCAGGGAGGCTCCTCCTGCCTCTCCAGCTCCTGGGACTCCAGGTGGACCTGCGCTGGTGGCCCCGTCCCTCCAGTCTCTGCCTCTGCCTCCACAGGGCTCCTCCTCTGTGTCTGCCTGGGCCACTTAGGGAGACCCTGTCTCAAAAAGTGAAAAGGGCCAGGGTGCAGCTTGGTGGGCAGCACCCTGGGGTCACTCCCTAGCACGAGGAGGATAGTCTTGCCGGCCGGGGTCCAGGCACATCTTGCTCCTGCTGGCTCCTGAAGTGCAGGATTCAGCCCCCAGACACCTGCACAGCCCCGGAAGAGGCCAGCTTACCCTGCAGCAGAGCTGGAAGCCACCCATCCACCTGGGCACCTCAGCAGTGCATCCCCGACCCCCCTGGGGCTGCAACATGCCCCCAAAGCCCCCAAATGCAGAGCAGTAAGCAGAGCAGGAACGGCGCCCCTAGCTCGCGCCAGACTCAGCAAGCGCTGGTTGTGTGCCAGCCAGGGTCTGTGGGCCCAACCGCTCACCCTGGAAACACACATCCAGCACACAGAGCTGGGGTATCTGGGTGCACCCACAAAGCTCAGCCCCAAGGCCTTGTCCGGCTGCTCCCTGGAGGGACCCAGGTGACAGGAGGGATCCAGGTGACAGGAGGGACTCAGGTGAAAGGAGTGACCCAGGTGACAGAAGGGACTCAGGTGACAGGATGGTCTGCCTTGGAGGGACCCAGGTGACAAGAGGGACCCAGGTGACAAGAGGGACCCAGGTGAAAGGAGGGATCTAGGTAACAGGAGGAACCCAGGTGACAGGAGGGACCCAGGTGACAGGAGGGTCTGTCTCGGAGGGACCCAGGTGACAGGAGGTATCCAGGTGGCAGGAGAGACGGAGGTGACAGGAGGGACCCAGGTGACAGGAGGGATCCAGGTGACAGGAGGGACCCAGGTGACAGCAGGGTCTGCCTCGGAGGAACCCAGGTTATAGGAGGGACCCAGGTGACAGGAGGCACCCAGGTGACAGGAGGGACCCAGGTGACAGGAGGCACCCAGGTGACCGGGCCTGATGGGAAGCGCAGCTGTTCATGCCCCGCCTTCACGGGAGCAGCAGGGGCAGCCACAGCGCAGGCCCTCTGGGCTCGAGGATGAGGACGCTGTGTGGCCAGGGACCTGGCAGAGCCCCTCTCTAACAGGAAAGGCCGCTTCTGCCTCTGTGCACAGAAGAGCTGCAGCTGGCCCTGGGAGGTGGGGGACGCTGCGGAGGGGGTCAGGGGGAGAGGTCAGGGGAGATGGGGAGCTGGGGGAGGGGAAATCAAGGGGGAAGCCCAGGGCAGGGGTGCTGGGGGAGGGGGAGGGAGGTGGGGGAGGGGCTGATGAGATGGGGTGGGGGTGGTGAGGGGGAGGGAGGTGGGGGAGGGGAGGGAGTGGGTGTGGACGGGTGCACAGGGGAGGAGGGGTGGGAGGGGTTGGGGGGGAGAGGGAGGTGGGGGACGGGAGTCCAGGGGAGCTCCAGGTGCTCTCACAGAGGTGCTGGGCCCAGGAGGACCACTCTCCTGGCTCACCGTCCACTCAGGCAGGGTCAGAGACTGTCGCCATGGGCGGGGCAGGAGGAGACCCAGGCAGGACCTGGCTGGCCCCTGGCCTGGGCAGCACGGGCGTGTCTGCACACCTCCTGTGTCCAGCGCTCTGCGCGGCCCCTGCGGGCACCGTGCGGTCAGTGAATGCAGTGGCTCCCAGCAGGACCCAAGGCAGAGCCCAGTAGCCTCCTGGACTCCCAGCTCCTGACCACACAGTGGTGCTCAGCGGGAGGACACCCACTTCCTGGCCCACGCTTGGCGTCGCTGAGGTCCCTGCCCGGCCCCTTCAGTGCCCCGTATCAGCGTCTGCACCTGAGCGGGGTCTCTCCTCTTCACAGGACCTGCTGCCCCTCTGCAGGGCTGACCACTCGGCCAGGACCAACTCCACATAGGCCTCACCCCATGTGATGGAGGCGCTGAGCCCCATGGACGGCCCTTCCTAGTCCAGCTCCGCCCACCCCTGCCCACAGGACAAGCTGCACTCTGCCACCCATGGCCATGCGGACCCCAGGTCAGAGCCACCTGTGTGGTGACCCAGCACGCTCCGTGCCCGAGTCCTCTGGAGCCGGGGACTTGGCATTCTGCATCACTGTTAGGTGCGTGTTGTGGGAATTGCCCTGGAGCCCCTGTGGAGGGACCGTGTGCAGCAGCGAGGTCAGGCGTGCAGTTCCCTTTCCACCCGGCAACTGCAGGGCTAAGCATGTGCCCGAAGACCCAGAAACAAGAGCTGCAATGAAAACTGCACGAACGTTCACGGCACAGCAGCACCACGCACAAGGGGCAGAAGGGAGAAGTGACCCAAGTGTCCTGAGGAGGAATCAGGGGACAGGACGTGCCTGTCCACATAATGGAATATTACTCGGTCCTGAAAAGGGCTGAGGCTCTGACACTCGCTGCAACAGGGATGGACCTTGAAGACACAGTGCTCAGTGAGAGAAGCCGACAGGGGCCATGCGGTGCGGAGCTCCATGCACAGCACATGTCCACAGCAGGCGCTCCAGACACCGGCAGTGGGGAGGTGCCAGAGGCCTGACAGGGGACTGGGGTCACTGCTGGAGTGCGGGTCGCTTTCTGGGTGAATGGAGGGTTTGGGAACTAAGGTGCTGGCGCCCAGTGCTGTGGGTGCAGCTGCGTCCTGGACGGCTCCTGGAAGGTGGATCTGTGCTCATCAGTGCGGCCACGGCACAGGTGTGGGGTTCCTCCCGTCAGCGACCCAGCGCCAGGCCCAGGCAGAGGCTGACCCTCAGACACACCGCGGTGGCCACATGCTTTGGGGGCTGCAGGTGACCAGTAAGGACCATGAAGAGCACCCAGGGGCTTTAAGCCGATGCCAGGTGACACTGGATGCAGCGCCAGGCGGTCCCAGGCAGCGGCTGCAGAGGCAGGTTTGAGGTTGGCCACTTTTATTGTCAGCTGTGAACAGCGGCCGGGCAGGAAGCGATCTGCCAGGGCCGAGCCTGGCCCACCCGAGGACAGAGGAGGCCCTCTCGACCTGTGCAGGACAGTCGTCAGCCAGCGAAGGGGCGGGACGCGAGGCCTCTCACCCCCAGGCCCGTCACCTGTGGGGCAGCAGAGCGTGGAGGTCAGCCCGGGCGCGGCTGAGTTTCCTGGCAGCGCCAGGCAACACCAGCTACTTATCACGTGACTGTCCCCGTGATCACCAGGGCATGCAAGGCCTCGGGAGGAGTGTTTCCCTGGTGGGCTGATGTCCGTGTGGACGCCACCAACCCCGCTCCAGCCCCCAAGTCCAAGACGTTTCCCACCTGGCCTGAGCAGATGGCCAGGGCCAAGCCCACCTCTGCAAGGCGACCTCACCGACCTTGAAGACGTGTCCTGCCTGCGGCTCCCGCAACAGCTGCTCCGGGCTCAGGCCGTCCGCTGCAGAGGTCACGTACAGGTCGGAGTAGTCGGGCCCCCCGAAGCAGCAGGACGTGACCCTGGACACCGGCATCTCCAGCGTGCGCAGCCATGTCCCTGTGGGGCGAGCACAGGTGTGGCCCCACCCAGCGGCCCTCCTGCTGCAGGACCCCAGGCCGCCTCACTGTCAGCTAACTCCCACCGTGGGCCGGCTGGTTCTCCCTGGTGCCCCAGCACTGGATCCCCAACACCATCCTCAGTTTAATGTTGCCTGGGACCTCAGCGGGGGACCTCGTGTGGACACAGGGTCTCTGCAGAGGTTGTTAGTGCAGGATCCTGAGAGGAGCTCCTCCTGGGTCAGGGTGGCCCTTGTGCAATGGCCGTGTCCTCCCAAGAGACAGAAGAGGGGACACAGACACAGAGGAGGAGCCCCGTGGAGACGGAGGCAAAGACTGGAGGGATGAGGCCACCAGCCCAGGGCCACCTGGAGCCCCAGGAGCTGGAGAGGCAGGAGGAGCCTCCCTGGAGCCTGTCGGGGGAGCAGCCTGGGACCCTGGTCCAGCCTCTGCCCTCCAGAGTGGAGGAGCCTGTGGAGGGAGCAGCCCGGGACCCTGGTCCAGCCTCTGCCCTCCAGGGTGACAGAGGACAACTTCCTGTGGCTTTCAACTGCTGGTCTGTGGTCATCCGCTCCATCAGCCCCAGTGTTTTCCTGCACCTGCCAAATGCTGAAGGGCCCCCTCTGCACTCACGCCATCTGCAAAGGCTGCTCTGTAGCTAACGAGCATTCGGCTGTCCCTGAACTCCTGGAGCCTGAACCCTGTGCACAGAGAGGACACCCCACGGCCCCTCCCTGACCGGCTGCCGTGGCACACACCTGTCTCGGGGTCCACGCGGATCACCCTGCCTCCGTCGATGCAGGCCACCCACAGTGTCCCCATGGTGTCCACGCACAGCCCGTCCGGCATGCCTTGCTCCGGCTCCAGCTGGCACAGCAGCCGTGGGTTTGCTGCGGCAGGACAGACACAGGTGGGGTGGCCCCTCGCAGCCCAGACCCGGTGGTCACACCGCGTGGCTTCAGCCAGGCCTCGGGGGAGGGTGTAAGCAACCCAGAGGGGCATGTGGAACCCCCTAGGTGGGGACCCAAGAGGCTGCCATGGGGCTGGGCCTACCCAGGCTGCCCGTCCGCACATCGTAGTCGTAGGCCCGCACGGAGTAGTCCAGGCTGTCCACGTGGTAGAGCGTGCGGTGGTCCAGGGACCAGTCCAGCCCATTGGGGATGCCCAGCCGGTCCAGCTGTCTGTCCACCGAGTGATCAGCGTACAGCGTGTACAGGGAGCCCTGGCCCGGCTGCCACACCCCCGGGGCGGACGCCTCCGGCATGGTGCCTGGAGAGAACAGGAGGTCAGCAGGCAGCGCCCCCCCTGCCCTGCCCTGCCCACCCCACACAGACCCGCTGTGCAGAGAGCTGTGGTCGCCCTCAAGGGGCAGCAGGCAGGACGGCCCTCAGGCAGCGTCTGGGAATGAGCTGGGCGAAGGGTGGAGCCCACGGACGCGCCACGTGGGAACGGGCCTGGTCAGGCCAACGTGCCAGGACCTGGGGTAGCACGTGGAAGGCTTCTGGCAAGCTGCCACTCCGGCGGCTCCACCTTGCCAAGCATCCTCTTCTGGGCAGGGACCCGGGCAGCATGACATGGAGGCCACGGGCTCTGGAACGGGAGGGAACCTGCGGGCTGCCCAGCGTCGGCATGGCCATGCGAGCCGGCTCTCCAGGAGCCTGGGACTGCTCCTCGGGCCCCACCTGGCCCGGCCCCTGCCCTGACGGGAGCATCTCCAGGTGGCCAGGGGCCGCCTTCCGTTAACCGAGGCCACAGCAGCCCTTTCAGAAGCCTACCTGCCACAAACCTCCCCGCGGGGTCCACCTTCCCGTCGTTGAACCTGTTATGGGGCTTGTCCTGCTCCAGCCAGGCCACCCACTGCACCTGCTGAGTCTCCCAGTCCAGGAGGCCGAGGCAGGTGCCAGAGGCCACCACGTAGCTGCCCTTCCTGCGCAGAGCCACACAGCCAACAGGGTCTCCTGGGGAGGACAGGGGACAGGAGGGTGGCCCGGCTGCTGCTTCGCTATGAGACGTGCTGCCCCACCCTCGTGGCCCCTGCTGGGAGGCCCCTGCTGGGAGGCGCTGTCAGGGCCCAGAAGCTGGTGTGGTCGAGGACCAGGCCAGGTGGGCCTCCAGGGACCACCTCCACCTCTCTGCATCCCCTCCCCACGGCGGCCACCTACAGGGCCTCCAGGATGCGACTGAAGGATGACAAAGCTGCCTGAAGGGCCACCAGGAGAGCAGGAGCAGGTCAGTGCACCAGCAGGAGAGCCGTGGGTGAGACCTGAGCCCTCGGGGACGGTGAGCCTGGGACTCGGCTCTTCCACGGGAGAGTGCGTGAGGCAGGCGCAGGCTGGGCCCAGCCCTGGTCTGCAAGGGGACAGTGGCACCTGCCCCTCCAGGAGGGTGTGAGGGTGAGGGGAGGGTGCTCCTAGGGGCATTGCACCTGCTCCAGGAAGGTGCGAGCCCTCGGGGTCAGCAGCCCACACAGGTGTGCGAGCCCCACAGATGCACAGGCACCACAGAGGTTGTGAGTCACAGACACACGAGCACCACACAGACATGATCTCACACAGGTGTGTGAGCCCACGGGGTCAGCAGCCCACACAGGTGTGCGAGCCCCACAAATGCACAGGCACCACAGAGGTTGTGAGTCACAGACACACGAGCACCACACAGACATGATCTCACACAGGTGTGTGAGCCCCAAGGATGCACAGGCACCACACAGG
>JAQQSJ010004465.1:0-10461 GCA_028644305.1 Xerus rutilus
GCGCAAGTGAAATTCCTGCCGGGGCAGCTGTAGGATGATGTCCAGAAGCTGGCTGGGAGATGGTATTTCCACAACTTCAATCTCTGGCTCTGGAGAGACTGACCGCAGCGTCTGCCTAGGCCGCCATCTTGGAACTGCCCCCCTCCATTTAGTTTAAATAGGATTCCCTACCCCACCCATGTCCAACATCTCATTGTCAAAAGCATTTCTCAAAATCCATTCCATTTTCAGTGGAGACCTAAACAGCAATATTCAAGATCTAATATGGAGGAAGGGTAAAATTGAGGTAGTTGGTGAGGAGAGGTGGCAATAGTCAGAATTTGTTGGAGGGGACTAAGGTACAAGGAAGAAGCAAATTAAGAAACAAATGACTATTGATTCTGAGAGGGGAAAAATGTTCCAAACATTGTAGAAAATTAAGCAGTGGGGAGGATTTTAGGGAAAGAAGAAACATATTCAGTTCAAGTAGATACTGAAATAAGTTGTAGACAAGAGTTCAATGGTTATAATTAAGGCTCAGATGATACAACAAAGGCTAGAAACAATAGTCCAAACAGAACTATTGGAAGGTGGATGGCAAGGAAATGAACACAGATATGTGGCCAGCAGATTGTTAACTCCAAGACTGGCTCATAGGAATATAAGTATAGAAAATGAATCACAGAAACCAGTACATAAGTTCAAAGGGACAGGTTAGGCAGGATAGAATGTAAGATTCAAGTATGCTAAGGGAAGGAAGATTAATCAGAGATGATATAATCAGCAGAGTTTCAGTCTATAATAAATGAACTAAATGTGAGTATTGGGAAAAACAGTAAGGGGCCTGGGACATAAGTGAAGAATTAAAAAAAAACTGCAAAATTGGAATCATCAAGAGCATAAAAAGACTAGCAAGAAAACTGTGAGGCTGGTAAGACTCTTTTATTGTGTGAGATTAGATAAATCCTAAGCTGCAATGCTGTCCTCAGTTAACTTGGCATTTTAGTGCCTCTTGTGCCCAAGTGTGGCCAGGTCCTCCCTTAAGATAAACACCAAATAACTGTTTCTGTGATATAATGGCAGACCAGTCCTGTTTCAATAGTTGCAAAACCAAGAGAAAAAAATTTCAATATGGCTCTTGATTAGAATTCAGTACTAGAGTGTTTCTATGGAAATGTTATTTTCTCAGAGGAAAATTCCTAACTATTGTTTATGACCATGACAGTGAGTAAAGAAAGTCTCATGCTGAGTACTGTCTCATAAATCTTTTCTATAGTATCTCAGCAGTTACCCACTCAAAAAGAAATTAGAATGAAATATAAACAAATGAAATGAAGTATGGCAAATAATCTATTCATTATAGTCAATTTTATGCATATCCATATTTTGATTGTTAGTGTTAAGACTAAAACCATCTTTCTATAGAGCAATGGAGAATTAGATTTCATCACTATCTACTAATCTATTTCACTGAATTTTAACCCAAATGAATCTTCTAATTTTTACTAATTGGTAAACAATGTAGATTTGTCAAGTTCATAGCTAATTGCTCCAAATTACAAATATTTTCCAAAAAATTCCCAGAAGCCTTTAAAATTTAAACAAGATTATAGACTTCTGGATTAAGGTAGCTGAGTAACCAAAAAAATCTTAGTTCCTCTTGTCCAAGACATTAAAATGACAGACAAATGGAAAAATATATAATAAATGTATAAGAGGAAATCAACAGAAAAGGAGTTTCAATACATTTCTGAAAGTCAGAAAGTAGATGATACTGCCTGATAAAGATGGGCTGAGAAAGTGACCGAAGAGGCTTTAAAGCTTGGGAGGATGCTGCTCTATCCTGGAGGACCACAGAGAAGTTTGCAAATTGGGAATGCTAAGTGAGGTAGAGGGTGAGAATGAAATGTTAGAAATTCATTGAAAATCTGTATATTGAATAATCATCTTCCTCCCCTGTGAATAGAACTTTTAGTATACAAACATTTATTCTGGAAAAATTAGAAGGTTTTTGATAACAAACTATAAAGTTTGGATCTGGTACATCCCACAAAGGCTCATGTGTTGAAGGCTTGGTCCCCAGCTGGTGGTTCTACTGGAAGGTGGTAGAAACTTCTGGAGGTAGGGCCTAGTTGGAAGAGTGTCTCATTTGGGGCCTGCCTTTGAAGGGTATATTTTGTCCCTGAACCCTTCCTCTGTTGCTCTCTGCTTCCCATTTCCTGGCTGCTGTAAGGTGAACAGCTTTGCTCCACCATTTTCTGTGGCTGTGATGTTCTGCCTCACCACTGGTCCACAAACAATGGAGCCAGTTGACCATGGACTAAAATCTCTGAAAGCAGGAGCTAAAATAAATCTTTCTTTGTCTTAGTTGATTTTCTCAAGTATTTTGTCTTGGTGATGAAAAGCTAACATGGTCTTTCTCTAAAGAGATTTAATAAATTGTATGAGAAGAATTGACGTAGATAGTATGGGCATTAAAGACCTATAGAAAAGACCTTTACATTATGGAATTTATGCCCCCCAGCATAATGTACATGGGTAGGGATTATTAATTTATGGGTCTTATATTTAGGGTAGCCACTAATTTTGTTCAGCTCCTACACAGATTATAAAATTTCAGAAAAATCAAAGATTAAAAATATGTTAATAACTTTCAGAGAAAAGAAACATCAAGTTAAAGGAATAAGAGTTGAAACTGGCCAGGTGCAGTGGTGTACACCTGTAATCCCAGAAACTCAGAAGGCTGAGATAGGAGGGCAGGAGGATCATAAATTTGAGGCCAGTCTTGGCAATCTAGTGAGATCCTGTCTCAAAAATAAAAATAAAAAATGGCCAGAGATGCAGCTCAGTGGTTAAGCACTCCTAGGTTCAATCCCTGATACCAAAAAAAGTAAAAACAAGTTGGAATGGATTGGCCATCTTATTGGCAACAGTGGTTGTAATAACAACAGAGAAATCCCTTCAAATTATTTTGAACCTATAATTTGGTTTCTAATTAATATCAGTCCATTCTGATAGACTGCAAAAACTCAAACTTCACCTCCCACACCTTTTCCCTACAAAAGTTACTTTTTTTTGGTGCTAGGGATTGAACTCAGGGGCACTTGATCACTGAGCCACATCCTCAGCCCTATTTTGTGTTTTATGTAGAGACAGGGTCTCACTGAGTTGCTTAGCACCTCGCTGTTGCTGAGGCTGGGTTTGAACTCGTGGCTCTCCTCTTTTAAGCCTCCCGAGCTGCTGGGATTACAGTTGTGCACCATTGCATCTGGCCATACAAAGTTATTTAACGACGTACTCCAGCAAAATGAGAGCATAAACAAAGACAGTCATACTTACTGTATTTTGGAAATAGTGAACTTAAATGCAGAGACTAAGAAATTAAGTCCAAGAATGACAATTGCACAGCAAGCCTAAGAAACAGCAAGTCCAAATGGAAGCAAAGAAGACTCCAAAAGGAAAGTATCCAAGAAAAGAGAGGGAGAGAAGCTCACAATTTTATCTATCTTTAAGAAACTAGAGAGAATGATTGATATCACAGATAATGCAAGAAAAATAAAGTATTAGAAAATTCAGAAAATACAAGTCATATCAATTAAGAACGTAATACTCTCATAACATTTGACAAAGAGAGAAAATATTTAAGTGGTTACCAATAGTATAAACACTGCATACTTACTTCCAACTTGTAGAATTAACCAGTATATAAAAGTGTAGGATACTTAATTATAAAGATAGCTGTAGATAAAGAACAAAACATAAATATCATCCCTCTTGGCAGTGTAAAAAGTAAAAGTATAAATTACAAGAGTTGGTAGATTGAAGGAGTAAGAGATAGAGGGAAGAGTAGGGAACTAATATCTTTCTCTTATGGAGTTAAGAGGCTGTCTGTATTTATGGAACAAGAAATAAAGGCCTCAGTATATTCCTCAAAGAAACAGAAGACCTAAAAAGCACAATAACTACATTGAGGCAAGAGGGAGTACAAGTGAGATAAAGCCTCATTTATCACATCAAAAAGTTATTGAAGCCTAAAATATATAAATCAAAAAATAGGAGAATTACCAGCAGCAATTACCAGAAGAACTAAACAGAAATGATTAATAGAGTTAAAGGTAATTTCAGAGGATTAGGAGAGGGAGGGTTGGAACAGTGAAACATTGCTTATATTATAAGCTTTTATGTACATAGTTCATATTTTTAAAACCACATGCATGTATTACTTCATAAAATATAAAAATAAAAATAATATGGTAATTTCAAAATCAACCAGAAATTTTGAAACAGAAATTTTCTAAATTCAAACCAGTGTCTGAGAGCCTTCACCTAAAAAAGAGGGCTGGCAAGAAGCCACCTAAGCATAGCTCCTGTCTATTATCTAACATGCTTCTTGCCCGCCATCCCTGCCTCAAAGATTATGCTCTTTCTCTTACAACCACTAAAACTATGCAAATGCTGGATTAAAGTATGACCAACTTCATTTTCAGTCACAGAGATTCTTTTTATGGCCTTATACAATAATCTCCACATATTAAGTGCACAACTTGTTTTGATACACGTATGTATACTTGTGAAATCATCATTTCAAACAAAATAAGGATTCCCATCACCCTCCAAAGTTTCCTCATGTTCCTTTGTACTGACTTCTCACTCAGTCAGGTCTCTGATGCCATCTTCATTCCTAGGCAACTGATGATCTGCATTCTTACACTATAGATTAGTTTTCATTTTCTAGAATTTCATATAAATAGATCACACAGTATGTTCTTTTTGTCTGGCTTCTTTTACTCAGCATCAATTATTTTGAGATTTGTCCATGTTATAACACGTATCAGCAGTTCACTCCTTTTTATTGGGAAGTTGTATTCTGTTGTATGGATATAAAAGTTGGCATATTCACTCACATATTAATGGACATAATAGTTGTTTCCAGGTTTGATTTACTAAAAATAAAACTGTTATGGATATTCGTGTACAAGTCTTTGTGTGGACATATGCTTTCTTTTCTCTTAGAAAATAACTAGGAGTGGAATTGTTGGGTTACATATACCATATAATAAGTGTATATTATAAGAAACTGACAAACTGTTTTCTAAAGTGGTTGTATCATTTTGCATTCTCAACAGCAGTCTATTAGAGTTTCAGTTTCTTACATACTCATTAAAACTTGGTATTGCCAGTCTTTTTAAGTTTAGCCTTTCTAATAGGTATGTTGTTGTCTCTCATTATGATTTTAATTTGCATTTCCCTAATGACTAATGAACATCTATTCATATATCTTCTTTGCTGAAATATGTCCAAATCTTTCACCCATTTTAAAATATTGAGTTGTTTATTTCTTATTATTGAGATTCTTAAAGTTCATTATAGAGTCACATCAGATGTGATTTGAAAATATTTTCTTCTAATATATATCATGTCTTTTAATTTTCTTAACAATGTCTTATAAAAATAGAGGTCTTAATTTTGAAGTCAATCTTAGTATTTCTTTTATGGATCATGCTTTCTTATTGGTGTTATATCTCAACAAGTTTACTTGACAGAGTTTATGGTTAGGTGAGGATCGATTTTAGGTCAATTTTTTTCATATTTAATTTATTTACTTGTTCTATTTAGGCTTACATGATAACAGAGTGCAATTTGATTCATTGTACATACATAGAGGATAACATCAATTCTCTAGTTGTAAGTTGTATAGAATCACAATGTATATGCAGTCATACATAAAGTTAGGGCTATGATGACCAACATATTCCACCATATTACTGTCCCCATGCCCCCTCCCCCCTTACACCCCTGTGAATAGATTTCCACCATTGTTCCCATGTAGGTCAATTTTTTAAATTTATTTTTTAAAATGCATTTCAAGTCATAGCACACATGTAGAGCTCAAATTTCCATTTCTCTGGTTGCAAACAAGATAGAGTCATACCATTTGTGTTCATACATGTACCTAGGGTAGTGATGTCCATCTCATTCAACTCTTTTTTGCTAATCCCATTCCCTCTTCCCTCCTCCACCTCTCCCCTGTCCCATCCAAAGTTCCTCCATTTCTCCCATTCTCCCCACCCCACCCCCACCTCACTTATGTATCAGCATCCACTAATCAGAGAGAACATTCAGCATTTGGTTTTTGGGGATTGGCTTACTTCACTTAGCATGATGTTCTCCAATTCCATCCATTTACTTGCAAATGCCATAATTTTATTCTCTTTTATTGCTGAGTAATATTCCATTGTGCATATATACCACCATTTCTTTATCCATTCATCTATTGAAGGACATCTAGGTTGCTTCCACAGTTTAGCAATTGTGAATTATGCTGCTATCAACATTGAAGTGGCTGCATTACTGTAGTGTGCTGTTTTTAAGTCTTTAGGGTATAGGGCCAAGGAGTGGGATAGCTGGGTCAAATGGTGGTTCCATTCCAAGTTTTTAAGGAATCTCCTTACTGCTTTCTAGATAGGTTGCACCAGTTTGCAGTCGAACCAGCCATGTTTGAGTGTGCCTTTTTCACCACATCCTCGCCAGCACTTATTGTTGCTGGTATTTTGGATAGCTGCCATTCTGACTGGGGTGAGATAAAATCTTAGAATAGTTTTGATTTGCATTTCACTAATTGCTAGAGATGTTGAACATTTCTTCATATATTTGTTTATTGACTGTATATCTTCTCCTGAGAAGTTTCTATTCAGCTTCTTAGCCCATTTATTGATTAGGTTTTTTGGTTTTTTTGATGTTAAGTTTTTTGAGTTCTTTATATATCCTGGAGATCAGTGTGTATCTGATGTGTGTGTGGCAAAAATTTGGTCCCAGAATGTAGGCTGTCTGTTTACCTCATTGATAGTTTCTTTTGCTGAGAAGAAGCTTTTTAGTTTAAGTCCATCCCATTTATTGATTCTTGCTTTTATTTCTTGTGCTATAGGTGTCTTGTTAAGGAATTTGGGGCCTAATCCCACGTGATGAAAATTTGGACCTACTTTCTCCTCAATTAGATGCAGGGTCTCTGGTTTAATTCCTAAGTCTTTGATCCATTTTGAGTTGGGTTTTGTGCATGGTGAGAGAGAGGGGTTTAGTTTCATTTTGTTGCATATGGATTTCCAGTTTTCCTAGCACTGTTTGTTGAGGAGGCTGTCTTTTCTCCAATGTATGTTTTTGGCACCTTTGTATAGTATGAGATAACTGTATTTATATGGGTTAGTCTCTGTGTCTTCTATTCTGTACCATTGGTCTACATGTCTATTTTGGTGCCAGTACCATGCCATTTTTGTTACCTATAGCTTTGTAGTGTAGTTTAAGGTCTGGTATTGTGATGCCTCCTGATTCACTCTTCTTACTGAGGATTGCTTTGGCTATTCTGGGTCTCTTATTTTTCCAAATAAATTTCATAATTGATTTTTCTATGTCTATAAGAAATGAGTTTGGGATTTTAATTGGGATTGCATTGAATTTGTATAGCACTTTGGGTGGTATGGCCATTTTAATAATATTGATTCTATCTATCCAAGAGCATGGGAGAGCTTTCCATTTTCTAAGATCTTCTTCAATTTCTTTCTTTAGTGTCTTGTAGTTTTCATTGTAGAAGTCTTTCACCACTCTTGTTAGATTGATTCCCAAGTATTTTATTTTATTTTTTTGAGGCTATTGCAAATGGAGTAGTTTTCCTGATTTCTCTTTCAGAGGACTCATTGCTG
The DNA here is from genome assembly GCA_028644305.1 of Xerus rutilus. Classification (NCBI taxonomy): domain Eukaryota; kingdom Metazoa; phylum Chordata; class Mammalia; order Rodentia; family Sciuridae; genus Xerus; species Xerus rutilus. Next base: position 7,674 of record JAQQSJ010004465.1, read on the forward strand.
ATGTATATAAATGCATTTGATTTATGTGTGTTGATTTTATATCCTGCAACTTTGCTGAATTCATTTATTAATTCTAGAAGTTTTCTGGTGGAATTTTTTGGATCCTCCAAGTATAATATCATATCGTCTGCAAATAATGATAGTTTGAGTTCTTCTTCTCCTATTTGTATCCCTTTAATTTCTTTCATCAATTAAAGGGATTCTTTTGGCTAGAATTTCAAGGATTATATTGAATAAGAGTGGTGAAAGAGGGTATCCCGGTCTTGTTCCCGTTTTTAGGGAGAATGCTTCCAATTTTCCCCCATTGAGGATGATGTTGGCTTTCAGTTTTGCATGATAGATTTTACAATGTTGAGGAATGTTCCTACTATCCCTAGTTTCTCTAGTGTTTTGAACATGAAGCGGTGCTGTATTTTGTCAAATGCTTTCTCTGCATCAATTGATAGAATCATGTGGTTCTTGTCTTTAAGTCTATTGATGTGATGGATTACGTGTATTGATTTCCGTATGTTGAACCAACCTTGCATCCCTGGAATGAACCCCACTGGCTCATGGTGCTCCATTTTTAAAATATGCTTTTGTATGTGATTTGCCAAAATTTTATTGAGAATTTTTGCATCTATATTCATCAGGGATATTGGTCTGAAATTTTCATTTTGATGTGTCTCTGTCTGGTTTTGGTATTAGGGTGATACTAGCCTCATAGAAAGAGTTTGGAAGGGTTCCCTCACTTTTTATTTCATGGAATAGTTTGAGGAGTATTGGAGGTAGTTCTTCTTTATAGGTCTTGTAGAACTAGGCTGAGAATCCATCTGGTCCAGGGCCTTTCTTGGTTGGAAGGCTCTTGATGTCATCTTCTATTTCCTTGTTTATAATTGATCTGTTTAAGTCATGAGTGTCCTCCTGGTTAAGTTTGGGTAGGTCATATGTCTGTAGAAATATGTTGGTGTCTTCAGGGTTTTCTATTTTATTGGAGTATAGATTTTCAAAATAGTTTCTAATTATCCTCTGTATTTCAGCAGGATCTGTTGTGACATTTCCTTTTTCATCACAAATTTTAGTAATTTGGATTTTCTCTTTCCTTCTTCTCATATGGGTAGCTAAAAGTTTGTCAATTTTATTTATTTTTTTCAAAGAACCAGTTTTTTGATTTTATACAGAATATGAGGTATTAATCAAGGTTTATAAAAAATATTCTCAAATGTTCCAGCATTTTTTATTAAAATAACTATGCTTTCTCCTTTGAACTGCTTATACCTTTTTGATAATCAATTGATCAGATATGTTTGTGTTTATTTCTTGGGTCACCATTCTTCTCCTTGATCTATTGTTGATTATTTTCTCCGTGGTACTAGGGGTTGAACCCAGGGGCATTATACCATTTAACTACATTCCCAGCCCTTTTAATCTGTTAAAGTTTATTTGCTAGTTTCAAAATTGGGGTCCTTCTGTCTCAGTTCCCAGAATCACAGTTGCTGGGAATACAGGCTTGTGCCACCATGCCCTGCTTATTGATGATTTTTATACTAAAATGTCTTGATTTATGTAACTTTCTAATAAGCCTTGAAATCAGGTAGCATACGTCTTCCAACTCTGTTCTTTTTTGATTTTCCAAGTTGTTTTTATAGTTTAAGTATTCTGCCCTTCTACACCAATTTTAGAATCAGCACATCAATTTCTACAAAAATAAAATTAGGATTATATCAAACCTATAGATAAAGTCTGGGAAAAATGGCATCTTAACATATAGTATATATTTTTTAAATATTTATTTTTTAGTTGTAGGTAGACAGAATATCTTTATTTTTTATTTTTATGTGGTGCTGAGGATTGAATACAGTGCCTCACTTGTGGTAGGCGAACATGCTACCACTGCACCATAATCCCAGCCCATCATATAGTATATTTTTGATGCTATTAAGAATGCTATTAGCTGGGGCTGGGATTGTGGCGCAGTGGTAACGTGCTCGCCTAGCATGCGTTAGGCACTGGGTTCGATCCTCAGCACCACATAAAAACAAAGATATTCTGTCCACCTACAACTAAAAAAATAAATAAATATTTAAAAAAAAAAAGAATGCTATTAGCTGAGTGTGGTGGACCATGCCTATAATCCCAGTGATTGAGGAAGCTGAGTCAGGAGGATTGCAAGTTCAAAGCCACCTTCAGCAACTTAGTGAGGCTGTGTCTCAAAATTTAAAATGATGATGATGTTGATGATGATAAAGGGCTGGGGATGTGGCTCAGTGGTAAAGCACCCCTGGGCTCAATCCTTGGTATTTATGTATAAATAAATAAATATTTATTTATTTATTGTTCAAAACCAGCATGGTATCGGCATCAAAATAGACATGTATCTTGGAAAAATATAGCCTTTTTAACAAATGTTGCTGGGAAAACTGGACAGCTATATGTAGAAAATGAATTTAGACCCATATCTCTCGACCTGCATGAAACTCAAATTGGAGTGGGTCAAAGACTTAGGAATTAGACTCAAAACTTTAAAACTTCTAGAAGAAAATACAGGGGAAAAATAACATATAGTGCCAAAACTCTATCATATATAGGTTCTGGCACTGACTTTCTTAACAAGACCCCCATAGTTCAAGAAATAAAAGTAAGGATTGGAAAGTGAGATGCCCTCACCCCAGTCAGAATGGCAGCTATCCAAAATACCAGCAACAATAAGTGCTGGCGAGGATGTGGAGAAAAAGGTACACTTAAACATTGCTGGTGGGATTGCAAATTGGTGCAACCAATCTGGAAAGCAGTATGGAGACTGCTTAAA
>JAQQSJ010004466.1:0-10461 GCA_028644305.1 Xerus rutilus
AGAGCACTGATCTCCAGGATATATAAAGAACTCAAAAACTTGACACCAGAGAAACAAACAACCCAATCAATAAATTGGCTAAGGAGCTGAACAGATACTTCTCAGAAGTAGATATTCAATTGATCATCAAATACATGCAAAATGATTCACATCTCTAGCAATTAGAGAAATGCAGTGATGCAGCCACTTCCATTTTTATAGCTTCACAATTCATAATAGATAAACTTTGCAATCAATCTAGATACCCTTCAATAGATGAATGGATAAAGAAACTGTGTTATATATACACAATGGAATATTACTCAGCATTGAAAGAGAATAAAATTATGGCATTTGCTGGTAAATGCATAGAGTTAGAGAATATCATGCTAAGTGAATAAGCCAATCCCCAAAAGCCAAAGGCCAAATGTTTTCTCTGATAAGTGAATGCTAATCCATAAAGGGGAGGGCATGAGATGAGCTCAGAACTTTGAATGGGGCAAAGGGAGGAGGAGGGGAATGGGGGTAGAAAAGATGGTGGAATGAGACAGACATCATTACCCTAGGTACATGTATGATTCCACAAATGGTGTGATTCTATTTCATGTACAACCAGAGAAGTGAAAAAATCCACTCCATTTGTGTACAATGAGTTGAAAAGCTTCTTCCTGTCATGTATAATTGATTAGAACTAATAAAAAGTAAAATAATTGGAATTACTTTTAATAACATTTTAATTAAGCCAATATATGCAAATGTAATCATTTTTACATCACATCAATGCAAATTTACAAGGTATTTTGTTTTTTTTTTACTATGTCTTTGAAATCTAGAGTATATTTTAAACTCTCAGTATTTCATCTCAGAATAACATTTCAAGTGTTCAACATCTATATGTGGCTGATGGCTAACATATTCAATAGTACAGTTTTATGTATTTTAAAACATATAAGTTAGAGGCAGATGATAAAAAAAGGAAGTTCCAAGTTTTTTTTTAAATTTATTTTTTAGTATTTTATTTGTTGTTTTTAGATATGCATGATAGTAGGGTATATTTTGACACATTCTACATACATGAGGTGCAACCCATTACAATTTGATCCTAGTCTTTCTTTAACATTTTTTGTAGTTGTAGATGAACAGCATGCCTTTATTTTGTTTGTTTATTTTTTATGCAATGCTAAAAAATTGAATCCAGTGCCTCACCTATGCCAGGCAAGTGCTCTACCTTTGAGCTACAGCCCAATCCCATTGTTATGGTTGAACATGATGTGGAGTTACACTGATTGTGTATTCATATCTCAGCATAGGAAAGTTTTGTCCAATTCATTCTACTGTGTTTCCTATTCTCATCCCTTCTCACTTTTATTCTCCTTGTCTAATCCAGTGAACTTCTGTACTTTCCCTCCCTACCCTTCCTTTTTAGGGGTTAGCATTTCCATATCAGAGAGAACATTTGACCTTTGGATTTTTGGGACTGGCTTATCTCACTTAGCATGATATTCACCAGTTCCATCCATTTACTGGCAAATGCCATAATTTAATTCTTCTTTATAGCTGTGTAATATTCCATTGTGTATATGTACCACATTTTCTTTATCCATTCATCTGTTGAAGGGTACCTAGGTTGGTTCCAAAGCTTGGCTATTGTGAATCGAGATGCTATAAGCATTGATGTGGCTGCATCACTGTAGTTTGCTGATTTTAAGTCCTTTGGGTATATATCAAGGAGTGAGATAGCTGGGTCAAATCGTGGTTCCATCCCAAGTTTTCTAAGGAATCTCCACGGGGCTTTCCATAGTGGGTGCACCAATTTACAGTCTCACCAGCAATGTATTGAGTGAACTTTTCCCCCCACCCTTGCCAACATTTATTGTTACTTGTAATCTTGATAATTGCCATTCTGACTAGAGTGAGATGAAATCTCAGTGTCATTTTAATTTGCATTTCTCTAATTGCTAGAGATGTTGAAACTTTTTTCATATATTTGTTGATCAATTGTATGTCTTGTTCTGTGGGGTGTCTGTTCAGTTTCTTTGCCCATTTATTGATTGGTTATTTGTTTTGGGTTTTTTTTTTTGGTGTTAAGTATTTTTGAGTTATTTGTATATCCTGAAGATTAATGCGCTATCTGATGTGCAGGTAGTAGAGATGTTCTCCCATTGTGTAGGTTCTATGTTCATGTTCTTGTTTGTTTCCTTTGCTGTGAAGTAGCTTTTTAGTTTGATGCTATCCCATTTATTGATTCTTGATTTCAGGAAGTTCCAAGTTCTAATATTTTCTTCCCAAGTCTTAGTGAATGGCCTTGAAGATCCACTGAGGTGTATGAATACCACATTGAAAAACAGTGGTCTAGAAACTTGATAGGATTATCCAAGTTTCTAGGTATAATAATTCTAACAGCTGAAGATTTTTTTAATACTAGAGTCAACACTGATATAAGTATTACCCCTCTACATACACACATACATACAATTTCCTTCAAGAGAAAAGAACAATTATATCTCTTGATGGGAAGAATATCAATCTTCACATTTAAGAAGTGTATATGAGATATATTCCAGCAGTCATCTTTGAAAAACTGCAGCATGACATAATTCCTTACCACTGTGTAAAGATGAAGCTCTAGGAAACTGTACTATACTGTTCTCTAGCAGTGTTCCATACTTCTAGACAGATGCACATTCTTATTTGAGAAGCTTGGAAAGAGATGGGAGAAAACTTGAGCAGTAACTAGGATCCATCAGGTCATGGGAGACTTTTTGCATGCATGGAGCTTGAATGTTACCTCATTGGTGATTTTTTTTCATCAAGGGAATAGCACAGTCAGTTGTTTTTTGGAATAGGTTCCACTGACTGCAGTTGGAGTATGGATTTAAGAGGTCAAGATAGGATTTAGGGCAAGTAGAAAGCAAAATAGTGTATTAGAGCAATGATGTGAACTTGCTTACTGAATCTCATCAGATGCACATGCTTGCTTATTAAGATGTTCCACTTGGAACTCCTGTCAAGTGAAGTTCTAAAAATAGTAAGTTAGAAAGAAGCAATTGAAAAAGAATGTAACTAAAATGTTAACTTTTTGAAACTTAATGACTTTATTTGAGCCTACACTTAACAGTGTTCACTCCTATTTCCTTAGTTCCATTGCCCTTTGGCTTCCCCACAAGTCAAAACACAGTCAATTTACCTTAAATCAAAGAGAGATTCTAACACCTCCAGCTCTCTCTATGGCATCCACAGATCCTAAAGCCCTAGAGAGTATGGGTGGAGATGGTTGATGTCAAGGCTATCTATATAAAGACAATTGAGAGACATTTCACAAGCCAATTGATTTATGCTTTCCAAAAATGTCAATACTATAGAAAATAAGACAAACTAAAAATTTTTACAAATGAAAGGACATTAAGAAGATGTGATAACTAAGGGAAATCCTGGATTGGATCTCAGATTGAAAAATATTTGCTATATAGAGAGTGTTTTTATTGGAACATTGGATAAATTTGAAAATGGACTATATAAAGATAATAGTATTGTTTCAGTATTAAAGTTCTTGATTTTGATAATTTTAAATTCATATATAAGAGAATATCCTTATTCTAAAGAGATACATGCTAATGTATATCAGGATAAAAGGTTATGATATCTACCATTTCAACTTACTCTTACATGACTCAGCAAAAAACTAATTGAAACATGCTTACACATAGATTTATTTACTATATAGATAAAGCAAATGTGACAAAAATATGTTAGCAGCTGAGCATATTTTTTAAAAATTTTTTTAGTTGTTCATGGACCTTTATTCATTTATTTATATGCGGTGCTGAGAATCAAACCCAGTGCCTCCCACATGCTAGGCAAGTGCTCTATCACTGAGCTACAACCCCAGCCCAGCTGAGCATCTTGATAAAGAAGTGTATATGTTCATTTTAATATTGTTATAATTTTACCAAAGATTAAATTTTTTTCAAGAAAGAACTATTTTAGAGATGACAAATGGTTACAAATATAATAATATGATATCTGAGACTTGCTTCAGAATAAAGGCATATGAAGAATGAGAGTGGGTGGAAGTATAGATGAAATAAAATTATCAAGAGTTATACATTGTTGAAGCTGGTGATGGGAACTACCCATCATCCAGCTTTCTATTATTTGGTATATGTTTGAAATTTTCTATAGTACAAAATTTTTTAAAAAGACAGTGATTTTAGACCTTAAAAAAGAAAGAGAATGGTATTATACCCCCAAAAATAACTAAAAAGAAACAAAGCTAATATTAGAGGAAGAAATCCCACTTAAAATGTAACTTTGCTAATTCTAAATGTTTTTGGGGATGCAGATATTTAATATCACATTCTTTCATAACAGTTTGTGGATGCAGTTTCTGGTGCCTTAGCATATATTTAATCTGACAGGTGAGTAATTCAGCATTGATTGAAGTGGGCAATGGAATTAAGAATAAAATTAGAGAAATTTATAAATAGATTTGTTCTGGTTGAAAATGTATGATAAAGAGCGAAACTTCCAGAAAGTTTTCAATTTTTTTCAGACCCCATATTGTAAGAGTGTTGATCTATATAAAGCTGGGAAATGAGTTTCTAAAATCTTAATACTTCTGTTTTCCCAAAGGTTTAGAGACTAAGATTTTTCTAGCACAGTTGTTTTCCTTTCATGACCCCTCCTACCCCACACATAAAAATGTTCATTTGCCAAATATTTGTCAGAAATAATTCATACAAAACCTCAAATTTTTGATGAGATTCAAGTTCTCATTTCACACTTCTGTTGTTTTTCAAAATTCCCAAGGTGATATTTCCCTAAAACTCAGAACTACAGAAGAAAAATAACAGAATTCTGATCTCTATCTTGAATTCAGTTTTGAGACTCTGAAAAAAGTACACAAGAACACAAAATACTTTGTGTTACTCATAAATTATAAAAGGATTAACATTTGAAGAGGGCTTTAATTGAGGTGACATGTGAAACAAATCACAGTCAATAGATAAATGTCTTATTCATTTCATTGCTTAAGAGAAGATATACATCCACATTCAAAAGTGAAGTATTTATGTGTTATTATATACGTTCTGTTCACATTAGAGAATTTCATGTGATATTAACGTTGCAGTGATTGGAGAGACTATTGGTATTAGACTAAGATACTTTTAACTCATCCTACACAGCCCTTACCTATCATACACAAAGTGTCCATGAAGCTCAATTGTGATTTGGTAAAGAATCATTATCAATTATAAGTACAGTTGTTACAGCATAAATATATAGTCATGCATCCCTTTATGGTGATGATACATTCTGAGAAATACATTGTTCAGTAATTTTGTCACTGTGTGAACATAATAGAAGGTACTAACAAAAACGTAGATGGTATAGCCTACTACATACTTAGGCTATATGGCATATACCATCATATGTGTGGCCTTTGTTGATCAAAACATCATTATGGGGGCTGGGACTGTAGCTCAGTGGTATAGTGCTTGTCTGGCACAAATGAGGCACTGAGTTTGATCCTCAGCACCACATAAAAATAAAACATGAAGATACTGTGTCTATCACAACTAAAAAAAAGATTTAAAAAACAAAAAAATCATTATGTAGCACATGAATGAATAGTTATGCCTGCTTAGTTTTGCAGATATTCTACAGTTTTATTAAATCATTAAAATATAGGAGCGATTAATATCATTAGAGAAAATTAAAATCTCAGAAAACAGAAAATAAGATGTTTTGAACATGTGAATGACATCATGCATTGTGAAATTTCTTTTATTATCCAAGAATAAAAATAAAATTAAAGTTTCCTAAATTTTCCCATTGTTAATTAGAAATATAGGGGGAGGACTATAAAAAATACAGGGAAAATATATTAACTATTTTATATTTCTTAATAAAGGGAAAATTTCATAAACATTAATATATGAACATTACCAATTTTATGTTAAATTGAATCAAAGAATTAGAATGCATTATACTATTACTCTAACATATAAAATTATAGTATCAGTTCATTGCATATTACAATAAGTTAAGATGAACATGTAACTTTTTGTTAAAATAATTAAATAACAGTATTACATATAGGTAGCTATAAATAATTTGAATAAATAATTCCCAATACTTTGTTAGTGGTGATTAGGCTTCTTTCAGATGATTATATTTTGAATCATTCTGGTAGTTTCTTGTTTTAGATATAGTGATTTCTATTTCCCCTTTTTCCTTTGATTCCACATAGTTATTATGGCTGAATCCATTTATAGCTAAAATATAATGAAATATTTATTAGCAGAGTGAAAATATTCCAAACTTTTCCAATGGAAGGGTTATTTATTCTAATCTATAACTTAATTCATTTGAGCTTATTTCCCAACACTGTCAAGGCATAGAAGATTCTTTCTAATAATATAGAGGGGAGGATCCCCATAAGTTTGAAGGGTTTAGTTTTCCTGTTACATTTCCCATTGTGTATATTATATGCAACAGTATTCTAGGAGTTTAGGATATTTTTCCAAATACAGAATGAAATTATTCACACTTACCATATGAATTTTGGTGTATTATTTTTGGTCTTCAAATCAGCATTAGTATTTACAAAAAATACAAACTTTAGAGCTATATGGGAATTTACTTTGTGAAAAGAAACAAATTTCTCATTTTGCACTTGAAGAAAATGAAGCCCTGAGAAAGTCTTGAGGATATGAATCTGAGGTATTTTCTACATAGTTCCTGGCATACTCCCCAGTGGCTCAACCCCCAGTTGATGGGCACTGGGTCCTTTAATATTTTAGCCTTTCCATTTCCCCAAAACAAATTATTTTGACATAAGCTCCTATGTTAGACTCTGCTTTTTTGGTGGAACACTAGCTGAGACATAGATTTCAAAATATCAATAATATAAACTTTGATGTGCTGCGTTAAGCAAAATGAATTTGAAATGGAAAATATACTTCGTGTTTTTAAATATTTTCTACCAAATTATACACATTTTTTAAGTTTTAGAAGTCATAACTCCTCATGTTTTAGAATTTATATTTATAATATGAATCATATTAACTGATATCTGAATCTAAGATATTTTTTCTTAATTTAATTGATTCTTATTTCCTATGAAAAGAAATGATGAAGAATAAAAATTGAATTCATTTTCCACTCTGTGCCTTGAAGTTCCTTTCCTTGGGAAAATTTTCTTGAGGTCATGTGTATATAACACTAAAATACCCCATCATTTTTTAAAATTGTCATGCCAACAGTTTATAGCTGTGCTGTTTAGGAATTTTCTGACTAAGTAAAGAAAGAATACCCAACTAAAACTAACTAAAACAATTATACTGTTTATTATTCTATATAACAAAAATGTGTGGAGTGGGATTTTTCAGGCTTCAGTAGCTCAATGATTGTTTCTGACTTGGTTTTCCTAACATTCTGTTTTCCCTCCATAGAGGCAGGATAGTTGCTGCAGTTCTGAACAACCTGACATATATATGTGTGTGAGTATATACACACGCACACACACACACACATATATATATATATGAAAGCTCAGGTGTTAGTCAATTTTCCATCACTATAACACAATCTCTGAGATAATCAACTTATAAAGAGAAAACTATTTTAGCTCACAGCTTTAGGCATTCTAGCTTGTGACTGGGTCTGTGGCAAGGTAGCACTTTCCATAATACCCTTCAAGGGCATGCCCTAGTGACATAAAGACCTCCCACTGGGATCCAGTTTAAGGGTTCCACCACCTCCTGATAGTGCCTCTCTGAAGACCAAGCCTAATACATAAGCATTTGAGAGACATTCAGGATCCCAACTACAGCATCATGTATGCAGCACATACCACTTAAAAGTGTATATTATGTATATATAGGTGCAATTTGCAATATTTCATGGACAGCTTTCCATATCAACATATGTAGCTCTTTCTTTTTAATGGTGGTATTATATTCCATTACATGGATTACCATTTCCTATGAACATTTGGATTCTCTATAACATCACTATTGCAAAAATGCTGCAATATGTATTATACATATTTTGGTGCATTTGTACAGGAATTATATAGAACAAATTTCTAAAAGTGGAATTATTGGATCATGAAGGGTAAATATTTGAAAGTGCAACAGAAAATTTTGAATTATTGCCAAACACTTGTACCAATCTAAATCTCCTAATAAGAATGTCTTAAAGTGCCTGATTCTCATATACCCTTAACATTACTGGGTATTATTATAAATTTTAATTTTGGCTAATCTGATAAATGAAAGGAAACTCTTATTTTAATATCGTTTGTTTTATTCTTAGTGTGATTTCATTAACCATTTTTAGTTTTTCTCTGGTGAGTTGCCTAATTTATTAATGGCTGTAATTTCTATTCTCTTATTTGTCTAGAGAAGTTCTTTGTTTTATACACACATTACAAATATTTTTTTTTGTCCCTGCTGAGCAGAGATTGGTCTCTCTCTGCTTCTCAATTGCCATGTCCTGAGCTGCTTTCCTCTACCACATCCTTCTGCCATTTTTGCCTCACCTCAGACCCAGAGCAAAAAAGATGACCTTCTATAGACTGACCTCTGAAACTGTGAGTGTCAAATGAACTTCTTCCTCTAAAATTATTCTTGTCAGGTCTTTTTTTTTTATATACTTTATTTTTTTTTCTCAAAAGTTGCATTTAATACATGTTATCAAACATAACAGAAAAAAACAAATTTTCAGAAGCTGTACACACTATTCACTGAAGACATTTGTTGAGGCAAATAGAAAAAAAATTGTTACAATCATAATTTTTCTAACTTTGCACAAAATTATAAGCAGATTACATTCTTCATATTAAACATCTTTAGGTCCAAATCTTCATCACGTGGGATTAGGCCCCGAATTCCTTAACAAGACACCTATAGCACAAGAAATAAAAGCAAGAATCAATAAATGGGATGGACTTAAACTAAAAAGCTTCTCAGCAAGAGAAACTATCAATGAAGTGAACAGAGAGCCTACATTCTGGGAGCAAATTTTTGCCACACACACATCAGACAGAGCACTGATCTCCAGGATATATAAAGAGCTCAAAAAACTTAACACCAAAAAAACAAATACAAATATTTTTATCTTTGTTGTATCTCTTTTAAATCTGTAGTCATACTTTTGCATAGATGTACATTATGGTTTTTAAATTGTTTCTGTCTCTTATGTCATAGTATCACAATCTCAAAATTAGAAAACTCTTGTATGTTCTGCTAGTATCTTTGTATTATATTTTACTTCCAAATATTTTATTCATGTTAAATTTATTTCAGGGTAAGAAACTACTTTTTCTCTTACTTCCATTTTTTTTTCAGTGCTGGGGGAAAATGCAGGGCTTTGTATATGCTCTGCAACTACTCTATATAATATACACTTGTAAGTACCATATGCTGCATACATAATGCTGTAGTTTGGATCCTGAGCTACAGTTCCAGTCCTGGTATGAGGCATTTTTAACATGAAGTTTTCTTTTCTATTTGTCTACCCATTTCCAACTTCATTTATTGCAAAATTCATGTTTTTCCATACTCTTGAAATTCCACCATTTTTATGTGCTAAGTTCTTATAGTGTTAGGTCTAACTAATTTCTGCATTTTATCTTTTGGTTTATTCTTTTTAAAAATTTTTAAATTAATTAATTTATTTATTCTAACTAGGTATATATGACAACAGAATGCATTTTGATTTATTGTACACAAATTCAGCACAACTTTTCATTTCTCTGGTTGTACACAATGTAGTGTTGCACCATATGTGCAGTCATACCAGTACCGAGGGTAATGATATCCATCTCATTCCACCATCTTTCCTGCCCCCACTTCTCCTCTTCTCCTCTTCCTCACCTTTGCCCAATCAAACTTCTTTCATTCATCCCATGTGCCCCCGTTATGGATCAGCATTCACTTATTAGAAAGAACATTCAGCCTTTGGTTTTTTGGGATTGGCTTACTTCGCTTAGCAGGATATTCTTCAACTCCATCCATTCAACTGAAAATGCCATAATTTTTTTCTCTTTTAATGCTGAGTACTATTCCATTGTGTATATATATCACATTTTCTTTATCCATTCATCTATTGAGGGACACCTAGGTTGCTTCCACAGTTTAGCAATTGTAAATTGTGCTGCTATAAACATTGAAGTGGCTGCGTTACTTACAGGATGCTGTTTTTTTTTTCTTTTTCTTTTTTTTTTAATTTTTCTCAAAAGTTGCATTTTAATACATGTTATCAAACATAACAGAAAAAAAGCAAATTTTCAGAAGCTGTACACACTGTTCACTGAAAACATTTGTTGAGGCAAATAGGAAAAAAATTCTTACAATCATAATTTTTCTAACTTTGCACAAAATTATAAGCAGATTGCATTCTTCATATTAAACAGCTTTATATGCACTTTCAATGAACAGTATATATATATGTATATTTATATATATTTTTTAT
>JAQQSJ010004467.1:0-10461 GCA_028644305.1 Xerus rutilus
GTTGCCTTAGGAACAGTCCCCTTGTTCCCCTAGGAACAGTCCCCTAGTTCCCCTAGGAATAGTCCCCTCGTTCCCCTAGGATCAGTCTTCTAGTTGCCTTAGGAACAGTCCCCTTGTTCCCCTAGGAACAGTCCCCTAGTTCCCCTAGGAACAGTCCCCTAGTTTTCCTAGGAACAGTCCCCTAGTTCCCCTAGGAACAGTCCCCTAGTTCTCCTAGGAATAGTCCCCTCGTTCCCCAAGGAATAGTCCCCTCGTTCCCCAAGGAATAGTCCCCCTAGTTCCCTTAGGTTCCCCTAGGAATAGTCCCTTAGTTCCCCTAGGAATAATCCCCTAGTTCCCCTAGGAATAGTCCTTTAGGTTCCCCTAGGAATAGTCCCCTAGTTCCCCTAGGAACAGTCCCCGAGTTTCCCTAGGAATAGTCCCCTAGTTGCCCTAGGAATAGTCCCCTAGTTCCCCTAGGAATAGTCCTCCTAGTTCCCCTAGGAATAGTCCCCGAGTTTCCCTAGGAATAGTCCCCTAGTTCCCCTAGGAATAGTCCCCTCGTTCCCCTAGGAACAGTCCGCTAGTTCCCCAAGGAATAGTCCCCCTAATTCCCTGAGGTTCCCCTAGGAATACTCCCCTAGTTCCCCTAGGACTCGTCCCCTAGTTCCTCTCGGAATTGCAGGACTTCAGCCCTAGGTTCAGCAGCAATTTCACCTGGCAATGAGGATTCCAGAAGCCTGAGTAAACAGATAGATATAGATCTTGGAGAACCAGAACAACCAGAAAGTAGACTTAAAACCTCTCTGGATTCTCTGGCAAAAGTGGTATTACAAAATAGGAGAGATTAAAATCTTTTATTCTTAAAACAAGGAGGCCTAAGTTTAGCATTAAGAGAACTATGTTTCTTCTATATTATTCATTCAGAAGCGATAGAGAGAGTTTACCTTTGATCAGGAAATGAATCAGGAAAGGGAAGAAACGAGACAACATGAGGGAAACTGGTGTCAGCATTAATTCTCCTGGTCCTCTTGGCTAACCGCTCTATTATCAGCTGTAGCTGGTCCGCTGCTGTTAATCCTCCTGAAATTTTTAATTGGACCTTGTGTCCTAAATTATCTGCTTAAATATGTAAAACAAAGGATACAATCTGTAAAACTGATGGTCCCCACACTCATTGCAATCATCTGTGTACTGAAGGTAATGAATCAGTCAACGATGTGCTGAGTCTCATGGAACCAGAGGGGAATGTTTGACCAGGGAGCATGAGTGACTCCCTCCTAGTGAAGGCATCCACTTCAGTTCCTCAGGACCCTAGACTGAGGCCAGAGCTTCGCCAATTGTAGATGATCACGGGAGGTACAGATGATCGTGGAAAGCGCCCACTGTGTGCAGGACGCACGCACTGCCTTGTATGCACGTTTCCTCCCAGCTCAGCTCAGCTCTGGGCCCTGCCTGCTTGCGGCCATGCCAACCAGGATGTGGATTTTGCCCTTACATACCCTGAAATGCTCAGGCTTGGTGTCCTGCGTGTCTTGTAGGGGCGGTTGCTGGCCAGCTAATAAAGACCCTCTGATTTGGACATCGCTGGGACTTGGTGTGTCTTCTGAAAGGTCTGCCCCAGCACAGTCGCACAGACTTTTTCTACCACAGCCTCTCCTGTTCTTTCTCTTTACACACAAACACCGATTAGGAGCTGTATCCTGTCCTGCCCAAGTACACGCAAGCACACACACCACCCACCCCAGGCAGCCTCACAGGCATACACACACAATGTCTGTCAGAGTCTCTCTCCCACACACATATACTCCAACAGCACTCAGCTTCTTTTTCCTGAGTCCTACCCTGAACACACACAGAGACAGGAGGAGGATGCCCAAGTCTGAATGGCAGCCAGAACCTGGAGGGTGCCAGGCAAACACAGCCACCCCACACCCTTTCCCAGTCCCTCAGGCTCCACTGCTCCAAGAGTTGCCTTAGACCCATCGGGACCTCCTCTGTGCACACCAATGTCCTCCCCCACCCCTCAGTCCTCCATCTGGCGGTCAAGGTAGGCACTCAGGCCTCTCTTCTGCCTCCCCCATGCCCCAGCTCCTACCCACCCACTCCAAAAGCCCAGAGGCCTGCACTGCAGGCCTTCAGAGGTTTCCAGGGCAAGGGGGCCTCCTGTCTCATCCCCCTGGGGGTAGGCCCAGGACCTGGCCAGCCAGACTGATAGGAGGGTTCCAATTACTGTGGCAACCACTGCAGGCCCGAGCGCTCCACTTCCAGAATGACGAGGCAGTGAGTGAATGGTTGCCAAAGCAACCAGGGAGCCCACAATCCTGGGGAGGGGCAGCTGAACCCTGTCTCCCCTGCCCAGGGTTGCTTTGTGCATCACAAGCCTCTTAAGCATCATTCTTCCATCCTCTGGGGGCATTCTAGGGGAGGGAGATAAAGTGCAGATTATAAAACAAGGATTCCAGCCATCCTCCCAGTTACCCACCATGGCCTGGATCCCCATGCCAGCTTGCCCAGACTCACTGTGTGGCCTACAGTCAGGTCCACTCCATGGATCTCAGTTTCCCCCCATTAGGCGGTGCCTGTCACTCAGGAATGTCCCAATTCGTGTCTGATGAGTGTGCCTTCTCTCTCCTTTGCTCAACGGGAACCACAGAGCAGGTATGCCCTGTGCAGGGCACGATAGAGGGCTTGCATGCTGTGCAGAGCTTCATTGCCGAGAAGGTCCGAGAAGTCCTTCCAGCAATAACCAAGCCTGTGGTGGTCCACGTCCCTCAACTCCAAACCACCATGAGCCCTGGCAGAGCCCAGCAGGTCAGCCGGGGCGCAGTGGGCTGCTGTGAAGCAGGCGAGCTTTTGGAGGCAAGATTCCGCCCAGATGCCTGCGGGAGGGGTTGATTGGGGCAATTCCCACAAAGTGCTCAAATACGTGCTACTGGTTCATGCGACTAGGGAGTCAGCGCCAAAGGTCTGGAAAGCACACTTGGGGTGTGCTTGATGCAGCGGGAGGCCTAGGGAGGGTCTGGCAGGCGCCCCACTCGCCCTCCTTCCTGAGAGTCTGCAGGCCCTCCTCTTCCTCCTCATCCCACTCTTCCTGAGCAACTTGTGTGCAACTTTTTGCACTCGGCTGAAGTGACCTCAGGGAAAGCCCATCCCAGAAAAGGTCAGACATGGCCTGGCTCCTCTCTCCCCTCAGTACTTTATGGGGGCGGACTTGGTGCTTCCTCAGCCAGAGGGTGGACCCCGTCCTACTCAGGCCTCTCAGGGAAGGGAGGGAGCGGGCCGCCACATCATCCTGGGAAGGGATGCAGAGGGCCACACCCGCCTGGGAGGGGAGGGACGGAGCAGGGCCGCACCCTCCTGGGAGGGGAGGGAGGGAGCAGGGCCACACCCTCGAGGAAGGGAGGGATAGAGCGGCCCATCCTCTGGGGAAGGGATGCAGAGGGCTACACTCTCCTGGGAGGGGAGGGACGGAGCAGGGCTGCACACTCCCGGGAAGGGAAGGACCGAGCAGGCCCACCCTCCTGGGAGGGGAGGGACGGAGTCAGCCGCCACATCATCCAGAGAAGGCATGGAGAGGGCCACACCCTCCTGGGAGGGCAGGGACAGAGCAGGGCCACACCCTCGAGGAAGGGAGGGATAGAGCGGCCCATCCTCTGGGGAAGGGATGCAGAGGGCTACACCCTCCTGGGAGGGGAGGGACAGAGCAGGGCCACACCCTCCGGAGAAGAGAGGGACAGAGCGGGGCTGCACCCTCCAGGGAAGGCATGGACGGAGCTGGCTGCACCCTCTGGGGAAGGGAGGGATGGAGCGGCCCATCCTCCGGGGAAGGGATGAAGCGGGCCACTCCCTGGTGCCTGGGTTAAGGGAAGCAGGCGGGGGCGTGGCAGGAAGTGGGCCAGTCGCTCCCTGAGGCTCTGGTTCCCACTAGGACAGTAGTCGCGGGCTTGACCGCAGAGGGTGGGGGACGGGAGGGCGCTGTGGCTACCCTCTTCACGCAGGTGCAGGTATGCATACGCACCTACTGTGGAGGACAGGCTGCCTCTGGGGTTCCTTCAGGTCTGCCCAGAAAGTGAAGCCTGAAGCCCAGGGATCCTGCGGCGTGGCACTACCTTGAGGGGGGCGAGACCATGCACCCTCAGGCTGGTGGGTCCTGTGGAGGCGCCAGGTGGATCAATGCGGACTGTGGATTGGGGTGCAGAGCAAGGTTACTGCCCTTGTTGTGACAAGGCTCCGTGGCTCACGCCCTGCCTGTCCTCTCCTGAACCCCTTCCCACCAGAAGATCACAGCCTGCCACCCACGGCTCACGCAAGCCAGCGGACTGCCTCTTCCGTCCACCTTGAATGTGGCCACAAGGGACTCAGGTTTCATGGAGATTTTGTGGAAGTCGGGAGGGGTGGCGCACGCCTGTAATCCCAGCACTTAGGGAGGCTGAGACAGGAGAATCGCAAGGAGTTCAAAGCCAGCCTCAGCAAGGGCAACTCAGTGAGGCCCTGTCTCTACATAGAACACAGAATAGGGCTGGGGATGTGGCTCAGTGGTCGAGTGCCCCTCAGTTCAATCTCCAGTACTGAAACAAAACTATTCTGTGGATGTTTCAGGGAACATCGTGTCAGCACCATGGGTGCCTCAGCCTTGCAGCGCTCCCCCTGACTCACATGAACTCCCACAGCACAGTCAGGACATCACAGACCAGGATTTATCCTCTGCCTTATTATTCGAGGGTTCCAAAGAAGGAGGGAGATGGACTGGAGGCCCAGCCTCTGGGGTTGGGTATTAAATCAATCCCTGCTCTTTCCTCCTACCTATGTAACCTTGGGCAAGCCTTATTTTCTCCATCCTTCTTCTTCTCATTTGTAAAATGAGATTCATTATAGTGCCTACTTACAGGTGATGGCTAATGTTCATTGATGTTTGTGAAGGACTTAGCATGTGTGCTTACAGCACAGAAAATTCTCCAAAAACAACCTTCGGTGTTGTCATGACTATGGGATTTTTGAGTCGGGAGATGATCTCTGCTCCGTTTCTGCCTTGGACCTGCTGTGTGACTCGGGGTCCCTGCCCTTCTGTGGGCCTCAGTTTCTCTGTATTTACAGTGCATCAGCTGGGTCAGTTCAGGAATTATAAACTGAAATGCCTCCAAGGAAGGGAACATAAAAGATTGAGCACTGTGGCGCTCTGAAGAGGGAGCATCCAAAGCTCAACTCCGACTTGTCCATTCTTGTCCTTTGAGAACATGGATGAAATATTTCTGTGTCCTCCAAACTTTTCAAATGAAGCCACAAATCTTTTAAATGAGCTTTTTTAAAAGGTTGTTTCAGATTTTCAAAAACTGTGAAGGTCAAAGAAAACATGGCCGCAGTCTGGCTGTGGCCTTGGGGCCACCGCTTTACCACTTCTGGGCTGAGCCGGTTGTTCCCATGGAACGCCAGGCCTCACACATGCTGATCAGCCACTCCAGCACCAAGACGCACCCCAGTCTGATATCCATCTTTATAAAGAACCAAATGAAGTTTCTAGAAAGAATAAATAATCACTGAATTTTAAAGCTCAACAGAAACTTTTAGCAATGGAGTGAACACCATAGAAAAGAGATCTGGTAAATGGCATGAGAGGAAAGGAGATTGTCCAGGATATATCTATCACCAAGAGAGGGAGACTGGACATCCCCAAAGGAAGAGGCTGAAGGGCATGGATGGTATTAAGGAAATACCCACACACATGCCAAGAGCAACCCAAGAGTACACAGTTATACAATGGTTTTGTTGTTGTTGTTGTTTTGGTACTGGGGATTGAACCCAGGGGTGCTTAACCACTGAGCAACATCCCCAGCTCTTTTATATTTTGAATTTAGAGACAAAGTTGCGTAGGCCCTCACTAAATTGCTGAGGCTGGCTTTGGACTTGAGATCCTTGTGCCTCAGCCACCTGAGCCACTAGGATTACGTGTGCGCAACACCATGCCCAGATGATTGTATGTAGGATATCCCCCAATAGGAGTTTTTCTGATGATATCTCAAGGAGACTGGAATTGTGGATTGGAGAGAAAACATTAAAAAGCCAAAGTGTCATTTTCATGTATCATAGAGAGCTATACAGACAGCATCTACATCAGCGAGCACGTCACCTTGACTGCCTGGCTAAGGTGGTGCCTGCCATTAAAGTTACTATTTTTTTTCCTTTTCACACTCCAGCTTTTGATGTGAGTCCTTGAATAAACAAATAATAGCTCAGCTAGCATTCAGGAGGCTGCATGATACCCTAGTACCACAAAAACACATAGTAGTACAACTGACAAAAACGTTAGATCTGGGTACTATAAGAAATAAAGCTAAGTCTGGGGTGTAGCTCAGTGGGACAGTGACATGGGCAAGCCCTAGGCTCAATCCACAGTGCCCTCCTGCCAAGAAATGAAAACCACCCATACACTGAGTCACCAGAATCAGGAAAAGCTGAGTTGCAGTCTCAACCCAACACATCTCCTCCTCCTGTTGTCCCCATGTCCACCCTCTGTGTAGGACCTCTGGGTGGTTGTAATGAAGCACAAAGTAGTTCAGAATACAGCTCCTTCAGATGAAGAGACCCGGCCTTGGTGGAAAGCTCGGAGCCTGTGGTGGTAGAGGCAAACCTCCCATCTCTGCCCTCCCTTCTTCTGCCGTAGGTTTGTTCTCATTCATTTTTCCAAAGGTCTCTCTAAGTGCTCAGCTCTGTGCAGGGCAGTTCTGGGGACACAGCTGTAGCTAAGGTACCACCAGCTCTGCCCTCAAGGGGCTCTTAGTCGTGTGGGGAGACAGACTGGTCCCCAGAGAGTGACCGCCTGGAGTGCTCAGGGGTGGGAGGGATGGAGTAGGTGCAGTGTGGACTGACCCAGCATGAAGACCAGCACAGCTTCCTGGAGGACCGGAAGGGCATCCCGCCTGGTGTCTGAAGAACCGTGGGGATGAGGGAGGCAGGGATATGTCACACAGAAGGAGCAAACACACAAAACCCAGAACTGGGCTGGGGCCTTGGCTGTGGTACAGCACTTGCCTAGCACGTGTGAGGCACTGGGTTCGATTCTCAGCATTATATAATATAATATAATATAATATATTATTATATAATAAATATAATATATAATTTTATTTATTATATAAATAAATAAATGTCCCTTGACAACTACAAATATTTTTAAAAACCCAGAATGGACAGGAAGTTGGTAGTGTCTTCTAAAACTCAGATATGACCATGGTCCCTCTCACTTATAAACCTTCTTTGGCTCCCCAGTACCAAACTCAGCACATAGTCCAGAGTCTCCAGCGTGGCATCCCTGTGTTGGCTCATTCATTCATTCATCTGTTTCTTTGTTCAACACTCACCTTTAAGCTGACCTTGGGAGCTTCCCAGGCCCTATGCTAGGGACAAAGCTGTAACTGAGAAATCCCAGCCCAGCCTGGGTATACCAGAACGAGGGCCAAGAAGAGGGATCCCAGTTACAACCCCTAGCCCATCGTGAGTAAAGTTAGCATGCGGGCAGGTGCTCACACGCCAGCATTCTCCACAGGAATCCCGGGAATCTGGACACAGGCCTTGCTTTGAACCACGGCTTGTGATCTTGTATCCCTTGAGCCAAGTGACATCACCTCTCAAGCCTCATCTGGAAAATAGGAGTGATTTCCCTTCTCTACAACCTCTCCCTCGACTCCCTTCTCAAAGGGGCCCCTTGGTGACTCCCAAATAGGCCAGCCAGGTGCCGATCCCAGGCCCCTGCAGGGCTCCTCTCTCTGCTCCTCTAAGTATTCTCCTCCAAGGTCACCTCCTCCCAGAGGCCTCCCCTATTTACTCCATCATCCGATTCCCCTTTATTTTTCCTCCATAGCTCAGCCTGACATATGAGGCTTCCTCTGTCTATATTATTTGCTATTTAACTCAACTCTGCAGGGGCAGGATTTCCACCTGCTCTGTTCCTGGGAGTATCCTCACCACCTCTGAAAATGCTAGGTTCACGTGAGGGATCCAATAAATATTTGTTGAATGGGAAATATATTTCCATCTCTCTGTGTCCCCACAATCTCCATCTCCCTACTTAGGGTTCTTCAGGAAACTGTTATGAGAGAATACAATTAAAAATAACAGCCTACCAAGGTGGCACACTCCTGAAATCCCAGGGGCTCAGGACACTGAGGTAGGAGGATCACAAGCTCAAGGCCAGCCTGGGAAACTTAGGGAGACCCAGTCTCAAAATAAAAAAGGACTGGGGTGCAGCTGAATGGTAAAGTGAGTGCCTTGGGTTCAATCTCCAGTACCTAAAAGTAATATAAGTTAATGCTCATTATGTATCTATTCTAATGATGTGCCCATCAGGTTGGGATCTACAATAACCTTCCTTTTGTGGAATGAGGAAACAGGCCCATTGGACTGGCATTGCTTGCTCAGACCCACACAGATGGAGGTGGCACAGCCAGGATGGGACTCAGCCCACGGCTGCAGAGGCCACACGCAGGTCCCCACATGGTGTGACCCCTTACTCTCGTCTTCTCTCTTCTGCAGCTGAAAGTCTCCTGATTCACTGAGTATGCAAGTGTCCCTCATTTCTCTACAGCTCTGGGCTAAGATAAAACAGATGAGTGTGGCATGGTGGCCCATGCCTGTAACCCTAGAGGCTGTGCAGCCTCAGGCAGAAGGACCACAAGTGCAAAACCAGCCTTAGCAACTTAGCTAGTCACTAAGCAACTCAGTGAGACCCTGTCTTTAAATAAAATATAAAAAGACTGGGGATGTGGCTCAATGGTTAATTGCCCCTATGCTTAATCCCTGGTGCAGGAAGGAAAGAAGGAAGGAAGAAAGGAAGGAAGGAAGAGAGAGACAGAGAGAGGTGGATGAATGCATCAATGAGAAATTTCCTCTCTTGGCCTCAGGAATAGTACAGGACAATAAGGTTTGTCACAACGAGACTGCACAGGCCATCATGCAGTAGAGAGAAAGAAATGACGAGATAACCCCATCTGGGTCTTCATCCGCCCCTTCTGGGCCTCTGCAAGTCCTGGCTTCCTGTGATCTCTCTCCCTCGTTTCAGGATTTCTAACCCGTGCCCCTCCCAACCTCTCTGAACTCGCAGGGCTGTTTTCAGCAGGCATCAGGTGAGAGGGAAACTCAAGCGCACAGAGCCTCTGGCTGGGCCAGGTGGGGGCAGAATGAACACCTGGGTGATGAATTTCTCATCAGCCACGTGGAGGGTTCACCAGGAGCAGCAACCACAAAGGAAAGAAAACCATCAGACAGGAGAAAGGGCAGACAAGCTCTGAATAACATTTATGGACGAAAAGAATTGGGGGGGGGGTAAGGATGAGGAAGAGGGCTTAGGGGAGGAAACTCACACGGGCAGCTGCAGAATCCGGGATTCTCTGAAGAGTGTGTGGGATTGCTAAGGCCAGTCGGGAGCACCATCTTCACATCATAGCTGCAGTTACTCACGGGGTTGCAGGGTCCAGGCCCCCTGCACCCAGGCAGCTCAGCCCTGAGCTGAAGAGGTCACTGCTGTGACCTTGGACACAGTGCTTGGCACAGGGCCCCCACGCCTGTCCCAGGCCCCTGCATTCTTCCACACTGCAGACCATGGTCTCTTCCTTCAAGAACATCCATCAGGGACCAGAAGATCTCTTCTTTCTCTCTGTGAAAAGCTGTGTGGCTCAGAGAGCACACCCTTCCCGGTGTCCTACCTCCGTCTGTGCCTGCACCAGGCAGGTCCCTCTAAGCTCTGCTGCTGTCCATTCATCACTTACATTTGGCTCACGGCAGGCTCTCAGGGACAGGAGGATGCCCTGGCCTGGGGACAGACAGCCCTGGACCAGCCCACCTCTTACTGTCCATATATGACTCAGGACAAGCTCTCTGTGCAATGGGACTCTCAACAGACCCTCCTTCACAGGGTCTGGGGAAGGGGCATTCAAAGAGCCCTGGACACGGGACTGGCCCAGAGGAGACCTTCAGCAAAGGAGTCCCAAAGCTTAATTACTTGTGCATTAATTGAGCATGAATTGCCATCATTGATGTTTCATGAGCACCCTCCTTTGCTAGGGACAGTGTGGCCCTCACCAACAGTGGCGACCATGACAGCGGAGGCCCAGGGGACCAACTGGCCTCTGCCTCCCTGCCCTGCTCAGCAGGCTGCAGGGGTGAAGGGCCTCTGGCCACATCTGTTTACAGTGCTGGGCTGTGTCCAGGGCCTGGGGCAGGTGGCACCTTAGGTTCCCTTTTGGGCTATTGTCCCTGTGTTCCTACCAGCCTGTGCTACCCTGCCACCCGACTCCAAAATTCTAAACCCCTGGGCCCTGCTGTCTGCTTTTGGTGAAGCTGTTTCTGCCTCAGTCAAAGGGGCTCAGGCCAGCACTTCCCAGAGGTGCAGAGATGGCCTGAGCTCTGGAGCACGTGTGGGGAGCAGGGCAGAGTGACAGGGCCACAGCTCAGGGCTTCTGGCCAGCAGAACCACATGCCCTGCTAGGA
>JAQQSJ010004468.1:0-10460 GCA_028644305.1 Xerus rutilus
CAAAAAAAAAAAAAAAAAAAAAAATGTAGGCAGTCAAATATTTGTTAATTTGATATGTCACCACTATAAGCTAAAACTGCCAATCTGTTTTACATGTACCCAATGACTTAAAAACCGTAAAACTTCATAAAACCAAGCCTTCTTATAATATTTATGAGGGTGGGAGATTTCACTATATTTTTCTTTTCTTTTTTTAAATGGGGGGGGCACATATATCATTAGTAAATTTCAAGTTCCATTGCTACAGATATGAACTCTGGAGAGTTAGTCCCTAGGGATATTCTCTGAGGGGGGAAAACACCAGCAATGACCATGAGCCACAAGAAAAATCTGAGGAAAACAAATTTATTGGAACATCAGCAGGTATCTAAAACAACACGAAGCCCCTTCATTTACTGAAGGCAGAGCCAATATAATCCTGAACAGTAAAGTAAATTAATATAATAAATAAATAATAGAACAAGAAAACAAGCAACTAAGAGTATGTAGCTCAGTGGTAAGCACTCCTGGGTTCAATCCCCAGTACCAAAAACAAAGAAATGGGTCTTAGAGGGTTGAGGTTGTTATCTCAGTGGTAGAGTGCTTGCCTAGTATGTGTGAGGCACTGGGTTCAATTCTCAGCACCATATATAAATAAATAAAATTAAGGTCCATGCAGGGCACGGTGATACATGCCAGTGGCTCGGGAGGCTGAGGCAGGAGGATCATGAGTTCAAAGTCAACATCAGCAAAAGCAAGGCGTTAAGCAATTCAGTGAGACCCTGACTCTAAATAAAATACAAAAAAGGGCAGGGCATGTGGTTCAGTGGTTGAATGCCCCTGAGTTCAATCCCTGGTAATCTCCAGCCCCAAAAAAGTTCACTGACAATAGATAGATAGATAGATAGATAGATAGATAGATAGATAGATAGACAGATAGATAGGTAGATAGATAGATAGGTAGGTCGGTTGGTCTTGGCAATTATTTCAGTATGATTTTTCAAGTCGTTAAAACCAGGAAGTTTGAATGAGGGTGGGGCCCTAACTATAGAGGACCATGAATAAATCAACATAAATATTTTAAACCTTTGTAAGATTAAAGCAAAAGTTTCTTTTTAACTCTATAACATATCTATGTTTGATATAATATTCATGCTTTTTCTTGTATAACAGAAGTTCATATCCCCTCCACTCAGATTTTCTTCCTGCTCCAATACTAGGGATCAAACACAGAGTCTCCTATATGCTAGGCAAGTGTTCTACAACTGAGCTATACTGCCAGCCTTTTTTCCATTTTTAGTACCAGGTACTGAACCCAGGGGCATTTAACCACTGAGCCACATCCCAAGCACCTTATATTTTTTATTTCGAGAAAAGGTTTCACTAAGCTGTTTATGGTCTCCCTAAGATGCTCAGGCTGGCCTCAAACTTGTGATCCTCCTGCCTTAGCCTCCATAGAAGCAACAATTACAGGCAAGACCATGCCAAGGCTCAATCCAAACTTTTAAGTAAATTTTTAAATAAATGTTATAATTTATCTGTAAATATTACCATAAGTTCTAATATTTAGAAGTTCTAAAATACAAGGCTGGGGATATAGCTCAGTTGGTAGAGTGCTTGCCTTGCATGCACAAAGCTAGGGATTCAATCCCCAGCACCACAAAAAAAAAAAAAAAAGTTCTAAAACATAAATACAATATTATCACACCCTTAAAATTAGCAATATTTTGTTTGTATCAGATAGCAAGTATTCAAATCTTCCAAGACTACTTTTACAATTAATTGGTTAGAATCAGGATCATTCCAAACAAGATCTCCACATTATATTTTGGTTAATGTGCCCTTTTGGGGGTGGAGGGGCATCCACTAGGGATTGAACTCCGGGGCATTCAACCACTAAGCCACATCCCCAGCCTTTTTTTTGCATTTTATTTAGAGACAGGGTCTGAGTTGCTTAGCACCTCACTTTTGCTGAGGCTGGCTTTCAACTTGCGATCCTGTCTCAGCCTCTCGAGCTGCTGGGATTACAAGCATGTGCCACCACACCTAGCAGTGCCTTTTAATTTATAGGTCTCTTGAGCCTTTTCCTGTTATCATTATTTACTGAAAAAAATACCAGAACACTTGACCTGTATAATTTTCTCCTTTCTAAATTTTATTGATTGTATGTTTTTGAACATACTCTTCTATATCTTGTACAACAGCAGCCCTCCCTTAGCGATATGCTCCTAAACTCCCAATGGGTGCCTTGAACTACAGATAGTACAGAATCCTAAATATACTGTTTTTCATATATACACATACACACACACCTACAATAAAATTTCATTTATAGCCAGGCGCGGTGGAGCAAGCCTGTAATCCCAGCAGTTAGGGAGGGAGGCTGAGACAGCAACGGAGAGGCGCTAAACAACTCAGTGAGACCCTGTCTCTACATAAAACACAAAATAGGGCTGGGGATGTGGCTCAGTGGTCGAGTGCCCCTGAGTTCAATCTCCAGTACCAAAAAAAGAAAAAAAAAATTCATATATAAATTAGGCACAGTAAGAGATTAAAACAATAAGGGCTGAGGATACAGCTCGGTTGGTAGAGTGCTTGCTTTGCACGCACAAGGCCCTAGGTTCAATCCTCAGTAACACACACACACATACAAAAATTAAAACAATAAATCATTATATATAGGCTCAATGCTTTCTAGCACAACTCATTACTATTAGTCAGAATGAGTTTTTTTTTTAGTTGTTAATGGACCTTTATTTTATTTATTTGTATGTGGTGCAGAGAATCGAACCCAGTGCCTCGCACAAGCCAGGCAAGCGCTCTGCCACTGAGCCACCGCCCCAGCCCCAGAATGAGTTTTTTGTTCGTGTCTTCCCCCTCAAAAAAAAATTTTTTTCTCTTTTTTTTGGTACCAGGGATTGAACTCAGGGTTGTACTCAACCACTGAGCCACATCCCCAGCCCTACTTTGTGAGCTCCTTAGTGCCTTGCCATTGCTGAGGCTCCCCCTCAAAATTTCATGCCTTTAGCAAGGCGCAATGCCGCACACCTGTAATCCTAGCACTTTGGGAGGCTGAGACAGGAGAATTGCATGTTCAAAGCCAGCCTCAGCAATGGCGAGGCGCTAAGCAACTCTGTGAGATTCTGTCTCTAAATAAAAATACAAAATAAGGTGGAGATGTGGCTCAGTGGTCGAGTACCCCTGAGAGTTCAACCCCTGGTACCAAAAAAAAAAAATTATTTTCATGCCTTTTCCATCTTAACTGAGAACTTACCACATGCTGTAACTGTAACTTTTGCAGAGTGAGATGCAACAGCAAAACTAGCATGAATTTATTTTCCCTACTTCACAGTGTTACAAATAAATTTATTCTTACCATAGACCTCAGCAATCTCACAACATACTTTTTTTTTTCCTTACTTAAATCAAGAACTTTTACCTTTTCCTTTAAAGGGAGTACTTTGAAGCTTCTCTGACATAAATGAACTGCCAATATCACTACTCTTAATAATAGCTTTGGGGCCATTATTAAGTCAAATAAGGGTTATTTCAACATAGGTAATGCAGGACAGCTACTAAGTGACTATAGGCTACAGCATGAACATGCCAAGATGATTCATGTCCTAGATGGAATATAAACGAGATTTCATCACACTACTCGAAATAGTGCACAAACTAAAATTGATGAAGTCTCTCAAAGTTTTCATTACTATCTTCAGACTGAGTTTGATTCACATAACTGAAATGGCAGAAAGCAAAGTTACAGATAAGGAGAGGATTACTGCATTTGGTTTTCCAGGAGAGCTTTGCAAGATGAATGTTTGATTCTATCCCCTTCCTCTCAGAATAACTGGATTCTATAGTATTTCCCAAAGATGATAAGGAAAGTATTTATTATAATTTTAGCATTATGAAGTTATGGATTTGAAAACAGTTGATGTGTTTTGATCCTCATATATTTCTCCTTTTATTTGCCCTCCTTGTCCTGTGAGCAATCAGTCTGGTAGAAACCCTTTGAAGCCTCTGTCTCAGTGATCAATGATCCCTTTCTTACTTTCTGGTATGAGAAAATATTCTGAATACTTCCAGTCTCAGGTCTACAATCAATTATCTCTGCACGAATCCCTGGTTTCTTTTAGAGAAAACAGTAATAAATACATTATCATACCCTATGTCTCATTCTTGTAAAAATTCCCTTGTTTTTACCCTCCTCCCCATTATTCCAAAGTAATAGGATAATTACTATTATCCACCTAATAGGCAATGATCCATATAGCCGTCTACCCTGATCTAAGAACTTGTCTTTGCACAAATTAAGGGGAAAAAAGAGAAGTAGGAGTCACAGGCAAAACAGGACAAAATTTTTTGAAAATTTTTTGAAACTTCAAAAAATTAAGGTACATGGGGCTGGGGTTGTGGCTCAGTGGCAGAGCACTTTCCTTGCACATGTGAGGCACTGGATTCGATTCTCAGTACCACATAAAAAATAAATTAAAAAAAATGTGTCCATCTATAACTAAAAAAAACTTTTTTGAATTAAGGTACAAGTAATAAAATTGGAATATGCCTATTTCAAAAAACAAACAGTACATATGCACAAAAATCAGAATTTAAAAACTGATGAAAGTTAAAGTGTGTAAAAACCCTGGATAAGCATTTTACCTACCTTCAGACACTTTCTGCAATTTGAAACTCAATTTCTCTTTATTATATGCACTTATGTGACCAAGAAATTAGGATCAAACTTCAACTTGAAAACATAATTATCATAATTTTTTAAATCAATTTACAAACAAATCAATTCATAATTAAAGTCTGATATGGTCTCTTAAAGTCTGATACGGTCTCTTTCTAAACCAGAGACCCAGAGGGGACAAGTAGAGTGGCAGCAGCAAGTGGCCAGTCAGAAATATAAGAAAGATCTGGCCTCTTAATGAGCAACTTAGTGTTTACTGGCACCCCTTACATCTTTTCTGAAGGGGGAAAATGTGTCATTGGGTCTCCTCCGCAATGTTTAGCAAAAGGTAATCTAACAAATAATCAAATAAATTTTTCAATCCAAGCCTCAGGCAGATTGCAAAGACCTAAAAAGTTTAAATGTTACTCAATCTGGATTTTAAGCAGTATTGTTCCACTTCCATTTTGCAACTTAAATGATACAATTTACTTTGTAAGACTTTTTTTAAAAGCCAACAGTCCAGCCAGGTGCCCTGGCACAGGCCAGTAATCCCAGAACTTTGGGAGGCTGAGACAGGAGAATCGCCAGTTCAAAGCCAGCCTCACAATGATGAGGCACTAAGCAACTCAGTGAGACCCTGTCTCTACATAAAACACAACATAGGGCTTAGGATGTGGCTCAGTGGTCAAGTACCCCCAAGTTCAATTCCCAGTACAAGAAAAAAAAAATCCAACGGTCTTGATTTATTTCTAATAACTTATAAATTCTCCCATGTTACTTTAAATAAGCTCTTAAAAAGAATTTTAAAACTAAATAATACAGCAAATAAAGCTCCAATAACACTACAAAAAAAGATTCTAGCAATTACTGATCAGATGATCAGTAAGCCACTGAATTTATTGTTGAAGTTTCTTCAATCATAGTTCCAGACATTTGGTACTACATTGCTTTTACTGAAAAAAATCTCACTCAACAAATGTTTACCAACTTACTAAGACTTATTTACTCTTCTAATAGTCACCTATTACACAATTCTCATCTTACAAGAGATCTCTTGTTGATCTCCAGAGCATGAAATCAGAGATGGCTTCAGTATGTAGATCCACAAGTAAAAATAGAACAGATTCCAGCAACTCGAGAAGGCACAGGAAGAACATAACAAACCTTATTTAAGAAAACCACCCATGGTTGTATTCAAAAACAAAAAAGAAGATGATATTTGCCATGTTTTGGATACAAACTGTTGAATAAATTAAGATTGTATTCTTTGAACTAGTTTTACTTTAGGATTACTAACAGAATTCTAACATCTGCTATTGATATGTCTAGATAGCATTCAAAATTGCTACACAAAACTTTTTTCTCTTGCTAGGCATGGTGGCGTACACATGTAACCCTAGCAGCTCAGGAGACTGAAGCTAGAGGATCACAAGTTCAAAGCCAACCTCAGCAACTTAGCAAGATCCTATCTCAAAAATAAAAAGAAGAGCTGGGGATTTGGCTCAGTGTTTAAGCGCCCTGGGTTCAATCCCTGGTACCAAAGAAAGAAAGGAAGAAAGGGAGGTGGGGAAGGGAGGGGAAGAGGAAGGGAGGGAGGGAGGAAGAAAATACATACGTGTGTGTATATATATAAAGAAAGGAACTCATATAGGATACAAAAGGGAATTTCTCCAAAAGGTAAGTTCCTAAAAATAGAGGGTCTGGGGTTCGTTTTTAAAGATACTACCTTGCCCCCAGTACAAGGTACTTTACAGAGATATATAAAATGCAAAACAATAAATTGAATATTAAAGAGAAACAAAGTAGGAACATTAAACAGAATAAAAAAATATGGATAACATAAAAATCGCTTTAAAATGCATCACAGACTCCTATAAATTCACAAGGCTAAGTCTACAATTTCAGCTCTAAACTAATTAAGTATTCAATTTTTTAAGATTGTTCAGTGTGTTCAAGATTTCTAGTAGCTAACATGAAAAAGGAAATCTGATCAGATAGTACACAACTAACTGCTAGGAAAACTCAAAAACCAATCTTTTATGATTAAAGAGAATTATTTGCATTGCTATAAGAATATCTTTAGTCCTAAAGGAAGTCTCCTTTAAAAAAGCATTATAGGGGCTGGGATTATGGCGCAGTGCTAGCGTGCTCGCCTAGCACACGTAAGGCACTGGGTTCGATCCTCAGCACCACATAAAAATAAAAAAAAATAAAGATATTCTGTCACCTACAACTAAAAAATAAACATTAAAAAAAAAAAAGCATTATGATATAGCCGAGCACAGTGGTACACGCCTGTGATCCCAGCACTTTGGGAGGCTGAGACAGGAGAATTGCGAGTTCAAAGCCAGCTTCAGCAACGGCGAGGCGCCAAGCAACTGAGTGAGACCCTGTCTCTACATAAAACACAAAATAGGGCTGGGGATGTGGCTCAGTAGTCTAGTACCCCTGAGTTCAATCTCCTGTACCAAAGGGTGAGGGACATTATAATATAACATTTTTGCAACATCTGAAATGAGTTTCAAAGGGCTTCTGCATATAGCATACACCTACAGGTAAGGTAAAGATGGCAGTGACATCACATCAAAGCACAACTTAGTAACGACACAACTGGTGTAAATTAGGAGTACAGTTCTCTGCCTAGTTCGAAGTAGAGTTTATGAGGATTTAAAACACTTTTAACAGAGGAGAGGAAGAAGAGGAAAAGCAACAGGCAGGTAATTTCCAAAATGATATGAGAATCCAAATGAGAGAAACAGATTGTCCCCTTCCTCTACCAAATAACACATTGACAATACTGACTATAATTTCAAAGGATTCCAGACTACAATGTCCATCCAAGAATTCCCTGGGATCTCAGAAAAACTAGACCTAGAGGAACAGATTGAGTGCAGAGCCTCAGTAAAGATAAGCTACCTGGTAGCAGGAAATAAATCTCAGATTATTCACTAGTGAAGTACCTCCATAGTACATACAAGTACAGTTATATATCATCTAAAAAGTCAACCAAGAGAAAACCAAAGGTAAAACAAACGTTTTCTGTGTGCTAATGAGTTCTTAGGACTTAATTATGAGTACTTAAAATGGCTTAATACCCTTCTTACTTAAAATGAATTAATACTCTGCACTACCAACCCCAACCATTTTAGACTCTAAGTTTCCCTAGCTGTACTGTCTTTAAAATATCTGACTAGTTCCTAGCTTTCCTCCACCTATATGCTCCTTCAATTTTATGGTGATTATAAGTTCGATTGTCTTCTCCACTAAACAAAAGCACATCCTAAAAGAAGCAATTTCTCCAATGTCTCCCAAACCCAATATTTCTAAAGAGAGAATTTAAGATTCACTTAATGAATGAGAGGAACGCCAATCAAGAGCAAATTCTCCTTAAAATTTTGAATCCTAGCTGGGCGCAGTGGCACACACCTGTAATCCAAGCATTTTGGGAGGCTCAGACAGATATGAGTTCAAAACCAGTCTCAGCAACAGCAAGGTGCTAAGCAACTCAGTGAGACCCTGTCTCTACATAAAACACAAAATAGGTTGAGAACCCCTGAGTTCAATCTCCAGTACAAAAAACAAAACAAAAGAAGCTATACACCAAGAACACACATTGTATTATCTCATTCTGGACATTTATATGAAATATCCAGAAAGGGACAGTAAGTAGATTAATGAGTTGTCTGGGAGTGAAGCTGGTGAATACTAATGTGCAAAAAATTGGGGGGAGGGGGTGGTTAAAAAAAAAAGCTGGGAAATAAGGCCATGATAATGGTTGCACAACTCTATAAATGTACTTTAAAAACTGAACTATATACTTAAAATGAGAGAATTCTATGGCATACAAATTAAACCTCAATAAAGCTGTGATTTGAAAGTACATAAAAACAGCTATAATAAAAAAATTAGAGGGCTGAGGTTGTGGCTCAGTGGTTGAGCACTCGCCTCGCATGTGTGAGGCACTGGGTTCGATCCTCAGCACCACATAAAATAAATAAGAAAGGTATTGTGTTCATCTACAACTAAAAAAAAAATATAAAAAAAAACAAATTAGAGTAATTAAGCTGGGCAAGGTGGCTCATGCTTGTAATCCCAGCACTTTGGGAGGCTGAGACAAGAGAATTGCGAGTTCAAAGCCATCTTCAGCAAAGGCCAGGCACTGAGCAACTCAATGAGACCCTGTCTCTACATAAAACACAAAATAGGGCTGGGGATGTGGCTCAGTGGTCGAGTGCCCCTGAGTTCAATCCCTGGTACAAAAAAAAAAAATTAGAATAATTAAAAATAGATTTAAGTAGGTTAAAATAAACAGTGATATGTAAAAAAAAAAATAGATTTAAAAAAAGAAGAACTTGAGTTCTTAGAAATTAGAAATAAAAATGATTGCCAAAGTGAAAAATTAAATGGGCAATTTAAACAACAAAGCAGGCATGCCTAAGAACCAAGTTACTAATCTGAAAAACAAAGTGGAGGAAGGCTCTATAATATACAGACAAAAGACAGAAAAGTATACTATGAATAGCAAAGGACAAGAAAAAGGGATTAAAGAACTCAAACACCTGATTGACAGGCGACAAAGTAGAGGACTATGGAGGTAAGTAAGGTCTGTCCCTCACCCAAGACCAGATACAAAATAAGATATTGATAGGTACACATACATACATACATAGAGCTGGGGATATAGCTCAGTTGGTAGAGTGCTTGCCTCGCATGCACACAGACCTGGGTTCAATCCCCAGCATCACAAAAAAAAAAAAAAAAAAAATTAAGAAAGAAAATGACATACATACATAAATGAAAGGCCTTTCTGAGTCAGAGACCTAAGACCAAAGAGCCCATTGAGGTTTTTTTTTTTTTTAACACTTATTTTTAGTTGTAGGTGGACAGAATATCTTTTATTTTTTTTTAATATGGTGCTGAGGATCAAACCCAGTGCCTCACACGTGCTAGGTGAGCACACTGCCACTGCGCCATAACCCCAGCCCAAGCCCATTGAGTTGTTGTTTTTTTTTTAATATTTTTTTAGTTGTGGATGGGCATGTCTTTATTCATATATTTTATGTGGTGCTGAGGGTCGAACCCAGTGCCTCACACATGCAAGGCAAGCGCTCTGAGCTACAATCCCAGCCCCCCATTGAGTTTTAAATGAACAAATAAAACATCGTATCTTAAACACAAGGGTAAACACAAAGGTAAAGAAAATCCTTTGAAACTTCAAGAAAAATTAACAGGAAAAAAAATTAGACTGATCTGGATCATTTTTCATTTACTGTCTTCTTAGGAGGAATTCCGGATACAGTACACAAGGAAACAATAACAAAGTTCCAAGGGAAAAAGACTGTGAACTCAGAATTCAATCCTCAGAAAACCTAGTAGTCAAATGTGGGGTTGAAATGCCGTAATTCCACTTGAAAACACAAGGGCATTTTTCTTTTCTTTATTTTTTTACTTTTTCTTTTCTTTTTTTTAGTTGTAGGTGGACACAATATCTTTATTTTATTTACTTTTATGTGGTGCTGAGGATTGAACCCAGTTCCTCACGCATGTGAGGCAAGTGCTCTACACTGAGCTGTAATCCCAGCCCCACAATCGCATTTTTCAATATGCATGGAATCAAAATTAACCAAGTGGGGCTGGGATTGTGACACAATGGTAGAACACTTGCCTAATGGGAGGCAATGGGTTTGATCCTCAGTACCACATAAACGTAAGTAAATAAAATAAATATATTGTGTCCATATGCAACTAAAAATATTTTTTAAAAAATAATCAATCATATACTCTTTATAAAAATCAGGAAGAG
>JAQQSJ010004469.1:0-10456 GCA_028644305.1 Xerus rutilus
AAAAAAAGCTGTCATTGTTAGAAGAGATATATCTATTTAAAGGAAAGCAAATCATCGGTAAGAATCAGGCTGCCTTTCCTCTTTAGTTACAGCTCTGAATATTTTAAGGATTTTTGCCCCATGGTGAGCTCCTCCAGTGATGTTCACACTTTAAAAACAGAAATTGTATTTATAAAAATGGGATTCCGTTTAATTACAAATAAAGCAAAAGGGCTGCTTTGGTTGAAACAGAGAGGCCCCAGAGGTCTGGTCACCTACTTATCCTCCTTGTTCATAATGTCATGGAATTTTAGGGTAAGACAGTGACATACTTGACATCAATTTGAGAATTTCCCCCCTGAACATAAGAGCTCTAAGGAACCCAGTTTGAAAACCCCTGAATGGTAGGAAGCAGGACTCAAAGCTAGTACCAAGGATGATGTTAGAGCATAACCAGGATCACTACGGACCTCGCAATGATGAAGGAGGTGCTCTTGCAACACTTCAGATTATACCAGTGGCAGGTGGGAACTCTCATCATGACGTGGGTCATAACCTAATGATGACAGAGGCTTGTAGGTTGTTTGGTTTTTGTTTTTCTGATATTGGAGTAGCCATATATTGATTGATTTAATTGATAACACCAAACTGCAGTCATAACAAGGTTACCTGTGAGGGGGAAATCATCTGCTTTGCGAAGTAGTTTCATGGAATGCACTGCCACTGAAAACCCTGGTGGGACAACGCCCACTCTGGCCCAGAGATAGCCATGGGACAGCACTGCACCACCTGGACAGAAGGCTTGAACGGGCTCCCCAGTCAGAGTATCCTTACCAGCATTCGGTGATAGGCAACCCTTTCTCCTCTTTGGGTGAAACATTAAGGAAGAATGAGGCGTGCAAAAGAAAAGATCCAGAACTGTGGCTGGATGACATCAAAAGAAACCTCTGTAATGTGCAGGAGCTTATAATCCCAGTGCTAGATGGGCAGAACGAGATATTCTGCTGGGATAAGGAAAGGGGAGGTGGGCTGCTGTTCCTCAAGCAGTGTGGAAGAAGAATGGTTGACCCCTCCCCTCTTTCTTTGGCAGTCATTACACCTTCAAGAAGGGGGAAAAAAAAAAAAGAGTGGGCATAGTTCAGTGGTAGAGCACCTGCTTACCATGAACGAGGCACTGGGTTCCATCTCAGCACCATGCGCACACACACACACAGAAAGAAAAGAAATAAAAGGGAAAAAAAAAGGTCTGGACCTAGCTGATGGAAGAGAATATTCCTGACACAGGTTTATTCCTGACAATGGTAAATAGAAGGTTTTCATAGAAAAACAAAGCAAAACAAGAGGCTACAGTTTTCTTCCCATGCCCCCTCAGATCAGATCAAGTTCCTTGATAACAATCCAACCCCAGAGGAATAATCTTCCCATTAAATGTGCACAGTACCACAGAATGTGATGCAAATTCTTTGGCAGGTGCCTTGTAAAAAAACAACAACAGAGAAATGGGCAAAAGACATGCATAGGCATTTCACAGAGGAGGCAAATAATCAAAAAGATATCCAAGCCAAGTCATTCCTCAGGGAAATGCAAATGCAGGCCGCAGTGAGCTACTATTTTCTGCCTATAAATGAACAAATATTAAGAACTCTGATGATGGTCAGTGTGAAAGAGGATATAAATTACAGGATTTTTTTTCTTAAAGGAAATGTAAATTGGTATAACCACTTTGGAAAACAATTTGTCATTTTGTTGTAAGACTGAATGTGCATGTAACTAGGATTTGATAGTGTCACTTCTGAATATATATTCTAGATCAGGTTTTTTTCAAATATGTTGTGAAATCAATTTAGTAATACACAACTAACCTACCTAGCTTCCTTCCTTCCTTTCTTTCTTTTCTTCCTTTTTTTTTCTAAACATTTTTCTAGTTGTAGATGGACACAATACCTTTGTTTTAGTTTTATTTATTTATTTTTAATGTGGTGCTGAGGACTGAACCCAGTGAGCTATAACCTCAGCCCCTCTTTCTTTTTGAAACAGGATCTTCCTATGTTGCCCAGGCTGACTTTGAGTTTCTTGAGCTCAGATGATCCTCCTGCCTCAGTCTACCGAGTAAGTAGCTGGGACTACAAGAATGTACCCACAGTCAATATTTTTAACATATAAAATAGAATTTTTTATATGCCCTACAGTATTAAGTGTGGCTATTTCAATTTTTGTATCTGTCCTACAGTATTAAGTGTGGCTATTTCAATGTAAATATTACCATCTTAGAAACCATCTCTAGTCCCAAGGACTTACTGGAATACAAGCATCGATTATGAGCTCTTGGGCTTACAAAGGTGGAGCAAACTTCCATACCTTTGTGTTATGGTCTGAACTGTATCTCCCATCCCCAAATTTATATGTTGAAGTCCTAACCCAAATACCCTAGAATTCCTTATTGAAATAAGGTAATTAGAAATGTAATTAATTAAAGTAAGATGAGGTCATATCAGAGTAGAATGGACCCTTAATTCAATAAAATTGGTCTTATAAAAAGGACAGATTTGGACATGGACTCTGATGCTTACAAACATACCACATGAAGAGGAGGGTAGAAATCAGGGAGAAAGCAGCAGAAGCCAAGGAAGCCCAGAAATGTCCAGCAAACTACCAGGAGTGAAGGGAGAGGCCTGGAGTTCATTCTCTCACAGCCTTTGGAAGGAATCAACTTTGCTGACGCTTGATCTTGGACTTCTAGTCTCTGGAACTATGAGACAACAAATTTCTATTGTTCTAATTTCTCCAGCTTGCGGTACTTCGTTAGACCAGTCCTAACAAATGAATACCCTTTGGTTCTTTAAGATTTAGAAAAATGGCTAGGTGTGGTGGCCCCCACCTGTAATCCCAGTGACTCTGGAGACTGAGACAGGAGGATTTCAAGTTCAAGACCAGCATCAGCAAATTGGTGAGGCCCTAAGCAAATTAGTGAAATTAGCGAATTAGCAAATTTCTGTCTCAAAATAAAAAATAAAAAGGGGCCAGGTGCGGTGGCACACGCCTCTAATCCCAGAGGCTCGGGAGGCTAAAACAGGAGAATCATGAGTTCAAAGCCAGCCTCAGCAATAGTGAGGTGCTAAGCAACTCGGTGAGACTCTGTCTCTAAATAAAATACAAAACAGGGCTGAGGATGTGGCTCAGTGCTCGAGTACCCCTGAGTTCAATCCCTGGTACCAAAAAATAAATAAATAAAATACAATAGATAAAAAGGGCTGGGGGTGTGGCTCATTGATAAGGCACCCCTGGATTCAATTCTAGTGCCTCCTCCCAAAAAAAAGATTTATAAAAATGCTTAATCTCCTATTTAAATATTTTAATTATGACCTCTGTAGGTTTACAGTCAAGATTTGAAATCAGAATAGTTGTAGCAATGAATCTCAGCTGGCTGGCTGGCTGGCTGGCTAGTTTTCTTTTTATTTAGTATTCCATTTTCTCTTTCTTTCTTTCTTTCTTTCTTTCTTTCTTTCTTTCTTTTTGAGGAGGGTATGGGGGATTGAACTCAGGGCTTTGTACATTGTAGACAAATGTTCTACCATATAACTACATTCTCAGGCTCTTTTATTTTTATTTTGAGACAAGGTCTCATATAAATTGCCAAGGCTGGCCTCAAACTTGCCATCTTCCTGCCTCAGCCTCCTCTCCTGAGGCTGGAAATGCATCTTGCCCTTAGGCTTTTTTTTAAAGACATAAGAGTCTCACTATGTTGCCCAGGCTCCCTTTAACTCCTGGGCTCCAGTGATCCTCCTGCCTTGGCTTTCTGAGTAGCTAGGACTCAAACTAAAACTGAATTGTTTAATTGTAAAACTGCCTCTTTATTATGGGTGGTAGGGGGCTAGAGATTGACCCTAGAGCCTCATGCATGCTAAGTATGTGCTGTACTAGTGAGCTACCCCTTCACCTTGCCTCTGCCTTTTAATTGGCTGTTTGACCTCAAATTAATCACCCTCTTGGGATTGTGTTCTTATGTGTGTAATTGTCATGATACTGATAATTACCCCCATTTACCCACATGGTGGTAAATGAGCCCAGTGAGATAATACATGGGAAAGGGTTTTGTAATTGTAAAGCATTATATCACTGTGTAAAGTATTACATTTTTCACCCATTAAGGGGTCAATAGTGATTATAGATGGATCTTCTAATATATTGTGCATATTAATATATTGGATAATGGATATCCAAATGTCACCAGCATGGAATGTTGATAAGACAAAACTGAGTTAATGGTTACTGCAGTAAGGGACATTACCACCTCAACAGAACTTGAATAGGTCTTGTAGGGGAAAAGAAAACATTGGGATTTGTTGAGAATCTGAAGTTTGGTTTAAGGCCCATCTTTCAATATGGGATCTAGAGTGGGACTGGGTAAGAATTATCGTGTATTGGTTTAGAATTTATGGAAGCAGCAAGGTGAGGATTTTGAGACAGGGTTTCAGAGTATTAGGATACAAACTATTGATGCTCTCTATGGAAAGAGTTGGAAATTCCTGCAATGAACAATAAAGATTTTGCCTGGGAAAGAGTCTCCTGAAATAGCAAAGCAATTCTGATAAATAGAATAGAATCATTGAAGCCAGGCGTGATGACGCAAGCCTGCAATCCCAGTACTTAGGGAGGCTGAGACAGGAGAATTGCGAGTTCAAAGCCAGCCTCAGCAACCGCGAGGCGCTAAGCAACTCAGTGAGACCCTGTCTCTACATAAAAAAAAAAAAAAAAAAAAAAACACAAAATAGGGCTGGGTATGTGGCTCAGTGGTCCAGTGCCCCTGAGTTCAATCCCCAGTACCAAAAAAAAAAAAAAAAAAAAAAAAATAGAATCATTAAGTCAGGTTCACATAGACGAGTATGTAATTTTGGTCATTGTGTTCAAACCCTATGGGGGTGGAGGGAGATGGCTTCTGTCCACAAGTACAAAATGTGGGTAAAGCACCTTGGTCACTGCTCGTATTTCCCTGTTGTAGTTTGGATCTTAAATGTCCCCCACAGGCCCATGTGTTGAAAGCTTAGTCCCCAGCCTATGGTGCTATTGGGAGGTGGTAGAACCATCAGAAGGTGGGGCCTATTGAGGGAAATTAGGTCATTGTGACCATGCCCTTGAAGGGGATGTCGGGACCCTGGCCTCCTCCTTCCTCTCTTTGCTTTCTGGCTGCATTTGGTGAGCAACTTTGTTCTACCACATACTTCCTGTCATGATGTACTGTGACACTACAGCCCCCAAAGCATGGACTCAACTGAGCATGGACTGAAACCTCTGAAACCATGAACCAAAATAAAACTTTCTTCCATTTAAATTGATTTTTTCAAGTATTTTGTCATAGTAACTAACATGCTGCCCATTCCCTCTCTTGCAGGCAGACTCAGCTAGCTATTTTCCAGCTGGGTTCTTTCTCCCAAGGTTAGTGAGATCTTCATTCAAGATGGCTCTTTGCCAGAACTTTTTCTTGTGTTGATCCTCAAACTCATTTCTTCCTGCCTTAAAACGCATTGCTAACTTTAGTTAATCTTCTGAAATCCTCATTGTCATAAAAGCCTCCGGAACAGAGGAGTTTTACTTTAAGGAAGGCTTCAACCCAGATGAACAATTCTATTATGTGGACAATTCTGGAGGGAAAAATCATTTTCTGAAGAAGGTGAGTAGTGCTCTTCTCCTTCCGTCACCCCATTGCCCATGTCCACTTTGGCTTCAAGACCAAGATGGTAGGCGGTCACTCAGCCCACTCAACTTTTTGTTCCTTCTGTTGAGCTGCCTAGACAAAGTCTCCACTAGTGTCAATTATGTGCACTGTGAGAAGCACTTCTTTACATTAAAAATGGGTATAGGGCCTCCTGACTTAAATTTGGAAGAGGCTACCAAGTACTAGGTGACCCATGTCTAATTTATGTAGGTCCAATTTCCTACCCACTACCTGTTTCCAGCCTTCTTCACCTCCTCAAGGCTGATTTCTTGCTTTAAAAAGTTATTTTGAAGAACTGGTAATTCTCTCCACATTGTGAAATCAAGTGAATGAATGGTTCATTGTTAAAGTCATTCCACGGAACAAAGCAATCTCTCCTTCAAACCAGAGTTAGGAGTGTTGGAGCAAATGTTATCATTAAGTCAAGTGTTTGTCTACGTTTCTTGTTTGCAGCCCAGCATACACAAGCATTCCTAAGTACTGACTTTTGGGTATTCCACCAATGTATTTGTCCAATGCAAATGAATTTGTAGATGAAGATGTAATAAAGTACACTAATACTACCTATCTTTTCTGAACGGGTTCAAAGATACTTGAGCTGTTTGAAAATTGAGACATTTTATGGAGAGTAGGAAAACTAGCTAGCAGTTTCCTGAATTGCTAAGATTATTTGTTAGAGTTAAGGTTACCAATAGAATTATACTTTCAATATATGCCCAACCTACCAATCCACTTATAATCTCTGTTGATTTGTGAGAAACAAAGATGTAATTTACTGACTAAACCAGTCATGCAGTATTATAAGTGGAGCAAAATAACAGATATTCTACAGAAGTAAAAACACTTGTCTTTGATTTCTAACACTGTGATCATGGAATTTGAATTGATTCTGAGTTGGATCTTTTGGGGTGAAAAAGTGTCACTAAGGGTCCCTAAACTTTCTGCTAGATGATGTTACTTTAAAAAAAATTATGAGGGCTGGAGTTGTAGCTCAGTGCTAAAGTGCTTGCTTAACATGTGTGAGGCACTGGGTTTGATTCTCAGCACTACATATAATAAATTAATTAAATAAAGGTCTATCGACTATGTAAAGTCTATCAAACTAATGTAATGTAATTTAATCAAAGATGCTTTTGCAAAGATGCAAAAATATATATAAAAATTAAGTTTACTGAATTAATTTGGGGAGGGGTTAAAAAATTATGGTAGGGCTGAGAGTGTAGCTCAGTGGTAGAGCACTTGCCTGGCATTCCTGAATTCCTGGGTTCCATCCCTAGCACCACACATACACACATACACAGTCAAATATACACA
Source organism: Xerus rutilus (assembly GCA_028644305.1). Classification (NCBI taxonomy): domain Eukaryota; kingdom Metazoa; phylum Chordata; class Mammalia; order Rodentia; family Sciuridae; genus Xerus; species Xerus rutilus. Next base: position 7,007 of record JAQQSJ010004469.1, read on the forward strand.
GCATAAGGTTTATCATCTTAACTGTTTTTAAGTGTATACAGTTCAATGACATTTAATACATTCACACTGTTATTCACCATCCATCTCAACACAAACAACACTTTGTGTGTGTGTTTGGTGCTGGGGTCAAACCCAGGACCTTTTGCCTGCTCAACAAATGCTCTACCATTGAGCTACCCTCATCTCCAGCACTTTTTCATCTTGTAAAAATTGCTTTTCAGAATCTTTACACATTAACTCTCCGTTCTCCTCTCCCCTAGGACTTGGCAAACACTATTATATTATTCTATCTCTATGAATTTGACTATTCCAGGTAGCCAGTGTAAGGGAAATCATATAATATTTGTGCATTGTTTTTGTTTCGTGTGTGCGTCTGGCTTATCTCAGCACAGCATATTCAAGGTTCATGTATGTTGTAGCATGTGGCAGAATTTTTTTCTTTTTAAGTCTGAGTCATATTCCATTGAATGTATGTACCATATTTTTGTTTGTCCTTTCATCTGTCAATAGACACTTGGGTTGTTTCCACCTGAGATGTTACTTTTCAAATCTTCTTTCCTGATGTCTTATATCTCTGAGTCACTAGAGTTGATCACAAATGGGGAGTGGTGGTGGGGAGAGTGCTGGAGGTGAGAAAATAAGAAAGATAAGGGCAGGTAAGAGGGCAAAGAGGAGACAAGGTGGGCAGCTAAGTTTCTGTGGAGTGAGGTAGAAAGGGCCACACTCTCCTAAGAGGCCAGGTAGACAGCAGCAAGATCTTCCAAAAAAGTTCTACCAAAAAAATAAATAAATACATAAATTTAAAAAATACATATTTAATGTATAAAATACAAAAAAAAAAAGTCTATCAGAAGCCATTTGTCGTAGTTGTCAGTGTCTTTGGACCCCCAAGTTTAGAACCCCTGGTTTAAAGAGATTCACACATAGTATCCTGTAGGTGACTCTAGAATTACACTAGCATTTCTACATAAATTTTACTGAAGCCTACCAGAAAGACCTAATCTAACTAATGAAGTCAGTGTGATGATTTTGATCTAGTTCAAATGACCAGTTAGGAAATGTGAGTTCTGGTCCCCCTTTCACCTTGACAGCAATATTTTTTAAACTTGAGTTTTCAGTTTGAAATGGGATCATGTTACATGTTCTTCATGAATTATGAAAACAAAAACAAAACTTGACCTTGGGCAAATTAGACTGTAAGACATTCTATAAGTAAAATGTCAATAATCTCAGTATACTAACAAACTCAATGTAAATAGTTGTACATTAATTTAAATGCAAAAGCTGCATCACTGCATCTGATTTGCACATTAACCCTATGAGAAGGTTAAGGTAGGTATTACCAAACATTCTACATGTGAGGAAACTACCTTTTAGAAGTATGTGACATAGCTAAGGTTACATAGTAAGAAGTTGTAGCATTGGAACTGGAAACCAGGTCATCTAAATTTATTTATTTATTTATTTATATTTTTTAGTTGTAGATGAACACAATACCTTTATTTATATTGTATGTGGTGCTGAGGATTGAACGCAGTGCCTCACACGTGCAAGGCAAGTGCTCTACCACTGAGCCACGACCCCAGCCCAGGTCATCTAAATTTAATACTTATTTCCTTCCTTCCTTCCTTCCTTCCTTCCTTCCTTCCTTCCTTCCTTCCTTCCCTCCCTCGCTACCTCCCTCCCTCCCTTCCTTCCCTCCCTCCTTTCCTTCCTTCCTGGGATTGAACTTGGGGGCACTTAACCACTGAACCACATCCTCGTTACTTTTTTGTATTTTATTTAAAGACAGGGTCTCACTAAGTTAATTAGGGCCTTGCTAAGTTACTGAGGCTGGCTTTGAACAAGATCCTCCTGCCTCAGCCTCCAGAGCTGCTGAGATTACAGGAGTGCCCCCAACCCCTGAGCCCCGCCCTTATGATATTTCTTTAGGTCAAGCATTTTTTTTATTCCTGGCAAAAGAGACAGAGGTAAATTGAATTTCAATATGGACTGGGTGAAATACTAATAATCTGCAAGTTGTAAGTTCTGGTTTTGCTACTAACAAATTATCTCATGTGAGATAAATAACATTATCACACCCACTCAAATGAGTGATGTGCCCTGAGACTACTGAAAGTAGAATTTAACCCAAACTGTCCCATCTGAAGAGTCCACCACCTTTACTTCCATTCTAGAAGCATGTCTTTAGTTTTGGCTTATGGTTTCCTAAAGAAAAATGCATACAGAATTTAAAACTAATGTAATGTAATTTAATCAAAGATGCTTTGATTAAAGGGAGTGAAGGTTCCAGAAGGACCCCCAGGGAGAAACTGTTCACCAGGTGTCTTGAGGAATCCCAGGAGGATCAACTGCCTGTCAGCTTGACCAGATACATGCCTCACTGAAGCATCTCTCCACCCGCTGTCCCTTTTCTCTCTCCAGCCAGAAGGGTGGTGTTTGCATTTTATGAGGTAAAGCAAGTCATTCCGTCCTCCCAGTACTTCGAAACTCATTCCGCTAGGAATTCACCCATTCCTACATGGGGTTATATCTACTCCTGGTGTATGTTGTGGGACCAACCAAAAGCGATCCTTGAGCACTTCTAAAAATATTATGTGCTACACATATTGAATGATTTTAAACCTAAATAGAGAGAGAAAAGAGAGAGCAGGCTTCCCCTTCGCTGGGACGGTTTAATGGGAAGTAACGTGTGGAGTTGAGTCCTTCATGTCCCTCCTAGACCCTGGGCCTGCTGCTGCTCGCAAGAATCTCCCAGGATCCGAGGGAGGCACCGCTCTGCAGAGGTGACAGTCTGTTGCAAGAGTGGCTGCGCGCCAGGTCAGAGCAGCCAAAGAGCAGAGGACGGAGGGCGGAGGGCAGGTCGCGCTCCAGGAGCTGGCGACACTTAATCACGCCTTTTCAGCGAGTGCACCAGTAAGGAAGGTACTCCAGCCACCACGTGCAGGGCACAGATCACACCTCCTGTGTGAACAGTGGCAAGGACAGCGACTTCTCAGTATTGGAGATATTGTTGAGTTTTCCGGGTAACTTCAACTTCTTCAAGAATCCAAACCACAAATTGTAAATTTTGGTTGGTTTTTGAAACTTTCTAAATATTCCTTTTAATTTTTCTTGGTGTGCTTCTGGGTCCTCTTTATGGGACTTCCTTACTGTTCCAGGTGAGGACCTTTAAGGTGTGTGTGGCTTCTCTGCTGCCCCCACCACACTCATCCCTCATCCCTGTTTTTTTTCTTCTTCTTTTTAGTATTTAGGCATATGTATTTCCTTGAAAATGATAAAGTCATTTATAAATAAACTTTAAACTTACTTAAGTGGCAAGCTATAGATCTCATTCTTTTCATAGGGTCTTCAGTGTTTTGGTTTAGGGAACTATCCATGTGCTGCTATATTTAAGTCTACTGAATTGCTTCAGACCATGGTGCAGACTTCCTCCTTCTCACCCTCCCT
>JAQQSJ010000447.1:0-10160 GCA_028644305.1 Xerus rutilus
GAATAGCCAAAGTAATCCTTAGCAAGAAGAGTGAAGCAGGAGGCATCACAATACCAGACCTCAGATTATACTACAAAGCTATAGTAACAAAAACGGCATGGTACTGGCATCAAAATAGACATGTAGACCAATGGTATAGAATAGAAGACACAGAGACAAACTCACTTAAATACAGTTATCTTATACTAGACAAAGGTGCCAAACACATACATTGGAGAAAAGATAGCCTCTTCAACAAATGGTGCTGAGTAAACTGGAAATCCATATGCAACAAAATGAAACTAGATCCCTATCTCTCACCATGCACAAAATTCAACTCAAAGTGGATCAAGGACCTGGGAATCAGACCAGAGACCCCACGCCTAATAGAAGAAAAATAGTCCTAAATCTTCATCATGTTGATTAGGACCTTACTTCCTTAACAAGACTCCTATAGCACAAGAAGTAAAATCAAGAATCAATAAATGGGATGAATTCAAACTAAAAAGCTTCTTCTCAGCAAAAGAAACAATCAATGAAGTGAACAGAGAGCCTACATTCTGGGAACAAATTTTTACCACATGCACATCATATAGAGCACTAATCTCCAGGATATATAAAGAACTCAAAAAACCTAACACCAAAAAACAAACAACCCAATCAATAGATGGGCTAAGGAGATGAACAGGATTGTATATCCTTCTCAGAAGAGGATATACAATCGATCAACAGACATATGAAAAAAATGTTCAACATCTCTAGCAATTAGAGAAATGCAAATCAAAACTACTCTAAGATTTCATCTCACACCAGTTAGAATGGCAATTATCAAGAATACAAACAACAATAAGTATTGGCGAGGTTGTAGGGGGAAAGGCACGCTCATACATTGCTGGGGGGACTGCAAATTGGTACAACCAATCTGGAAAGCAGTATAGAGATTCCTTACAAAACTTGGAATAGAACCACCATTTGGCCCAGCTATCTCACTCCTTGGTTTATACCCAAAAGACTTAAACACAGCATACTACATTGACACAGCCACTTCAACGTTTATAGCAGCTCAATTCACAATAGCTAAACTGTGGAACCATATGTGCTGTGATGTATTCACATAGGTAGATAAGGAAATTGCGTCAGATTCATTCCACTGTCTTTCTTTTCCCTACCCGCCTCCCTCCCTTCATTCCCTTTTGTCTAATTTACTGAACTTCTATTGGAAGACCAGTTTAATAGAGGAAGAGGAATAGCACTTTAATGAGGGAGATGGAAAGGAAAGAGGAAGTACTAGGGACTGAAATGGAGCAAATTGCTTTACATGTATGTATAATTATGTCAAAATGAACCCCACTGTTATGTATAAGTATAATGCACTAATAAAAACATTTTAAAAATCAAAAAAAGAACAAATCAATATTATTGATGAAGGACAAAATTTAAGGTAAAATAATGAAAGTGCCATTATTATCAAAATATAACATTATTGGTCCCATTTCTGCCTAGAATACTGAAAGCCTGGGTATGCAGCACTCCATCCTAACAAAATAAAGCCTTATAAACACAATCATAACGTTTCCTGAAAGCATCAGATAACTGTGGTTAAAAGGCAACCATGTAGCCTAAAGTCTGAATAAAGAACAGTCTCCCCAAGTTCTGAAAGGCAGGCACCTGTGCCGGATCAGAAGTACTGACAGGACCACCATACCAGCGAGGGATAACACAGCTAAATTTTTTAACTTATTGCTAAAGGCAGAGTGTGAGCCTGTGAAAGCATAGAACTCCTGGGAGCTACAGACACAAGGGGAACTCAGACCCATGGGCTCTTCTTTGCCATCTTCCCCCAGACTGCGGACATGACAAAAGATGAGAGAGAGCCTCCCTCCCTGGTGCAGACCTGCAGGAGGGGATCAGCCACCACTGCAGAAAATTCTGAAGGTCCCACCTGAATCCTTCTTCCCTACACAACACAATATCTAAGCTGCCAGAGGGAGGGACTGCAAGCAATGTCATCCCAGAGCATAAGATAAGAGCAACGAAAAGGAGCTCAAACAGCACTCTAGATCCCTGGAAGAAGGGCAGGGAACATCCCTCAGCTGACGATTCCATAACATTATGAGAGGTCCCCTACTCCTGAGAGAGGAGCCAGGAATTCTTTCCCACACAGGACCTATCAAAGACACAAGGCAAAGTTTGGCTGCTACATGTAGGAGTTGCTGGTTCAGAGACAGCCCCAGACACAGGCATACTGAGGGCTTCCTGAAACTGAAGCTGGACCACAGCCAAAAAGAAAGTCCCTTGCCCTCCTCCCACCCCACCGCCAGGCTAACAAGTAGCCACTCTGAGAAATTGGAGACTCCCTCCACTGTTCAGAAACAGAAAAGGATGGAAGCTGATGATGGTATGGGAACATTGCCCAAACCCCTGGCCCCACCCTAAGCACAAAGGTAACACCAGAGGAACTTGAAGGCGGTTGTGCTGAAGCAAACAAAACCCAACAGCAAAACCCAACCCACTTTCTGTCCTGACAAGGCTGACTCAATACCCCACCTTCTTGGCCTCGCAGAAGGAAGAGCAAGCCAATTTCTAGGCATGGATGCTATGTATTTCAGTCTATGCTACTCTAGACACAATATCTTCTATACTTTTAAAAATTGTGGGCTACAGAGATAAGCAATAGAAAGCAAACTACTGTCAAAAGACAGCTAATCATGGTGTTGCACACCTGGAATCCCAGCTACTCCGCAGCCTGAGGCAGGAGGATTTTGAGTTCCAGGCCAGCCTCAGCAACTTAGCAAGAACCTTGTCTCAAAATAAAAATCTGAAAAGGGCCAGAGATGTAGCTTAGTGACAGAGCACTTTCCTAGCATATGTGAGACTCTGCATTCAATTTCCAGTACTGGAAAGAAAATGCATTTTTTAAGTCAAGGGTAATACTCATAGGCACATGGGTGCTTCTGGGATGCTGGGAAAGTTTTCTTTCTTGCTCCATGCTATTGCTACATGATTGTCCTCTTGGTGATGACCCATCAAGCAGGACTTTACATTTGATGCACTTTTTTGTATGGGCATTATGTAGCAATTGTAAAAGTTTAAGATAAAATTTATTTTGCCCCCAACCAGCCTTAAATCCTTGGATTCATCCTTTTCCCTTTTGCCATACTTAGTCTTGTGGCTGTCTAAAAGGTCACCACCTCAATTGTCTTTGCAGTACTCCCCATATTTCTTCTCTAGCTTCTCACAGACACCTCACCATGACGTCCCACACTCAATAACCCATGACTAGAGATTGGCATGGAAAGGATCAAGCAGACAAAGGAGGAAGATAACTCTGTGGCATGGACTGGTTAGTGTTGAAGAAGATTCCCTGAAAATCAGGTCTTCTCTGGACCTTAAAAAGCTGATCTCCACACCTTTTTTCCCCTCTGGTACTGGGCATTGAACCTAGGAGCATCCTTTTTATTTTATTTTTTATTAAAGTTGCCCAGGATGACCTAGAAATTGCAATCCTCTTGCCTCAGCCTCCCAAGTAGCTGGGACAATAGGTGTGTGCCAGCTGTTCTCTGACTGTGTGTCACCTGTGCCTGACTGGTCTCAACAATTTTCCAGCTACGCCCTCTCCAGTGCACAGGTCACTTCAGCCCAGTTGCCAGGCCACACCTTTCTGTTTATATGAATACATTATATAAGAACAACCTGCAGTATGACCTAAATTGAATTTGCCAATATCCTGCTCTCCTGCCTCTTTGCAGATTTTCCTACATTCCAGCATTAAATTCTCTCTCCACTTCTCAACTATTTTATTTCTAATACTTCCTTCAAGAATTGGAATAAGTTGGGCACAGCGGTGCACAACTGTAATCCCAGCAGCTCAGGAGGCTGAAGCAGGAGGATCACAAGTTCAAAGCCAGCTTCAGCCACTTAACAAGACCCTGTCTCAGAATAAAAAATAAAAAGGACTGGGGATGTAGCTCAGTGGTAAAATGCCCCTGGGCTCAATCCTCAGTACAAAAAAGAAAAAGAAATCAAACCAGGTATCATCCATGACTCCTGTAAAATTAAATAAAATTGGGGCAAGAAGCAACTTTGCTCATATTAGGAAACTATTTTGGTCTGTGTATACTGTTAGTTTCTGCTTTTAAATGGACGGTTAGAATATTATATAAAGAAACAAAACCCCCAAGTTTGTTTTTCCTAAATTTTACCCAAATGCAGAAGTTGGATTTTATTGAATCTTTGTTGTATTCACTAAGAAAATCATTAGATTTTTAGTATTCTTAGTATGTTAATTTGGAGCTTTCCAGCCGATAAACTGCAAATAGGTTAGAGATATGAATCCCTCAGGCTGAAACCTGAGACCAAATATCTCCAGCCAGGAGCATCTTCTCTTTTTTTATTTAATTTGTTTATTCTATTTAGGTATACATGATAGCAGAATGCATTCTGATTCATTGCACACAGACAGAGCACAACTTTTCATTTCTCTGGTTGTACGTGATATACATATATCACCATATATGCAGTCATACATGAAGCTAGGACTATGATGTCCATCTCTTTCCACTATCTTTGCTACCCACATGCCCCTCTCCCTCCTTCCCCTTTGACCAAAGTTCCTTCATTTTTCCCATGTCCCCTCCTCCATTATGGATCAGCGTCCACTTATCAGAGAGAACATTCGGCCTTTGGTTTTGGGGGATTGGCTTACTTTACTTAGCATGATATTCTCCAACTCTACTCATTTACCTGCAAGTGCCATAATTTTTTTCTCTTTTTTTGCTGAGCCATATTCCATTGTGTATATATACCACAGTTTCTTTATCCATTCATCTATTGAAGGGCATCTAGGTTGGTTCCACAATTTAGCTCAGGAGCATCTTCTTAAATTTGACCAGCTTTCCTTCACTTATCATTTTCTAAGTGAGCCATAAAATGAAAATCCTGAGTGTCAACAGTTTTTTAGAATCTCCATGTTAATGGTTTACATCGTGGTACGTCTGGCTTAAAGACACATGCTAAATCCTACCCAGTTAGAAAGAAAAATGTTCTTGGTGCTTTATACTCTTTTGGCAATACTTTATTTAAATATAGTTGGGTTTAAGTTCTTTTCTATCATTGGTGTAAAATATCTTTGGTTGTTATTAAAATTTAGGTTCAAAATCAAATTCAATTCATAAAAGGTATGGGGCAATATATACTATCACACTATCGTACTCTTGAAATAGTTTGTTTAAAGGTGGCTATTATTGGCCCTATGGGAGATATGAATGGTGAGCAAAGAAGAGAGAGAGGGAGAGAAAGAAGAAAGGATGAAGGAAAAGGAGGGAGGTGCTTAAATGATGCATCCAAAGTGAAATGTGTTCACAGGGCATAGACAAGGGGAAAGTCACTTTTGGGAAGGGCGGGACATAGGAAAAGGGAGGTCTTTGGAGGGCAGGACTGCAGCCACTAAGGTGTGGATCCGTGGTTTGGGTGGAGAGGAGCTAAAACAACCAAAAGCCTGGCACACTCATATGGCCACACTGTTTTCCACCAGGCTGGGACGCAGGTATTCATAGGGTATGTCTAGGTTTTCATTTCGGACCTCAATTTCCTTTTCCAGGACAGCCAGCTCCTCCCTGAACCTCTTCAGCACAGCCTTGGGCCCAGGGCTTGAAAAATACTCCTCCTCATGCTGGCCCAGAGGCACCTGGGATGGAGAGGAAAACAGCTTAGAACCTATGGTCCCAGTTCAGGGTACCACACCTCCCTCTTTGCCCCCTTTCTCACTGGTCTCACCATAATGGGCTGACGTCTGCCCAGATGCCAAATGATGGTCATCTGGAGAGAAGCCTGCTTAACAGTGGGTAGTGTGGCCATCACCGTCTCCATAGTGGCATCCTTGGTGGTTGGTGGGGGCAGCCGCATGGTGCAGGGTGCATTAGGGATCCAAGAATACCAGTCCAGCTAATGAGGAGCAGGGATTTACAATCAAGGCCTCCTACATATGAAAACCCTTTGGCTCACCTGTAATCAGCTCCCTCTCCCACTGGAAGCCACAGATTCCAAGTTACCCAAGTTAAGTACCTGGCCCAGGTGGACGGAGGAGTGCTGGCCAGTGCAGGTGAAGATGCACATGGTGACAAAGTGGCAAGCCTGGGCCCGAGACTGGAGAGAGGTGGGAAACCCTACAAGAAGTGGGAAGAGTTAAAGCTGTGGGGTCAGGCATAGGAGCAGAACTGAGAGCGGCAAGGCAAAGAGAGGAGAACAAGGAGGTAAGGAGGGATGCCAGCAGCTCTCAGTGACATGTGGACATTGACATAAGAGCAGGTGGGTGAGGGAATGGAGGAGCTCTCCTGGGAGGATCCCAATCAGTCAGGTGCCGGGGCTGGCTCACAATGATGTCAGCTTCTCAGCTGTTCATCATGCGGTGCCACAGTGGGGATATTTATGTCACAGAAATGGGCAGATGCTACAAGTCAGGGCTCTTTTTCTGGAGAGTCAGTTGTTGAACATTTTCGAGCACTACTCCTACTGTGTCTAAGAGGTTTTGGGGGATTTTATTTGGGTTGGCAATGCTTCTGGAAGATTCTGTATAAGAAGAGAAGATTCTGGAGATGTCTCTTATATAACATGTGTCTTAGCTCTGAGAACAGGGACTCCTATTACCTCGGTCCTGGGCCCCCAGCAGCCCAATTTCAGTGATCTCTCGACACCAGTTCTGCAGCTCATGATCATCCCTCACAGCCACGTCCGTCTTATAGTGCAGATCCATAATTCCTTCCACATATCTGCCAGACAAGAGGTCAAGCAAGAGAGCTGAAGCCCTCAGCTCCTTGTTCACATGGCCAAGTCAGGGCATCCAGCTCCTCAACCAAGACACAGCCCCCTGTTCTCTTAGACTTCTTCTCCACCCTCTCCCTCACCCTCACCTGCTCTGCCTTCCAGCTTGCCTTACCGGTAGGTGATTTTCCAGAGCCGCAGTGCATCTTGAGCGTAGTAGGAAGACTTGACTTCCAGGAGTCCCCGCTCAGCTAAGTCATCGGGGGGACAGAGTGAGCTATAGGTCAGAAGGCCTCCAGCACGCTTGAGCAGATCCAGGTGGCCTCCCCCACCTGTGCTCACCACCTGAGGAGCGAGGACAAAGTCAGGCGAGTCAAGCTGTCTGAAGCTAGAGCCAGAACCCAGAATCAGAATCCTCCTTTCTTTCCCCATACCTGGTCAAAAACTCCACAGTCTGAGACCAGCCCATTCCTGGCCCGAAGGTTAATTTCCATGGTGTATCGCAGGTGAGGAACTACAAGCTAGAAGAAGAAAAGCAGAGAAGGGCAAAGTCAAAAGAGATCTGTGGCAAAACCCTGCAGGAAACAGGGTGGAAAAGGGAGAAAAGAACAGGGCTCAGTGGTCCCTTAACACCAAGAGTTCACTACTAATCTGCACTGCTTAATTCCTTCCACAAACCACGGGCTTAGTGCTTTATGATAACTCAAAGGAATCATTCTCCTTTTCTCCTCATATTCTTTTCAAATGTCTAGGTGAATATTCTTCAAATATTTTTTCATTAAAACCTCCCATAAGAATCTTTTTGAGACTTTTTTTCCTAATCTCACATTCATCTATAAAATGTTAATGCTATGAACAGACTGTATACCTGTTTATGTGCTATAATATCTAGGCTTTATACATGAAGATAATATTTTTTCACACACACCCAGTGATTGTCACACACAACCTTGAGGGGAATAATAGTCTCCCCTAAGAAGGCCTGGTGAAACCCATGCCTGCCTCCAGAACCTCTGCCTCCGTCTCGCCTAACCAACAACACTCCTCTATTTTCTGTTCTTCAGACAAGCCAAGCTAGTTCCTCTGTCAGGGTATTTGCACAGGCTGTCCTGCTAGCTTGGGACACTGGGGACCCTTGAACATATCATTGGCTGGCTTCTCTTTGTCTCACCCTCTATGTCATCTCCTTGAGGGAGCCTTTCCTGACATCCAGTCTAAACTCAACATCACATCACCCTGCTCTGATTTCTGGTCTTATACTTGTCACAGCCCATATATTGCAACACAATCTTCAGAGTCTGTTTGCCCTTATTGGAGATGAAAATCCTAAAAGATCAGGACAATGTCTTATCCAGATGTTACCACTGGTATCTAGAATGGTTCTTGCCAATAGTAGGCACCCAATTAATATTTTAAATGAGTGAATGTTTTGCCCTAATTGTATAGAATAAACCTGTCTTGAACCCCTATAACTGGCCTATGTTACTATTTTAGAACTTTTCAAAGACTACCTGGAAGTCTTCTATGTTATTTGCATGGTCCCCTCTCATTGGATGGAATCTTCAGTCATTAGCATGTATATCTGTGCTTTATAGATGAACACAGTAATATTTTTTACTCCTCTCCCCAAGAAACATGTTCACCCTCTTGGGACTGGGAGGTTACAAAAGCAATTGCAAACACAGGACAGGTCCCCTCCCACTCCCTTGTTTTCTTATTTTCCATTGGCTGGTTCTCACAAAGCCCTGATACGTCACACACGGATCACCCCACCACCACCACCACCAGGTGGGAATTTGCAGTGCAGTGGAAAGAGAAGCAGGCAAGAGAGTCGAGTTGGGAATAAGGTAATACCTTGAACACAGGGTGTACTGATGGAAGGCACCTCATGGTGGCCACAGCAAAGACCTCAGCCATCAAGTGTCCTCTCAGAAGATGAGAATACAGCTCATGAAGCTGGAATTCAGAGCTACGGACCCAGCATTTGGCCAGGAGCCAGACCATTGGGGGATCCGTGGGCAGGAAAAGCGGTGGTGGAGTAGACCCGATCTTTGGCAGTTGGAGCTGGAGCAAGCACCAGAGTGGGAAGGGAGAGTTGGAAGAGAGGCTGAGTGTCAGGCGCCCAACCATTCCCTCTCTCTTGTATGTTACCTGTGCCTTCCTCCTCCACATTTGCTTGTCCTTCTCCATCTTGCCACTCCAGCTACCCTTTCTCCCCCTCCTCCTGTCCATTTGGTGTGGGACAAGCCTTGGTGCCCTCAGCCTTCTGCAGAAACTGTGCTTCCACTGCCTGCTCCAGCCTCTACTTCCCCTCTCAGTCCCCATGTTGTGGACAAGATTCAAACCCTTTGCTTCCTTCATCCCACAGTCTTGTTCAGAAATCTGGACCTCTCTCTGATCTTTCTATACCACCTCTGTACAGACGACTGAGTCTCCAGTTCTCAGCTGCCTGCTAGCCAATTTGAATGTTTCCCCATTGCCTCAAAACTGGCAAGTCAAAACCCTACCCAGGCGTCTTTTCCTCTTTACGTGTCTAGACTGACACCTCTTCTCCTCTCTTTTTGAATCCAGGCCAGTTGAATCTCCCTCGGCACTCCCATCCATCTTTCCTATCCATCCCTGTAGCTACTATCCACAGAGCTTTAGCATGAGACTCTAAACCTGGGACTAAACACAACTGCCCGCCTAGGGTGCCCACAGCATCTTTCACTACAGCCGTCCCCAGCTTCCCTTGTCCCTACTCCTTAGCTTGGCTTAGGCTTTATCCTCTCACCTCCTATTATTCCCCTACTCCAGTCACGGATAATCTCCTGACTTCTCCACCTTAGCCTCTCTGCCCAACACATCTTGCCCCTGGGGATAGGTCCTTCCCCTCCTCTTGTCTAAGTCCTGACCCTTGTAGGGATTCCTTTCAGATTATCTCTGTCTTCGGTACTGTCTGTATCTCCAGTGAGGAGAAAAATCCTTAAAATCAAAGACTTTGCCCATTTCCTCCTTTAATGATTCCTCGTGTCTTAGCATGATATGATGCCTTTGCAGAGAGTGAGTCCTCAGTGAACACGAATGAGGGGCTGATCTGAGAAGGCCAACCAATGGGGAGCAGAAATCCCAAATCCTCTCACCTGAATGGCCATGGGTAAGAGTTGCCCATCGGGCTGCAGTTTCAGCATGACCAAAGGGGCAGCCAGGTGCTGTTGGCGACTACAGATGACATTGGCCTTGATCCCATCCAGCAGGGAGAAGTCAACTTCAAACAAGGTGCCTCCCTGGTTGTGAAAAAGGGTAAGAGCTTCTCTCAGCATAAGCTGTCTTCTTCCCGCCCTGATTCCCCAAATGGAGAAAAGAAGGAAGGGAACTGACTTGTCTTCATCACCTACTTTGTACCAGATAGTGGATTATGTGCATATTATCTCACAGAATTA
>JAQQSJ010004470.1:0-10456 GCA_028644305.1 Xerus rutilus
CATCAGATTCTTTCTTCCCTGGTTGAAATTTCTTCCCAGATGGATCCCCTTCTTCTTCTATCGAGTTGGATTTCTTCTCTCTTGCTCCGGTCCAGTTGGATACCTTCTTTCTCCCGTCCAGATGTGTTCCTTCTTCTGTCCAGTTGAAATCCTTCTCCTTCTTCTCTCTCCTTTGGAGGGCTTAAAAAGACACAGCAACCCCTCCCAACATGCAGTCCAGCGTTATGCAGCTGGCCTTAGGCTGTAAAATCTCTGTGAGGTGGGAACTGGCCAGGTTCCAAAACTCACAGGATCAAAGGCTGAAAGTTTTGAGGCACCAAGAGCTCGTCAGTCAGATGGCCAGGAACAATAACCTTGAGGGTGCTTCCTCAAACTTTTTCCAAATTCCTCACTAAGGAGCTCCCCTGTCCTAAGTCACACTCAAGGACGGGCCCATATTATTAACTATCTATACATATGGGATATTTTGACTATCTCCTCCAAAGTGAAAACCAAGTTGGTCCAACTTATAGTCCTACTGTTAAAAGGGAACTAGGTAGAAAGGAGAAGGGTTCTCATTGGTATAGGAAGTGGTTCAAGTATATCCCAGATGGCTCTTATGACCAGTTTCTAGCAGTACCTAAAGTGTCTCTGGTAAATAAAATGTAATACATAGAACTCATAGAAATCCTGTATTGGAGAATCACATCTATGGGTCTTGAGGTTTTAGAACACTTTTTTTTTTCAAAAGTTAACTGTTTTTCATTTGAAGACTAGGTCTTAGCTTACTTCTAGGCTCTTGAAGAAACTGTAAACTTGAATATATAAAACTAATTGACTAAGTGATCTAAGGTGCTTCTATATCTTAGGAATGGTTTGGTTGAGTCCCCAAGGGCATGTTGTGAAAGACTTGTCCTTAGGTGCCACTGTTAAAAGGTGGTGAGACTTTTGGGAAGTGAGGTCTAGTGGAATATCATTAGATTATTAGGGGTGCTGCCCTCAGGACAGATTAAGTGGTTCTCTTGGAACTCCTGTTAGTTCTCATCAGAGTATTATCCAAAGAGCAAGACTGACTCCTCTCCCTTCTCTCCCTGGTTTCTTGTCTTACCAGGTGATCTTCTCTCTTGCAGGCATGTTGGTCACGGTGTCATTCACCATGAAGTGGTGAAATTAGTGGGACCCTTGGCAGAAAAACACTATGGTGTTTTTCAGCCTTCAAAACTGTGAGCTAACTTAACCTATTTTCTTGGTAAGGTTCACAGTCTCAGATATCTTATTCTAAAAACAGAAAAAAAGACTGATATAGGTATTATCATGAATTAGGTATTATTAATCCATAAAGTCATAAATTTAGAGTTGTCAGTGTTACTCAAAATTTTTGGTAGTTCATATTCCTACTGCCACACAGCCACCTTCTTCAGATTACATATCTTTGTTTTTCCCTGGAACAGATGATGAATTCTCCCCCAGCAGGAGAAATCTAATAATCACAGCACCTACTTTTTTTTTTCCTGGAAGTACATACATGTTTAGCTGTTTCTTCCAAAAAGTCTTATTTAATACTATAATTTGGGGCTAGGAGGAATACTTCAAAACAAAATAAAACTAGGAAAGTATTTATAATCATTTAGAGAATTATCAAAGGGTTTAATAAAATTCTGTTACCATAATAGTTGACAGAAAAACTCTATAAAGTTGAAGTTTAGTATCACTCACAAATAAAAATGGCTTTTTCTCCTATGGTCAGAATACATGTGTCTTGGGGCCAGGTAGTTTTCAAGTAATATTAACACAGCAAATGGAATTGAGAGTGGCATATTGCATGGTTACATATAATGATACTTGCTAAAATTCTGTCATAATTCTGGACTTTGTAATCTTTATGTAGGTAAATAGTTATTTATTTGCTAGCATACACTGGGCACTAACTATGTGCAAAATGTTCTGAGAGATGTTCATATGGAACAATTTAACTCTCCTGAGAATCTCATGAGGTATTTACTGTTAACCCTCCATCTTTATCAGTAAATAAGCTGAGCTTACACAGTTTATTTAAGCATGGATCTATTCAACTTTACAGGCAACCTGACTATAAACTCCGTACCTGTAGCCACTGTAAAAAAAATACTTTTCAAAAGCATTTCATTTCTGAGGATGTGAACATTTCCTTGTTGGTTTTGTTTTTGCTGTTTGAGTAAAGTTTAAGTGTGAAAAATATGTGCACATTTATATTGAACTAGCATAGAAAGTATTGATCAATTATATATCTATTTTTCTGTATTACATTTTAATATCTTTCATTGTTAGCCAAGTTTTCCATGTTGTTAAGACCTATAAAGCAGTAGAACTTTGATTTCCTTCTTCCTTCAAAATATAATGCAGGTATGCTACTTAGGTTTCAGGTTGCCTCTTTATTTGAAAGGCAAACTGTGAGAAAATGTGTTGGGCATATTGCTTTTTTGGTGAAGGACGTAGTGGTAACATTTGGCCTTCCATGCCAGCACCAGTGGTTGCACTGGCACATATTCAACCTGTCATGGAGTGAATGATCTAGAGCATGCATGAGATTCTTGGAGCTTCCTACCCACAACAGTCAATCATTTTTCTGTCTGAGTTAGGTAGGGTGGGTTGTGTTGTTTGCAGTTTTGAACATGAGCTGATAGTGTCCTGTTGCCTTGATGAGAACAACCTATCAGTTTTGTTATCAATTCATAATAGATTTATTTTAAATAATCTTCTACAGTGGTGATTCTACTATTCTTTCTCTAACATATCCATAATTAACACTACTAAATTAGAGATCAATATTTAAACAAATTATCATTTAAATTTATAACATAACTATGAAGCTGACAATGAGTAATTAGCATGTTCAATCCTTAGAGTGCCAGACAGTGGAATTTCTTTAGGACCCTGGTTGGCCAGAGTCCTTGTCACATTCCTCTTTTTGCTCTGACTGCAATTATGGCTTCCACTCCTTTTTCCAGCTGAGGCTTTATCTAGCTTTGTTATCTCTATAAGTATAGGATTTCCTCTGAAATCACCTGAAAAATAGAAGTAAATGAATCAGAAAAAAATTCCTCAAGTCTTCTTTGCTATATTTTCAGTGAGCATAAATGGAGCCAGCACTAGGCTTTATGTTTCATTAATTTTACCCATTACTAGACCCAACTTCCCTGACATTTTTTCTTTCTTTTAATTTCTTTCATTTTCAGGAGCAATTCTTTAGAGGTTTCATGATGTTTAGATTTCGTTCACACATACCACCCCCCATACCTGGGAATGAACCCAGGGGTGCTTAACCACTAAACCACATCCCCATCAGTCCTTTTTATTTTTTATTTAAAGACAAGACCTCACTAAGTTGCTTAGGGCCTTGCTAAGTTGCTGAGGCTGGCTTTGAACTTGCAATCCTCCTGCTTTAGCTTTAAATTTTTAATTTTTGTATTTGTACTTAAGATTAAGTACAAATGCTGTAAAATTGTATCACAAACTCAATTGTTCAGTATATTGTTAAAACCCTGATGATTACTTGTGTGATTTTCTTAATTTATATAATTTAATATTATTAGAGAAATATAATTTTGGTTATTTTCTTATGAAACTTCATATTTGGCACTTAATTGAATTGAAAATAAATAATTTTTACTATTTATATAGTTACAAAGTTTATTTTATTTTGTTTTAGTAAGTCCATTAATACAGTAAAAGATAGTAAAAAATATTTGTTCAGTTTTTCCAATATTTTAGAAATTTGCAAATTGTATTTTACTTCATTATTTTATGTGACTGATTACATTCCTGTTTATTATGGTCAATTGTTCTGCTTTAAACTCTTAAAATATCTACAGTGATAGAGAAAAGATAGGCATCTGGTTTGTTAAAATAAATGTAAAGTGAAATATATATATATATATATATATATATATATATATATTAGTTTAAGAAATTTGTTGAATCATGATTTGTATTGATTGAAACTATTTATTTATTTATTTTGGTACTGTAGATTGAATCCAGGAGTAATAAGCCACAGAACCACATCACTAGCTTTTTTTATTTTATTTATTTTGAGACAGGGTCTCACTAAGTTGCTTAGAGCTTTGCTAAATTACTGAGGCTGGCTTTGAATTTTGTAGTCTCCTGACTCAGGCTCCCGAGTTGCTGGGGTAGCCTTTGTGCACCACTTCGCCTGGCAAAGCATTTTATAAAAGTGTGGTTAAAAAAATGCATTTTGTCTAATAACTAAAAAGTTTTTAAATATGTTTTCATTTCCTGATAATTTTATGTGTTCATTTTTTTCAGAAAACCCACACATTTCTAGTATTTTATTGTCTCCCATATGTTTCATATTACAAATGAAATTTCATAGGTCTTCAAGATTACAGGAGTATGGTAGAAACTGGGTTAAACTTTACATTGACTCTGGGTGGGAAAAAGACTATTGAAAAAGGAGAGTGGAATGGTTTCTAGAAAATGAAATGAGAATTTGAGAAAACTAGAAAAAATAATCAGAAAACAAGAGAGGTCCAAGGAATCTCATCATTTTACTCTAGGCAATGATGATATTGTGATCAATCATTTCAGAAGATGATGAAGGAATTTCTGACTCTTTTATATAGCATCTACTGATCAAATGATTGATCTACCTCTGAATCTAGATCTACCATCTGATTGGTCTATCAAGTGTTCCTTGGTGTATCTGTTAAGCAAGCAGTTTGTCCTGCTTTGTTTTATGTAGAGAAAATTAAGTAGGTCTTTTGTCTATTTCAATTTTAAAAACCTATGAGATCCAACCAAAGTTAACTATATGTATAAAAATTCTATGTACTTATTGTAAATATACTGTAAAATTCTATTTCATATTTCTAGAAAATCTCAGAATAAGTCCTTCCAATAATATTTCTACAAATGATTCCTAATAGATGATTTTATTAGAAGGGAATACACACAAGTTACTCAGTTTCCTACTAATGCACTTATACTCAATATCAATTAAATTTTAATGACAAACATATTTGTAATAAACACAGGAAACTGAATCAAATGAAATAGATGTTTTATATACTAGAAAAAATATATTCTGAAATACTTAAGGGTACAGACATTATTTGTATTAATTATAATTTCATGCCCATATCAAAAAAGTATATTAGGATCTGCATTTTATACATTAATGAGTGATGCAATATAATTAACAAGGAAGATTACTGTCACCCCATATATCTTAATATTTCATTCTTATTTTCCATTTTCTTAACTTTCTGTGCTCCAAAGTGCCACCTTCCCACAGAGGTAATCAAATTCTTGAATATTTTATTCATTTCATTCTTTGATTTATAGATTTACTGTATTTATGCGACCTTAAATGATATTTTACCCTTTGGCATCACTTTAAATATGCAGAGATGGACAAACAGAGATGGACATACATTGTAAACTATTCCATGACATTCTAACTCAATATTGTAAGACTGAGATTCTGCCATGTTAAGGAATGCAGATTTAATTCATTTATCTTTGCAAATGACTCCATTTTGTTTAAAATAACCCAATTTATACATTTCATTACAACTCAATAATGGATAACAGATTTTCTCAGTAACTTTTATGGATCATTGCATTTTTCCTAAATGATTAACAGCTTTCTGCCATGATATCTAAAATTATTTTATATAAGTTATGTTTGTTGCTGTAGTTTTTTTTTTTAGTGTACTTTTGAATGTTAGCACTAATACCATAGTGTTATAATAATCTTGGCTTGTTAAAGGATACAATTTTTGGCTCTTATAGTAGAAGTACGGGGTTTCTATGTCTAATTTCTCTCCTACTGGTAAGATGTACTCCCCACCCAGCTGTTCATAGGTTGTGCCGATTTGCCCTCTTGCCTCAATAAACCCTGCATACTCCTCAAGACCCCAGTCCCAGTCAAAGAAATAAATCCTAATTTAACACTTTTTTTTTTTTTGGGTACTGGAGATTGAACTCAGGGGCACTCGACCACTGAGCCACATCCCCACCCCTATTTTGTGTTTTATGTAGAAACAGGGTCTCACTGAGTTGCTTAGTGCCTTGCCCTTGCTGAGGCTGGCTTTGAACTCGCGATTCTCCTGTCTCAGCTTCCCTAAGTGCTGAGATTACAGGCTTGAGCCACCGCGCCCGGCTAATTTAACTCTTAAATTCCATAAGTCACTGAGTTTGAGTTTTTCAGAGTTTGTGGGTTATAACTTTTATTTTTTCGTAAGAGATATCTGCCCTTTGAACCTTGGCCAGTTTTCATCCTTGTTTTCATATGTGGCCTCTCTTTTTGGTGTATCTGAACTGAACAGAGGAAAAGGTTTCAGCATGTATTCTATCCATCATATTAAAATTAAGGCCATTGTAAAGCTTTCATTTTGGTATATAAAAATATGATTATATTTTGGTATTATAGAATAAACCCAAACCTAATTTAAGCATGTTTTTGATGATAATCACACCAAGTTGATGCATAATTGTATTACCTCTGCAGCAATAAATCAATATTTCTTTTAATAAAATTTTCCATATATGGTTTGAGCCCTGGAAATATTTTTCTTGTTTTATAATTATATATTATTTTTATTAAAACCATATTATCCAACTTCCTAATTCACTTTATTGGCCTTCCTTTTTCAACTTTTTCCATCAATTTTTATTGAACATGAGCTATAAAATGTCAAAATATCACAATTCCTCACAAAAGACAGATTTCCTGCTCCAGAATATAATAAAATACTATAATAAGGGCAGTGAAAGTGTTTTGAAATTTATTTTGAGCAAGGTGACATCATGGAAATAAAAAAAAAAAAGTAGCATATTACACAAACTTTTCAAAGGGCGATAATATGTATTTAGATATTTCCTTCCTATCTGGGTTTTTTAAAGTCATCTTACTTTATAATCAAAAAATCTCTGAATAATTGGAAAGTGCATTAAGTATTTGCTCAATCTTTTGCCAGCTTTATGAACAGATATTATTTGCTTAAGATTGTTATTTTCTCAGAAGGAGCAAAATGGTTTCAATCATTTAAATCCAATTATGTGTATTTTACATCCAATTCTTCTTCAGAGTAAAATCAGTAAATTAGAGGTATCATTATAACTAGACAGAGATTTCCTAGCCAGCAAGTGAAGCCGATTTCATCACTGCGGATAAGAAATATCAAGCACCACTTTCAAGTAATAGATCCGGTCTCCTTCAGATCGATTTGGCACCAGCTTGACCTTACATTCATGCCTGTGTGATTTAAAGTGAAAATCTCATTTCTTCTGGAAAGAGATGTGAATTCAGTGCATGCATAATGTTAAAATGAAATGTCACCAATAGTAAAATATATTGTTTTTAAGAAATAGTATGACAATGTCTAATATATATCTTTGTTAATTTCTCACTGAAATAATGAGATACTTTTACTGATAGCTCAATTTATACATATTATTTAGATTTAAAATGGTTAATTTATTAAAATTTAATAGTAGAGATCATTGTCATTATGATCACAGAAGTTATAACTTTGTTCCTAAGAGTAACATTATAGTATCTATATACCTGTGTGTGGCTATATATATGTTTAAAACATGTGTGTGTATATATGAATGACATGTGCATGTACATATATGTAATCAAAATTCTCAGACTAATTGGAAAGAACATTATATATTTTGTTCAATCTTTTGTCATTTTTAGGAAATTATTTAAGAAGGAGCAAAATTTTTTTAATCATTTAAATCCATTCATGTGCATTCTATATCCAATTCCTCCTCAATGTAAAATCAGTAAATTAGAGGTATTATTATAACTAGATAGAAATGTATATTATATATAGCAAATATATATTATACACATTTTCATACTGTTTCTCAAAGCCAATATTGACAACATACTTGGAGATATAATGAAACTCTATGAAATAAAGTTGTTTTATATTCTCTCAGATAGGAATACATCATCAATCTGAATGTTAGTTATTCAGAGTTTTTTTTATTATCTAGGACAGAACTAAAAAGCTACAAAGAAAATTGGGGGGGAAAAGCCCTTAATTATCCATGTAGTAAACATGAAAAAGTTAAAACAGTCATTACTTGCACTGCTAAATGAAATAGCATTTTTTTCATTAGTGGGCAATCTTTAAACCAGGAAAAAGCAGAGATATTTCAGAGTCAAGAAATAACTATGAAAGAAAGAGTATAACCCACATAATTATTTATCTAAAAGATTTATGTTTTGTGTATTAAACCAATAAAACCTGTCAAGTTCCTCTCTGTAATTCAAGGAGAGCAACAGGGAAAAAGTTGTTTGTGAAAGTCAGATCACCTGAAGTCCATGTCAGATTGATTCCCTTGCAATAGGGATATTATTTCTCCTATTATTATGGTCATTAAAAGTCACAAATCTCTGAAAGTTTGTGATTCCAAAACCACAGTACATGTATCATCACACACACAGCTGTCTATTAACTTCAAACACTATGTAAATAGACCAGGTTATTGCCTTACATTTTATAGGTGAGATTTGATCATTTGTCTAAGTCACATAGCTGATGTTTCTTACAGACATCACACCTAACAAAATTCTAGAGCTTACCTCTTTTACAAGGGAGAAGTCAGAATTACAAGGGCAATAGAAATAGAGCACCAACTTCATTATTTATGATAGTTAAGGAAAGGCAGTTATGGAGGAATCCTGTGCCAGTCTGATGGAGTCCTACAAGCAACAGAGGAATGAGCAGATACCCTGTCGTTGACCCTTAAAATCTCAATGAGAAGAACCAGACAATGAAGTTCTGAAGCTGCTGTTCTTCTCCAGGTTCAGTAACTTCCTTGTTCTTCTGAGAAATAGAGGTATCTTCTATCATAATGCATCTTTGCATGTCACTCTTCCTGCTTACAGTGCTCTTTCTTTCTCTTTGCCTAGCAATCCCAGTTACTCTTTTATGTCCTAGCTCAATACTGATTGCATCAGGGAAAATCCCAGGAAAGCAATAATTAGATCAAATTCTCAATGGGCATGTTTGCATGTTCCTCCTCCCAACTTCATTTCTCATTATTTTATCACACAACGTATTTTACATATTTTGGTCATTTTCAGACATTACAACTATACTGTCCAACAGGTACATTTTTGTCTGTGTTTGTTCACTACTGCATTTGAAGCATCTCAAGTATGCCTATTAACGAGTGCATATTCACCAAGTAGTTGTTGAAGGCACCACTTAATGATGTTAGTTGGTATTTGATTGCATGTCTCTTCTGCTAGACTATAAGTTCCGGAAAGAAAATCTCACATTGTTTTTGTTCACTTACCATGGTGCTAGGTCACATCAGACCTTAATTTAGTGCTTAATAAAAGAATGGGTGTTTATTTTTCAAACTCAGGAATGTAGGAAAAGAACCCAGGTGGTCTTAGTGACCTGAGTCTTAAAATTTCTAAACTGCTATTCTCAAAATAACTGCAAAATATGCTGAGAATGGAACATACTGAGATGAAGAAGTATTGACAAAGACATCCCAAGTTTTGTTCCCATCCTTCTTAGATCAGGATGACCTACAGTGCTTTAGCCTGCCCTCAGGTATGAAACCTGGGTGAAACATGCTTTTGGGATCCTGTAGCTGCAATATGCTGTGAAGTATATGCAGAGGAGACTCCACCTGGTTTCTGCAACTTTATTGGCCCTCTTGGGACCAGTGCACCTTGAATCTTTGAGATCTGATCTACCCAGCATCGATCCATTTTAACATTGAGTAGCTACTATATTTACCACAACAAAGTCCAGGAAGACATTTCTTTGTGCCAAATATATCTTAAATACATTGTTTATGTTTCTAAACTTTATGAAGTGATTAATATAATTGCTGCCCTCTACTTCATTTTGGAGATGATGAAGCTAAGAGCAGAGGGCCCATCCTCGAAGTCCAACTCTTCTATACCTATCCCGAGATTTAAACCTACCTGCCTTTGAACCCAGGCCTGTGTTCTTTGTCTTAGATGCTAGAATAAGTACTTCTATATGTCTATTGCTTCAAGAAAGAATGTGAATGAACTCACCACAAAGAAATGACATGGGTTTAAGTTGATTTATATGCTAATTATCCTGAGTGAATCACTATACAAAGTATACATGAATCAAAATATCACATTGTACCTCATAAAAGCATACAAATACTTTGTACAAATAACAATAATTTTTAAAATTTAATGTACTCTATCTTCATTAATTCAGATTAAAAATCCCTTGAATGCCAGGCGTGGTGGCACAAACCTGTAATCCCAGCACTTTGGGAGGCTGAGACAGGAGAATGGAAAGTTCAAAGCCAGCCTCAGCAACGGCGAGGCGCCAAGCACCTCAGTGAGACTCTATTTCTACATAAAACACAAAAAATGGGGCTGGGGATGTGGCTCAGTGGTTGAGTACTCCTGAGTTCAATCCCTAGTACCAAAAAAAAAAAAAAAAAAAAA
>JAQQSJ010004471.1:0-10456 GCA_028644305.1 Xerus rutilus
GGTAAGGATGAAAGTATAAAGCCACTGCTAAAAACTCAGCCCAAAGCAAGCATGCAACCCTCACTTCTGTCTCCTCTTGACTCTTTCCTGCTGGTGCTTCCTTTTGGCTAACCTCAATCAGACAAAAATCAAGGGAGCCCAGGTGATACAGATTTGGGAGGTAAGCCTCCTTGGGTCCAAAATAGAATGAATAAAGCTACAGAGTAGAACTGAAGTACTGGGGTAAGAGGTTAAATGGAGTAGAACAAGAAGATCATCCAAAATATCAAATCATCAGGAGTGAAAAATATTAAATCATCAGTGATGAGTGAAGACCAAGAACTGAATCCAAAGCATTGGGTCAAAACCTGATAAAATACAGGAAAGGCAAATTCTGAAGAGAGTCCTCAAGGAAGCATATATGTCAGTGAGAAGGAAGATCCGAGAGGGTGGACATCTGATCACTGACCAGACCAGATAATAACAACCATCACTGGCATGGATGCAGAGTTTGCACTCTAGCTTTACTAGACACCTCAAATTTCCTTCTCAAAATTCTCAAAGGGCACCTGCACACATGTTAGGCACCCCAACCTTGCTCTTCTTTCAAACTCAGTTAAATCCCTCAGGGAACGCTTGATGAGGTCATTTGCACGCTATTGCATGCTCATATAGAACCATATACTTTTCCTTCATAGAACTTTCCACATTTGCAATTTTATACATAGTTGTCTGGTTCTTCAATTAATATTTGTTCCCTCTCCCATGTAATAAGCCCCGTGAGAATAGAAATCATGTCTATTTTTTTTCATTATTTTATCCCCAGGGGTTAGTATACAGTAGGAACTCAATAGAGATTTTATAAAAAAATTAATTTAACAGAGAATAAATATCCCTAACTAATAGTACTCAAATGATTTACATAAGGGCTGGCTCTATAAATTGGCAAATGATTTATAGGATGCATCTTTTGTGCAGAAAGAAAACCATGCATTCCAGGTCCACCATGTTAAAGAGAATTTGTACCAGACACTTGATAAAAATGGCAAGACCGATCTTATTTGTGCTACTGCAGTAGAGAAGAGAGAATTCAGTATAGAACTGACATAAACTCCAAGTTAAACAGGTGAGGAAGAGTATATTTAAAATTATTACAAAAGGCCAAGACTACTGTAATAGGGGAGAGAGACTGAAGTCAACTTTATTAAAACAAAAGTGAAGAGTTTCTAAGCAATGGGTAAAAAACGGTAGTGCAAAAGAACTAGAGAAAGTTAGGAAGAAGATTAACCAACGTCGTTGGTCCTTCTTTGTTTGCTAACTGAGGTTTATTGAAGTTAGGTTTCTACCCAGAGATTGGAAGACAGGGGTCACTATCTTTCAATGATTACATTTCAATGGGATGGCACCTAGATCCTTAAGAAAGACATCCTTAGGTTGAAGAAAATTTACATCTCAAAGGAGCAGCAAAAGATTTTACAATAGTAAGTTTTCTAAAATAAGACTTAAGGGATCTGTATTCAGGCAGGAACCTGTCTAAAGTTTACTGAAGCTGAAAGGAACATTAACTCTGTCATGGTCAACCATGTTTTACCACTTTTACAGATATCAAGCAATGTAAACCTCTAAAAAGAAAGACTCTCACAAGTGTGTGTTCTAATTGGACATGAGAAGAACCTGGTATGAATGAGTGGGAGAAGAAGATTATACAATGATAGCAAAAAGCCCCTAAAAGAAAGAAAATAATCTGCCTCTGTAGTTTCCAATTATACTCTCTCAGCTACTGCAGTGAAAATAGAATCATGCTTGGTAATTATGGAAGAGGCATCTTGGAAGCAAGAGGTATTTACACTACATGCCCAGTCAGCAAGCAATGGCACAGGAAAATTATTCTACCCCCTGGTGCTGACTTCCACCCCAGAATCTGACATGCTGACTACACATCTCCTCAATCCCCAGCCTGGGAATCCCAGGGACTGCAAGGGTCTGCAGGGGTCGGCAACAAGCCCCAAATTCATGGCAGACCAATAACACAGAAAAAGCATCAATTAGGTTACAAAGAAAGAAAAAGCATCAATTAGGTTACAAAGCAGGAAAACTTTCAAGGAACCAACTACAGCTAGCAATGTAGGTCATCCATCTCCCTGACTCTTGTGCAGTAACTGTTGTAGTTAGAATTTTCTCTAAAATATAACTAATGGAATAAACAAAGAGCATATTTGAAATTGTCACAGAGAAAAAAACCAGTGTGGATATGTGTGCATTGAGCCCACGGACCACACTGACGTTCCAGTTCACCTTGAATGTTGTCAGTTATGTGAACTGAAAGTGGAGACCTCTCCCTGGGATGAATGCTTATACCTTCCGGAAGAGGCAACTTCAGCTCCTCCACTCCAGTCCTTTTGCAGTTGCAGCTGTTTTCCAGTTGGCCAGAGCAAATCTGTTCATTAGTCTTGGTGCTTTGAGCTTCTGCTTATTTAGACTAATTAGCTTCCTGCCTCTGGTGAGAAAAGGATGTGAGATCTAGGCTCACTCTTCTCTTCTTTCCCCTCCTTTCTATTTTATTATTACTTTTTTGGCTAGGGAGATTGACATGCCTGATGATTCAGCAATTTTGCTGTCCTGGGAAATTTAATGAAGAGGATGGGGAGACTATACTATTCATTAAGGTGACTTTAGCTTCTGTAAAATAGAGGGTTTGCAATGTGGGGTTTGTTTCATTGCTTAGCAACCAGTAACTTCGAAGTGGAGTTGGCTCTATCTGAGGGTCTGTGTCTCTCTGGCTTCTCTCTGTGGCTTTGCTTCCACCTCCTCTTCCTACAGTGTGTTTCCCCATCTCTCTGCCTGACCTCAATTGCTGAGGCTCTGGATGCAACCCGGTGGTAACTCCTTTGACTCAGATCATTCAGAAAGTCAATGATTGAGCAGCAGGACCTCACACCTCACCTCCACTGACAGTGGGCATGTGTGGGGCATGCTTTAACACACGACTCATCCTGCAGTTTCAAAAGAGACAGTTTATCTTCATGTTTTAGAATTTCCAAATACTTTTAAAGAGATTGCATCAGCATCTCTTAAAAATCCCTTTTGTTTCACTGACAGCTTTAAGAGATCATCTTCTCTGGCTGCAAAATTACGGATGTCATTTTTAATGATCGATGTTATTTGTCATCCCAGAGGATGGTCTCTGGTGAGACTTACAAAGATGCCTTTATAAGGCAGGTCCAGAAGCCCAGAGTAAATCAGTGATGGTTTTATGGTGACCCAAGTGACAGAGCTGAAGTAATCGCGTGGAAAGTGACACCAGACTCTAAATAACACTCCCTTCCACATTGCCTCTGACCCACGGCTCATTTGTTCGAGTTGTCTGTAACTGAATATTACTGCAGTGGAGAACATGTGAGAATGCTCAGAATCATCATCTGATTGACAGTGACCTTCGGCTCCTGCCTCATCACTAATCAGCTGTGTGACACACTCCACATCAATTAACCTCTCTGGACCTCAGTTTGCACAACTGGTAAGTGATCTTCATTTCAGTGCAAAGATTCTGTGATGGTGTGGTTTGTCCTTCAGGAGAAACACTGTACAATTCTCTACAAGATACTACTTTACCTGAATAAAAGCAGGCTGAGCACCATGGACACTGAAAAGGTCCAACATCAGAAACCGCATAAAGATGCTTTCTGGAAAACATTACCCTCATCAGTGTAAACAACTATTTATTTCCTGGCCACTTAAGAAAGACTGACAAACACTAATTATCTTCATTAAGTCATCTTGGTTTCCAAGACCTTCCCTAATACCCAGAAATCAAAGGCTAAACCCCAGGCTATAGTTGTTTTGAAGGAAACTCACAAATAAAGTGTCAGGGGCCCAATTATACAGTTAAGAATGATTTTTAACTTTCCTTTTTTTATGATGAAAATGTATAATTGATTCAGGAAAGTGTCAGACATGGCACCCCTGTGCAAGCCTGCTCCTAATGCTTGTAGAGCCTGGGGCAAGTGTAGAAATGAAGGTCTACTGACTAACAAATGGTGTCAGGGTTTGTGTTCTTCAGAACCTGTAAAGTTTAAGGATCATAGCTGGGGCCTCTCTATCCAGACTTGAAAACTGCATTACCCACACTTGAAAATGCATTGTATCTGTGATTGACCCTTATGGTCCTTGATGAATTAAAGTAAGCTACAGCTTCATTCCCAAAGAGTTGTTTCACTCATACCTTGCAAGTTACTCTGAGTCCTCCAAGAAACAGTTATCTACACAGAGCTAAATGTGAAGAAATGTACTAGGGGAAATGTCTGGGAGGAAAAGTAGAAAGAAATCAGAAAATAGCATTAGACAACACTGTAGGTCTGACTCCAAACAAGGAGTAAAGGAAGGAAGGAAGGTTGGTTGGGAACATCTTATACTATAGAAAGTCAGTGAGGTCACTGGATCATGGTCAAGGCAAGGTATGAAACCACTGGCATGTACTTAGAGAAAAGTGTCCTTTCCAGTCTTCTCTTCCTTGAGAGAAAAACAGCCTGTTCCCAGAACATGTCTGCCTGAACACCTCTGCTGCACTGTCACTGGCTGGGAGCAGCCAGGGGAAGCATGAGTTAGTATGAAAGCTGTGATAGATTTCACAGAGTGGCACTTGGAGCGACAATTTAATTTTGCCCTTTGTAGACACAGACATGAGTGGCTGCCACATTCTGCTTTATGCCCACGGTCTTTCTCCCTGGTACTGACTGCAGATGAGGCGATTTCTCAATATTGCCAAGCAAGCTAGTGGCAAGTGGTCTAATCTTATTCAGACTCCAAAAATTGCTAGTGTGACCATGTGGCAAGGTGCCTGTGCTTCCTGCAAGTGGTCTCCCATTGTGGAGGTTACAGGGTGCCCTATTAGGGAAGCAAAATCTGAAGAAGTGGCACCTTTTCCATGACAGTCAGGGCCCCTGGTTCCATCCACCTCTCTTCAATGCAGGGACTGGGTGCCTTTTCCTTGGTGAGGACATGGACTTGGGGTCTTTGGCTCCCCTTCCTAATCACTGCTATAGGTCAACTGGCTATTGAGAAAATGAGAGCCCTGAAGTAGGTGCTGTTTTGGAGTTCTATGGCTGTAATAACACATTATCGCATGCTTCTTTAGTGGCTTAAAACAATATCATCTATTATTTCATTACTTTTATAGGTCAGAAACACAATAAGTGTGGTTTGGTTCTCTGATTAGGGGCTCACAGGTGAAAATCAAGGTGTCAGCAAGCTTGGCTCTCATCTCCAGGCTTTGGGGAAGAACCCACTTCCAGGCTCATTTAGATTACTGGCAGAATTCAATTCCTTGCAGTCGCAGGATGAAGTCTCCTTCCCCTTGCTAGCCGTTGACAAATGGAGAGTTGCTTCCTGTTCCTAAAGGCTATTTAGTTCCTATCACATGGCCCCCTCCATCTTGGAAGCCAGCAATGTTTTTTCTTCAAATCTCTTGCATGCCTCTTCTCCTGCTAGCCAGAGAAAATGTGCCTTCTTCAAAGGGTTTGTGTAATTAGATTAACCCAAATGATAATCAAGGATAATCTCCTTATTTAAGTCAATTGATCACTATTATTAGTTACATCTTCATAGTCCTTTTTTCTAGGTAACGTAATGTTTTCATGGGCACAATATCAAATTTATAATTATAGGGATTAAGACAGAAAATTGTGCCTGTGTGTGGGGGTGGTGCAATTTTAGAATTCTGACTCTGACAAGTACCTAGACCTAAACGTACTCCAAAATTATTTTTTTTATGCTTTCTAAATGCATTTGGGTCCTCATGGAGATGAAAGGTTGAAATTTGCTCTGGACAGTAATTACATAAAAATAAAAGATGTTTAGGCTAATATTGAGGCAGTTTTAAGTGCCTGTGAAGTAACAAAAATCTTAAAAACATAACTCTTGAAAAAGAGATGGGAGTATTGGATTTTTTGAGACCTATGCACATGACTGTCAAGGTGATAGATTGGCTGCTGCAGCCAGTGGTGCCCCTTAAGAAGACTGGAATCACCATCAACTCTATAACTCCACAAGACAAATCCAGAGTCATCAATAAAACCATTGCACAAGACACTATGGTAAGCAAGAAAAAATGCAGGAGAAAAAATGTGGGATTACATTTTCAAGATTGCAACTTTGGGGGAATTTAAAGAAGCCAGTCAATTCAATACACAAAGAGACATCATGATAATTCAGGAATATGAGAAATAGTATAGTACCAGCGTACTGCTACAGCATTGACGGAACAAAGGTACATAAGATAAATGAAGACAGAGCCAACTCAAACACAATCTACTTATATAGAAAGATGAAGGACTTCACTGACATGAAATAATTTTATAGATTTAAGAACTAAGTAATGAATATATGTGATAAGATGACAAAATATAAATGCTGTTTATCTTCTGTCAAATTGATAAAAACCTTTCTAAGATTAAAACCAGAAACAGAAATCAGAAATGAAAAATGATGCTTTTATTACACATGATACTTTTATTACACATATTTTAAAACTTCTATACAGCTAAAAACCATCATTATAAAAAGTAAAATGCAATTAGAATTTAGAAGAAGTACAAAACATGTATTTTATTGTAAGATATGACAAATAAGTCTAATAAGTTTTATTATTAAACAAATAAGTACCTAAAAAGTTTTTTATATGAAAGCTTATATTGATCAATAATTGAATTAATTTGACAATGGAAAATAATCAAAGAAACCAGAGTAGCAATACGTAAAGAGAGAAATACAAATGAGTGATAATAATGTGAAAAATTCCACTTCATTGGTAACCAATGTAAAACCATGTGAGTGATAAAATGCCATTTACATTCTGATAAATGAATAATAAAAACCCAATATCTATGTGTATATATATATATACACAAATATAAATGTTAGCTAAAGTATGAGGAAAAAAAGTTCTTATGTATTGCTAGACAGAATGTACATTAACTCAACCCTCCTATCAAATACTTTAGGAATAAAATCTTAAATGCATACGTATCTTTTCTTCCCCAAAATTTCACTTCCAAAAATGTATTGTAAGGAAATAATAAAGAATGCACAAATATTTATCTACAAAAGCCTTCATCCAAACATAAGTCATTATTATGAAAAATTTGGAGCAAAATAAATGTCTACAAAAAGGGAATTGGCTGCATAAATTATGCATTCATATAATATATGAAAAATCATGCTCTAGAAGAATATTAAATGGTGTGGAAATTCTTTGGTTCACTATACAACTTGGAAGGAAGATGCATGCAGGGGAGAAACAGCATGCAGGGGAGAAAAGGTATGTACACATGATGCCAGTTTGCAAAGAAAAATAGATTTATATGTAATACTGGTGTTCTATATGGAAAATAAAAATGTAACTCAATGGTAATAATTTATTTCTATATTGATAATTTTCATTTCTATAATGAGGGCAGAAATTTGTGAAGATTTAGGTGCCTTTGAACATTTTCCAAGATTTCTACAATGAACATAATGTCAAAATAAAAATTATTTTAAAAATTAAAAATAAATGCCCAGAATGGCATAAATGTAAGATTATAAATATAATTGGAAATGAAGAAAAGTCACTGGATAGACAGGAAGACATAATTCTAAACCAATAACGGAAGGTTCGTTCTTGAGCATTTGCCCATAGGCAACAGGTACATTCATCATGTCCAAGAGAAAGTATCAGTGACCTGCTAATAGACAGGCAGATTAGCCTTGGAGCAATTTGTCCTTGCTGTTTTGTGGACACATATTACCCTAGTTAACTTCTCCCTGACCAACTTTTCCTTTTGGAAAATTGTGCATCTCCCAAATCTCTGCTTGTGACTTACTATAACAATGAAAGATAGTAGTTTGAAGCACATGGAAGGTAGAGATATCATGAATTCAGGGCATTCATACTTGTAAATTTTGTTATAACTTGAAAATACTATGTCCAGTATGGAGAGGAAACATGAGATTGAGAATGTCAAATTACATATAATCGCCCATAAGGTAAGAAATTCTGTCACCTACCTGGGCCAAAATTTTTTTTCTGCCTTTCCACTAACTTTCCTGGAAACTGTATGTATATCCTGTTTATGGGTAAGAATTTGACAGGGTGTCTTGCTATCTTCTGAGAGTCAAATCGAAAACTCTAGGCAAAAAGAAAAGAAAAAAGAAAAATCTCAGTTCCAACGTTAATAATAATAAGACTAAGAATAGATTTGATTGAAAACCTGTATGTCCAGGAACTATGCTCAGCTCTTCACTGGTATAATTTTACTCTCCTAAAAAGTCTATAACCTAAATGTGATTATTGTCCACATTTCAGAAATGAAGAAACTGTGTTTTGAAAAGCTCAAATGCAACCATTGCTATTCTTCTTCAGTCCAGATGCCATAGAAAACCATGAAGCACTTATTTGAAAGTTTTCTCTACCTTGCCCCAAAGCAAGCCCCGATTCTACCTTATGGGGTTAAATGAAGTCACATCAGGCATTTATGCCCAGTGTATCTGGCTTGTCACCTTACATACCCAAATGCGGTGGTCTTACCTGAGAACTTCTGAGACCCTGGTATCCCAACATGGGATGGTTCTGAAGCATGCTCGTATCATTCTCTTCTTCCTTTTGTGTCTCCGGAGATGTATGCTGTCCTCAGAGCTAATGTAGGGCAGAGCTTGGCCCTTGCAGCTGCCACTGCTGCCCAGGCCCCCCAGGGACCACTGTTCTGCCCACAGTCTCCTCATGCTCCCTAAGTTGAACAACATTCTGGGTGATATGCCATGCTATCTTTACTTCAAGCCTCAGCTGATTCATGCTTTGTTTTACACAAATGTGGGAGTTAATGTTCTCTTGTTAGGGCTCAGACTAACTGGCAGGAGTTCCTGGACAGCAGCTTACTCCTTTCCAGCTTCCCAGGCATGACAGTTGGCCTAGCCAGATCCCTTTTTACAAACCTGCCAAGCAAATCAGCACCTGCTGAGTAGCCCGAGCCCTACAAAATCTCCACTTCATTGGACATAGCCACACTGATCCCCATTTGTCTCAGTTAAGACCTTTGTTACCCAAAGTTAAACTATTTGTCTCTTTAAAGCTAAAGATGCACCATTATATAGATAAAAATATCTGAAGAAAAAGACCACAATTCCAGTACCAATTCTTGCTAGCAATGAAAAGCAAGGACCAGGTAAGACCAAACATACTTCATCAATGCCACCTGGTTCCATTGTGGAATTTTATTTTTTTCTTGGTGCCGGATTTTGAATCCAGGACTTTATACATGCTAAGAACATGCTTTACCACTGAGATATACCTCCAGCCCCAATGTGAACATTTTTCATTTTAATAGCTATCTCACTTTTTATTCCACTCACTTTCATTGACATTCATTTTATATTCCAGGTGTTAATAAAAAGGTAAAAGGACTCTGTGGGAAAGGTATTATCGAAATGTTGTGAATTCATGAATTTGACTCTTCTAAGCAATACGTAGCATTACAATGATACTATAATTGAATTTTAATCATTAAAATATTTTCCCTAATGCTTCATTCACTTTTATAATTGAAGGACAAATGCAATGTTTATGATCAAGAGGAATCATGTCTTTAATTCAAAATCTACTTAATTGATGAGTTAGGGAGTTCAGTACACATCTAAGAGTGTTTGAGACATTTAAAAAATTGAAAACTGAAAACTATCTTGTTACCTAAACAATTTTAAAGAATATAATCTACCTCAGGGACCAGAAACTATTACCAGGAGGTCAAATTGGGTTCTTTTTCTGTAGTTTTACAGTTTGTGTACATTTGTTTACATGTTATCTTTGAAATCATTTCCACCACAATAGCAGAGTTGAGTACTTGTGACAGAGACCATATGACCCACAAATCCTGAAACATTTACCATCTGGCTCTTAAAAGATATGTTTGCCAGTCTCTGACCTGTCTGATTAATTTTGATGTTTGCAGTTTGACATAAACAGAAAATAAAAACATGTGTATAAATTAACTTTGAAGATAGTTCAACTTGCAAATGAGGTGAAAAGGAATAAATATATTGAATTAAATTACATTTACATATATAACTATGCTCAATCTTTTATAAAACTTTGGTGCACAGAAACCAAGGAAAATATATAACGATTTTGGGAAGAATATCAACTTTGAATTCTGACAAAATAAACATTACAGTAGAAATTAGCTTTAGTACTAATTAGCTGTGCATTCAGACATACCACTTAGCTTCTCTCATGTTCTGAAAGAGGTCTTCAAAAAGAAGCTCAGATTAATAGGACATGGTTCTGATATGGTTACTTGCAAAAACTTCAAGACTTTACCAGCATACCCGCTCTCATGTACAGACATACATTCTTCTTGGGGACATTGCCTTCAATAATAAAGAAACAAAGCTTTCAAGGATATCAGGATCTACAGAAAAGAGTAAATAAAGATATAACCAATAAAAA
>JAQQSJ010004472.1:0-10455 GCA_028644305.1 Xerus rutilus
TACAACATTTAACACTTTGAGTTCAGCTTCTCATACAGACTGAAATGTAACTAAGGAGTAAATTACTTGCTTTTACCAGCTAGCAAGGCTCAAATGCTCTTCTGATTGAGGCCTTTTCAACGTTTATCAACTATGAGATTGTAAAATTATATGTGCAAACTTTTTAAATTTTCTTTCAGCCTAACAGCTATTATGCCAGGAACAACATCAGGAGATGAACAGAGATACAAAGATAAAATAATGATTAGGCCCTGCCCTCAAGAATTTCAATTTTAATTGGTGAGACAAAAATAATAACACTACCTCTCTTCTAATGCATACCATTGTATAAAATGTACTAGGGGGCTGAGATTGTGGCTCAGCGGTAAAGCGCTTGCCTCGCATGCGTGAGGCCCTGGGTTTGATCCTCAGCACCACATACAAGGCAATAAAATAAAGACATTGTGTCCATCTACAATTTAAAAATATTTTTAAAAAATGTACTAGGGAGTCAGAACACTACAGGAATAATTCTGCATGGAAGAGAGACCAGGAGATGGCATGTGAAGTGGTCTTTAAAGGAAAATGGGGGCTGGGATTGTAGCTCAGTGGTAGAGCACTTGCCTCGCAAGTGTGAGGCACTGGGTTTGATCCTCAGCACCACATAAAATAAATAAAGCTATTTTATGTCCATCTACAACTAAAAAAAATTTTTTAAAAAGAAAATACTAAGGTCTATAATTATTTTCATAGGAAGCTTGGCTTTTAGGAAGAAAAGATCCAAATTTGACATCACTAAATAATATGCACTCATTGTAAAACTCTGTTGAGATGGGAGTTCAGTTTATGATAAAAGGTAGCATCTCTGATTTATGGGAGATAGATTTAGCAGTGAGAATTGGTTAAACTGAGTAGCCATCTAGACAAAAATAAAGTTGAATTCATCTTTCACCCCTTATTTCAGGGGCAAATTCCAAACTGGTCAAAACTTTAAATGTAAACAAACAAACAAAGCCATAAAAACACTAGAAGAAATCATGAGAAAAAATTTGTAATCTCAGACTAACAGTGACATAAAACCAGAAGCCAAAAATATTGATAATTTCAAATATGTAAGTTTTTAAATTCTGCATGACAAAAAAACTTTATTATTTTTGACCAGGGATTGAACTCAGGGTCATTTAACCACTCAGCCACATCCCCAGTCCTTTTAATATATTTTTTAAGATTTTGAGACAGGGTCTCGCTAAATTGCTGAGGTAGCTTTGAACTCGCAATCCTCCTGCTTCAGCCTCCTGAGACACTGGGATTACAGGCCTGCGCCACCTCCCCAGTGGCAAAAAACTTTATAAACAAAACCAGGAGAACATCTGCAACTCATATCATAGGCAATGGCTAATTTCCCTAGTAGAAGACCTACAGATTTTTGAGAATGCCAATTTCAATATAAAAATGAGCAAACTCTATTTTTAAGAAAGGGATGGAAAAATTATTCTTGGCTAAGAAAAGGATGTTCAACTTCAAAACAGAAATGCAAACTAAAATCATATTGTGATGTGTGTGTGTGTGTGTGTGTATGTATAACCTGTCAGATTAGTAAAAATATTTTTAAAAACTTGATAGCACATGGTGGGAAGCCACCTGGCACATTCTTAAACTTGCTGGTGGGCATGCAAATTGACATAACCACCCTACCTGCCCAAATCAAATGCCCATACCATTGAATCCACAGTTTACTTGTAAGAATTTATTTGGTGTATCTTTCTATGAAGTCATGTATATGAAAGGTTTGCATTGAAGCACTGAGGATTAAATAAAATGAGTTATGTGACGCAGAGAAAACAGACCTTGGCATTCAATACAAGCTAACTGTTCAAAGCAAAAGACTGGAAACAGCCCAAGTGTCCATTAATAGGGGACTCATTTAAGTGTGGTGTATCTACTCATTGGGAAACCAGATATCTGTCAAAAAGACAGAAGCAGCTCTTTGTGTAGCTGGTCATGGACTGATCTTCAAGATGTAGGGTTAAGTGGGGGCTGGGGGTGTGGCTCAGTGGTAGGCCACAGGTTCCATCCCCAGCAACTCCCCACCGGCAAATCGTGTAGGGTTAAATGAGAAAAGCAAGAAGTGTGGTAGGAAGTACATGCTACCATTTGTATGGAAAAGGGAACGAAAGAATATGTAAACCAGTCGCCATGGTGCATGCCTGTAATCCCAGGGGCTCAGGAAGCGGAGGCAGGATTGTGAGTTCAAAGCCAGCCTCAGCAACTTGGCAAGGCCCTTAGCAACTCAGTGAGGCCCTGCCTCTAAAATAAAATACAAAAAAGGGCTGGGGGTGTGGCTCACTAGTTAAGGGCCCCTGGGTTTAGTCCCCAGTACCAAAAAAAAATTTCTTGGATATAAGTAAAAATCTTTGGAAGCAAACCCACATTGTCCATGAAGAAGGAAAAAAAAACTGAGTGGCTGAGTACAGGAAAAGGAGGGAAATTGTCTGTGGATATCCTTTTGTATTTTTAATTTTGAACCCTATGAATACTTACTTAAAAACAAAAGACTGAATTAAGCAAAACAATAACAACTCTACTAGGGCATAATGAGGGAAAGGTGCTAGTTTTAAAACAGGAGAAATAATGTAGAAACAATGTGCAAAAATTCTGCTAACTGCATTTTCTAATTTCTGTTCCTCAAATAACATATTGCAAACCTTAAACTATGTATTACATACGATTTCAATTACTTAAAATTCGTCATGCAACAGAAACATTACGAGGAGAAAAAGATTTATTTGCAACTTAGGAATATGTATAACTCTAATACCACTTTTTGTTATGAAAGAGTATGTGATGGTTCACGAATCTGATTGGGAAGTCAAAAATAACCACATAGATGAGCACTAAACTCTTGGTTTGAAGAGTAAGGAGAAGTTAGTTGGCACAGGTCAGAGTAGAAATTTTGCTAGCGTGGCATAAGGGCTTAAAAGTAATTCTTCTCAGTTTGAAGCTTTCTGCTTGCTCATCAAATATATACACATTTCCCCATGAATCATAAATAGGCCATCTCCTTGTCACCGTTAAAGAAGGGTTCAGTCATTCCTGCGCAGTTTATTATTTCTTTTCATATTCCTCTCCCCATTTATCACGTATCTTGGCTCCGATATCAGTTGCCTCCTAAACTCCAACCAGTAGAAATTAGGGAAGAATTAGCACCAGGTCACCAGAGTCGTACTAGCAACTCCACCAACAAATATAATGAAACACAACACCTGCTTTTAATTGATGGTTTTCTGGGAGACTAACACTTGCTCTTTGCTCCAGCCCATATTACAAAATGATAAAGTGCAAAAATCCTGGGGAGAGATTATAGACCAAGCCAGTAAAATCTCACTGCAGACCGGTTTATGAATCTGCTTTCCAAAGGTCAAGTGCACACCAAGTCAAAGAATGTTAACTCCCAATCTTTCTCACTTGACAGATGAGGAAAATGGGACCAGGACGGTTGAGACAGTCACCCAGCACATGCACTGCCTTCTAAGGTCCTCATCTTCTCAGTTTCAATTCGAAAGTCCTGCCTCCTTGGTGTCGACTGCCACACATACACTGTCTCTAGAAAAATTCTTGGCTTTTCAAGATCAGAGTTCTCAAAGAATGATCCAGAATTCCAGTCATGGCCAAGACTGCATTGTCTTGGTTCGTGTTTCCTTTTCAGTTTTATAAGGAAAAAAGGAAGAGGGGTTCACTTGCTGGGTTACACACACTTTCTTTTACTGATTGTGATATGTAGTTGTGGCTGTCGGCAACTAGTCACTAGGACATTAATAACCAAGGTTTGGGCTGGGATTGTGGCGCAGTGGTAGCGTGCTCGCCTAGCACGCGTGAGGCACTGGGTTCGATCCTCAGCACCACATAAAAAAATCAAATAAAGATATTCTGTCCACCTACAACTAAAAAAATAAATAAATATTAAAAAAAAAAATAACCAAGGTTTGCCCCATTCTTCCTCCCTGGATGGCAAAATTTTATGTATTCTTCAAAGCCTAGTTCTAATTCCCCCTCATTGCAACACTCCTCTAATATTCTGATCTCCCTGAACCTCATCAATGTTGTATTTTTAACATACTTACTGTATGGATTCAATATTTTGACATTTGCTCTATGTGGATTACTGTTGAGTCTTCGATCAGACTTCAGGCATAGTGCCATATTGTTTTTTGGTTTTGCATCTCTCATTAGAACCCAAGTTCATTGCTGGCCTTGGTAGATACTGAGCTTATTAGCTGCCCTACAGGTGTCTACTAATTACTGTCTCCTCCATCAAGGAACATGACCCCCCCACCCCATAGCTGAATATACTTTGTCCACAAAACAGGCAAAAAATCCTAATTAGATGCACAATAAATCTTAAGTGGCTGCTGGATCTGGGTTGAGGCAAGAGGAGAGCAGATAGAATCGGCACCCCCAGCTGCCTCTCCTCTCCCTTCCCTTCCATTTCTCTCATCTCCCTTGGCTCCTCAGAGTCAAACTGGGCCAGCAGTGTTTAGAAATCCAGGGCTTTCACATACCCCTGACCTTCCAGGCAGACAGTGCAGCTGGGAAATGGTGATACAGAGGACTGCCTTGGCTTTGTCCCTGACTAACAGCAAAAAAAGCAATCCTGAATGAAACTCCAAGGAGAACCTTATGTGTGCACACCACCTTGTGACCAATGTGCAAACTACTCTCTCACAAGAAGCAACCTAAACACTGAAATCTTCACACATGCTTTCCACCATCAGCCCAGAGACCAGTGCTCCAGATTGTGATTCTTTTCCTCTGCATTGAGCAGTGGAAAGAAAAGACTCCCAGATGAACAGAGGCATTTCAGTATGTTTTACCACCATAGATTCAAAACTTAAGACTGTTAAAGAGCACAGAAACCCCTTTAAAAGTGTATTCCCATCTGCTCTCTCCCTTCAAACACAAGCCCCATTTTTTTCCCACTTAGAAAGAAGAGGCTGCAAGAGCCAGGGGTAGTGGCCCACACCTCTAATCCCACTGGCTTGGGAGTCTGGGGCAGAAGGATTGCAAGTTCAAAGCCAGCCTCAGCAACTCAGTGAGGCTCCAAGCAACTTAGCAAGACCCTGTCTCTAAATAAAATATAAAAAAGGGCTGGGGATGGGACTCAATGGTTAAATGCCCGTGGACATACTTTGTCCATAAGACAGGCAAAGGTGGCAAAGAATCTTAATTAGATGTACAGTAAATCTTAGGTAGCAGGTGCCCCAGTAAAAAGAAAAAAAGAGGAGGCTGCCTGAAAAATTAAATCAAATAATTGAACCAATACCAATGTGGTTCAAGATGTTAAAAAACTGTTAAGGATAGTTCAAAGTATACTCTTCCCCAGAAACGAGTGACCCATCTGCTTGGACACAGCATACCAGCTGCTTAACCACCTCACCCTGCCCCCCACCCTGCAGGGTCCAGGACCAAGCTCAGGGCTTTGCACATGCTAGACAAGCACCCTGCCACGGAGCTAAATCCCTGACCCCTCTCTCCCTGGCTCTTGTTGTTTACTCTGATTAGAGTCCCAGGTTCTGCCTTCAGGCCAGCCCCTTTTATCTGGGCACAGGGGCTATCTCTATCCTGCATACTGGGTGGAGTCCTAGCCAAAGCTGAGTAAACGCTAAATAGCTAAGAGCAATACTTTCTGTGGCTTTAATTTCACTAGTATTAAAACCGTTTTCCCTCCCACTTAAAAAGCAGCTCTCTTGGGGCTGGGATTATGGCGCAGTGGTAGCGTGCTCGCCTAGCATGCGGGAGGCACTGGGTTCGATCCTCAGCACCACATAAAAAAAAATAAAAAATAAAGATATTGTGTCCACCTACAACTAAAAAATAAATATTAAAAAAAAAAGCAGCTCTCTTCCTCATTGAATTCCCAGTATCATCTGTTAGGACTTTTTCCCCCACTCTATCAACTGAGCTATATCCCCAGCCCCTATTAGGACTTTTAATTGCTAGTATATTCCTGAAATTGACTCTTTTACGATGTTATAATGTTTATTTTATGTTAATGTGTATTGCTCAATAGTAGGCAATGTGGTTTATATATTTTTCTAGGGTTTTGGTATAATTTGATCTTACTAATGGTATTGACTGCTACCAATGATATGTAGTGGTAGGCTATTCCGTATTCAAGATGTCAGAGTTGCATAGTGTAGGTTTTAAGATTAGTAAAGAATACCCTACATCATGTCTTTAAAAAAAACAGCCTGATCTTGGTTTAATAAACATGCTACTTCTATGTTTTACAAAATCCCAATGTTTTTGGTTATTTCAAGATGTATGAACAATTCTTAAAGCATCATCTATACTAATTCATTATATGAAACGTGTTCTACACGTTACCACTTTCAGAAGTATTAGAATCTCAAATTCATTGGACAAACATTTCCTCAGTATTTATTACTCAACTCCAGGCACGATGCTAGGGAATATGGAGAAAAGAGGAAAACGTTGTCTCAGCCCTCCAAATCCTACCTCAGGCTAGCAGGAAACACAGATACACAGCAGTCCTTAGGATATGGATACGCCAGTAGACAGAAAAGTCCTGTGGGAGCACAAATAAAGTGACACGTCTGGCTTCACTAAATAGGAGTCTGCAATAGGAGTGGGAGGGGTGAATTCCAGGAATATGTGTAGACAGAAAAGGGACACAATGAGCTTTGGCACTACATATGGTTAAAAATAGTAAGTCTGGGGGGAGTGGCATGAGATAACCTGGAAAGGTAAATTGGAGGTAGATTGGGAAAAATCTAAGTGAAGAGTCTGAAATCTCCTAAGCCAAGTTTGGAGGTTTGGGATTCCCTATGTGGGTGGTTCTCAAAAGTGCAGCAGCAACTGCTTCACCTGGAAGCTTGGCAGAAATGGAAATTCCTGGCTCCCACTTTATACCTACTGATCAGAAATTCTCGGAGTGAGGCCCAGATATCTGTGTTTATAAAGAGCCATCTAGTTGATTTTGATGCATGTCCAACTTTGCCAAACCATTGTTGTAGGCAATGGGGAAACAGGAAGGATTTTTTTTTTTGGTACAGGGGATTGAAATCAGGGGCACTTGACCACTGAGCCACATCCCCAGCCCTATTTTGTATTTTATTGAGAGACAGGGTCTCACTGAGTTGCTTACCGCCTTGCCATTGCTGAGGCTGGCTTTGAACTTGCAATCCTCCTGTCTCAGCCTCCCAAAGTGCTGGGATTACAGGTGCGTGCCACTATGCCTGTCAGAAAGCTGTAATCTTGTGGAATCTATCAACTGCCAGTTTGAAAATGGTGGTGAACCTAGACCCTAAAAAGGGGAGGTCATGAGCAATTTCTGTGTGCTTCCATATCGTCCAGAACAAAGGTTGTTGTTGGCTTGTCCATGGACCTTCTGGTTTGCTTAGTACTACTTCTCACTCTAAGTCAGTAACCTGGCATCCATGTTATCAGAAATCTTTTGTGAGTTTGATTGGTGGGACTCAATCCCTGAGACTGACTGATAATTTCAGGATGTGATGACAAAACTAAGTTCTGAACCCAGAAAAGTTGAAAAAACACACACTGGCTCTGGTGATCTAACCAAGGTAGTGCCAAAGTGAGACCCTGTTCAGCCTTTCTCTTTTCATGCCAACATCAGTAAAATCACAGAGCCTACTTAATACAGGAAGAAGCTGAATGAGTGAAAGAATTAGACTTTGTATTACACCCTGAAGGTCAAGGAAGTGTTGCTGTTATTTCTAATTTGGGAGGCATGATTTAGCCGAGGCCATCTTCAATTTCCTGATGAAAAGTGAGAGAGGGACAGGTCAACCTATATGGCTAATTTACCTAATGAGAATTCTGCAGGGCACAATTTCTTTCTTTCTTTTTTCACTTTATTTTTTACTTATATACATTTTAATGTGTGCTAAGGATCAAACCCAGTGCCTCGCACATGCTAGGCAAGTGCTCTACTACTAAGCCCCAGCCCCAGCCCTTGCAGGGTACAATTCCTATTACCATTCTGAATACGTCCTGTTACTGGAGGTTATTTAATTAGTACTACTATCTTGCCTAACATGACCAATTTATTTTGTCTAAAAATAGTTCTCAATCAAAAACTGTGCTCTTTAGCCAAGCATGGTCCTGCATGCCTGTAATCCCAGTGGCTTGGGAGGCTGAGGCAGGAGGATCATAAATCCAAAGCCAGCCTCAGCAAGAGGGATGCGCTAAGCAACTCGGTGAGAGCTTGTCTCTAAATAAAACACAAAATAGGGCTGGGTATGTGGCTCAGTGGTTGAGTGGCCCTGAGTTCAATCTCCAGTACCCCCGCCCCCCAAAAATACTGCACTCTTTTAGAGAATTTGAAAGCTATAGGCAGCCTTAGAGATTAAAACAAACATTTCTCAAAGATGAGGAAATTGAGGGCCTCAAAGAAATCATTTAATCTACTTAATATATTTATTGGGGGACAAGATTCTCCAGAATATTACAAGGTGAGAAAACAAGGATTCAAACCAACACTGGTAATTTGCTCCTTTGCTAATTTTTAGGAAACAGTTAAAAGTCTACCACTCAGTGGCTTGGGAGGCTGAGACAGGAGGATCACAAGTTCAAAGCCAGCCTCAGCAACTTAGTAAGGCCCTAAGCAACTCAGTGAGACTCTGTCTCTAAATAAAATACAAAAAAATAGGGTTGGTGATGTGACTCAGTAGTCGAGTGCCCCTGAGATCAATCCCCAGTACCACACACACAAAAAAAGTATCTTCCATCTTAAACTTAAAAAAAATAATTAGAAAAATGGTAGCAAATTACTTCTTTTATTAGGCTAGGAAGGAATGCTATAGCTTTTCATTTTTTTAGTTTCTTAACTGTTTTCAGGAAATGAAGTTAAATGTACAACTGCTCTGAAACAAATTTTAATATAAAACATTGAGGAAGAACCATTTTAAAATTATATATACATATATATTTTGTGGTGCTGGCAATTAAACCTGGGGCCTTGCACATGCTAAGCAAGTGCTCTACCACTGAGCCATATCCCCTGCATGAACCATTTAAGGAAGAAATATGCATTCCTTCATATACTATTTGTTTTACTTTCTATTTTGCGTATACAGAGGTAACTTTCTACTGAATACAGTCTATTACATTAATTATATATTACACGTAAAGGGAATCTATCACAACTGCCCCTCACAGATTTCAGAAATTCCCCAATTTCAAATATCCTGGTATTTGGGTAAACCACTGTTGTTTTGAGAGTTCTAGAAATGCTCCAGTAAGTAGTTTCATCTCCCATCCTGTCTGGGTATGTAGATGTGAATAACTTGAGAGACACATTTGGCCGTTTCCT
The DNA here is from genome assembly GCA_028644305.1 of Xerus rutilus. NCBI lineage: Eukaryota > Metazoa > Chordata > Mammalia > Rodentia > Sciuridae > Xerus > Xerus rutilus. The sequence continues at coordinate 9,332 of JAQQSJ010004472.1, forward strand.
GTTTTCCAAATTTCCCACAGGTTTATACCAAATATATGTGTAATCTAAAAGTTGGTGTCCACCTCTTAGTCAATTTCCTGAATGTAATTTTTCATAGGCAGAGATTTCCCAGAACTTGGAGGAAGTGTGGACAAGGCTTTCATCAAGAATGCATTAAATCCCATGTGTGCCTTGCCTGAAAAAGTCTCCTTCCGTCTGGAATTTACGTTTAAGAACGCAAGCATGCTGAAAGAACAGGACTGCTTTCTAGGCAAAACCCAAAGAACCCGTTTTCACTTCACATTTGCCCCTTGCTCCCAGACGTGCGATCCCTTGGATTCTACGGAGACAGAAATGCCACTTCGATCTGGAGAGGGCAGATGTCAGTTACTTTCCCCAAAGGAGAAATGCAAGAACACTGATTAAGGGGCTGGAGGGCTGGGAGGGGAGTAGCCTGTCCTCAAGACTTCAGCTCTACCTGACTGGGGCCCAGCCTCTCCAGCCCCCGTCCCCACACCGGCCTGCTCTCTGTGCAACCGGTCATGTGAGCCTGTTTACAGCCGAGCAGCTGGTGCAGCCGTCAGGATCCGTGCAAAGGTCCAGGGAGGGGGAAAGCATACAGGCCACGTACCCTCTTTCTCCCCCGACCCCATTATTCCAAGAAAGCGTTCGCTCTCCTCCCCTGGGTCTCCACCCCACTTCCATCTGCCCTCGGGCAAACAGAGCAGAGCTGAAGCCATCCCGGGACGCCTGGCTCCAGCCCCCCCCCCCCCCACTTCCTTCCAGTTGCTCGCTGGGGGGACTGGCTAGGCTGGAGGAAGGGCGAGGACAGTGACACCCCGGACAGGGAGCCAACCTCCCTCCCCCAGCCCTCCTCGCAACGTCCGCGGAAGAGCTGTCCCTGGAGCCGCATCCCCGGAGCAAGCCAACTCCACCGGGCAGGCACCCGGAGGCTCCCGAGGCTGCGTTCGCCCGGGCAAGGGAGAGCCACCGACCAGCGGGTCGGACCCTGCAACCGGGAGGCGCGGGCAGCGGGGACACTGACACTTCGATACCGGGCAGCAAGCAGCCCCTCTGCCTCCTGCCCACCGGCCGCCCGCATCCCGGCGCGCCGAGCCCCGCTGTCAGTCACCAAGCCGAGCCCC
>JAQQSJ010004473.1:0-10455 GCA_028644305.1 Xerus rutilus
GACTCATCCTGGGGAAGAGGGACAGGCTCTCAGACAACAGTTTGGATACCGAATGCATCTAGTGCTTTGTGGTTCCTTCTAATCGGAAGCAGAACTCTACAGTCTTCTCAACACTTCCTAGACTGAGTTCCCTCCACCACAGCCTCTCATTTTTCTAGTTCAGAACAGTTGAGAAAAAGGGACCACAGGTAGGCATGTTGAGAACCTGAAAGCCCCCATCAGACTAGCATAGGTCTACATTCCTGTGGTACAGGAGGAGACCCTGACTCCACACCTGCAGGAAACTCCCAACTGTAAAAAAAGACCTCCAACTCAGTCCTTGTACGTTTTATCTCCCCCTTCCCCATCCAGGGGAAGTCCATTCAGGACTTAGAATTTCAGAGATACTATGTCTGTGACACAGGGCTGCCCTGATGGCAGTGTTCATATTTCAAAATGTCTGTACTGACCTGAAAATGGTAAAGTACCACCCTGGAATTAGCATACTTTGATCCATTAATGTGGAAATTTCAGAGTAGATCCAAAAACTAGCCCACCCCAGGGCTGGCAATTAGAGCCAGCGTGATATCTGGACAATTCCTTGGGCATCAACCTTTCCCCAAGACTGACACAGAGATGAAAATTTCAAAGGTGTGTTGGGATTCTAGGGGCATGACCAAAGAAGGATCACAGTGACATCCCTTGATCTTTTGACCAAGAAGACCTGAGGTGTAGAGAGGCTTTAAAGGCCCCAGAATTTCAGCTCAAACTTCACAATTATTAGAAGTGGACATTTATGGATTACCAGAGTGTTATGTCTCTGCTCCTCCATGTCCTTTTCTTCTTGTTAAATTATTATCTTGGGGGTGCGGGTGTGAGGAGGAAGTAAGGTAACCAGAGTTTCAACAAAAGCAGCCACCATGGATCAGGGGCCTCCCTCCTGGATCCAGCACAAAGGTCTGGCACATTCTAACAACCCATGTAGCTCCTGACACCCAGAAAGCTCTTTGACTGAGAATACAAAATCATATGGGGCCGAATAGCAGGGCTTGTACCAGAAGATGACACTGGCTTCTTACCACTTTGCCAGGCATCCCAGGGCCATGGAAGCTTGGTACATCTGCTTGCCGGAACATGGTCAGGAGGCAGGCTGACTCCTCTAGGGTGTGGTGCAGGGCACAGGCATTGCTTCTTAGCTCTTGGAAACATTTGTTGCCTGGTTCCTATGGAAAATTGGAAGGTAGCCATGGACATCACTGAGGGCTGAGACATCTCAGGGCTCAGGATATTGTAGGCCTGCACAGGACTCAAGCTTCCTTTGTAAATGAGGCACAAATCATACCCTGCTTGAACCTATAAAACCCTGGCTAATCCCTTTGAGGTCTCAGGACTGAAGTGCCACTCCCTTTACCTGGAAAGCCTCCTCCACCTGTCATGTCCTCTATAGACTTTTCACCTTCCTCACATGCAATAAAAGACCCTTCTGCACCAGTGCACTCAAGGCACAAGAGGTGACTTCTCACTTTGAGCCTGTGGCCCTTCAGTTGATTTATCAATAGGGATCTGTGTCTTGCTCTGAAGTGGGGGTTCCCTGGAGGCAAGGCTGTGTCTACACATCCATGGGTCCCTGGTAGCTCAGACAGCACAGCCACGGGCCCTTGTTATCTTTCAATGGAGGAGCACTCTGAGAAGCACTGCAGACTGCTTCCCTCCCATTGCTCCATGGGAAAAATGAAATGCTGTGGTGGCCAGGTTCTTATTCATTCCACACACAAGTCTCTTCTGGGCACAAATCCCACAGTATCTATCAATCTGATTGATATGAATCTGTCCACATGGGCCAGCATGAATATAACAGGTAATAAACTATCAGAGGGTGCTGATTTCAACATCATATGGACATCAACACTTCACATACGCTTTACTGGGGATGGTGCCAATGCTGCACAGACTTATCTGTGGCTCTAACGGAGAATGTCTAGCTGGCCTTATCTACAACAGAGTAGACCTTAGAACAAATCAGGAGATAGGGAAGGAAGGGTCTGGCTAAAATAACTGGAAGCTGCTTTCTCTATCACTGGGAGATGGAGGCCATGAAAGTAAGTAGTAGAGAAGGAAGTAGAATTAAGAACAAAGGTCACAAAGAAAGGGTGAATGCAAGAGTTACAGGTGTGAGTACCTCTGAACTCTGAGTTTCAAGGCCCACGAAGTTGCACGTGGGCCTCAGAAGAGACATGATCTTTTGGACCAGCTGTTTCCCCTCCCCAATCTGCTCTCTGAGAGCAGTATAGTCATCAATGTGGCCTATGACATGTTGGCCATGCTTGTTGGTGAAGGAGCCATCCGTAGCATCACCCTCCGGCTTGGGAGAGTTCTTCATTCCTGGAAGAGCATCTGAATTCAGCTCTGAAAAAGAAAACCACAATAATACAGGATCTGCTGTTGTTTATGATATATCCTCAGTTCCCGCCAATGCAAACAGGCAGTGAAAGAGCCCAGGATCTAGAATGGCAGCCTTCAAAAATGCAGAGTGTGTTAAGTCTATAGAAACCTTTTCATTTCTTTATTTTTATCATCTTTCTTACATCACTGCACAATGATAAACTTTCCAGAAAACAAATTTCTATTCAGGACAAATATTATAAACATGAAAAAATATGGACGGAAAAGGTATAGAAAAGTAAATCAGCTGGACACAGAGAGGACATTTAAGAATGGAGGGAAGCTGTGTATGTTAAGAATGGAGGTGCAGTGGTGCACACCTGTAATCCCAGCATTTTGGGAGGCTGAGACAGGAGAATCATGAGTTTAAAGCCAGCCTCAGCAATGGTGAGGCATTGCTCAACTCAGTGAGACCCTGCCTCTAAATAAAATACAAAATAAGGCTGAGGATGTGTTTCAGTGGTTGAGTACCCCTGACTTCAATCCCTGGTACCAAAAAAAAAAAAAAAAAAAAAAAATGGATAGATTAAAGGGCAATGAAGCAAAGTGAGCAATGGGACCACCGTGGAAAGAAGAAAAAGGAGAAGAAAGGCAGCCACAGAAGATTCAATGAACAAGACTGAAGACTTTTTTCCCCACACAGAGAATTTTCTAAATTCACAACAAACTTAAAAAGGACCAACACTTATTTGCATTAATAATTTTCCTTCATTGTGTCCAAGCCCTTCAGTTGTCATATTTATACCATTTGTCTGGTGACAATGACAGTATCTGAGCCAGGAGCAGAGAAAGAAGAGCTGTGGAGAACCAGAGTTAGACAATTCATGCCAACATCTCAAACTGCAGGGGAAATAACTGCATCTAGGGAGTAGACACAGCTTCAGATTTTTGGACACCTCAAACACTCTGCACCCCAAATCATGCAGTCTAGCCTTTACCACACAAGGTCTTAAGGCGGCAGGACTTCCCTCTCATATCATTAGCATACATATGCCACATGAAAAAGCAAAAGTCAACAAATCACTTAGATTGATTTTTTTTATTTAGAACAAGAAGTATTTGATGCACGATATTCCAAATGAATGTAACTTCTAGTTTAAAAATTTGTTAGTTATGATTTTATAAACCAACCCTGAGTGTAATTTTCCATGTGCTGTCTAGCACAGTGCCTTGTAGTAAAACTTAAATATGCACAAAATCGTATGTGTGTGTGTGTGTGTTTGTTAAAATATTGAACAAGGGCTGGGGTAGAGGTCAATGGTAGAATTCTTGCTTAGCACACAGAAGGACCTGGGAAGCCTTGTTAGAGGAAAGTGAAGATGTGACTCAACACCACACCCACCATGGCAGCTCCAAAAGGGGAAGGCAACAACCTAATGTATGCTTAGCAGCTCCTGCCAGCTGGGTATTGTGCTTAGCAGTCCACAGATGTTTCTTACTGAAAGGCCACAAAAAAATGAAATTATCCACTTTTTGCTTTACAACTGAGGTCATAATCTAATAAGTGAGTATTCAGTGCAAACAGAGAAAATAAGGATTAACATGACCCAAGAATCTGGCACAAGGATTCCAAGGATCGGGCTTACAGAAACCTGATCAGAAGTGATTGAGGATATGGCCATGCAGGTGTTGGAGAGGGTGTATTAACTGGTACACCAAAAGGAAAAATAGAAAACGACACACATGTGGAATGATGTGTCAAGAGGTTAGGGTGTGGGAACTAATGTGCTGCCACCAAGCACTTTCCCACATCCCTGGTTTCCTTAGGGACAGAAGCATTTTGCCACATACTGAGTTCCCCCTAGGTGAAGGAAAGGGAAGCCACTCTAGAGTGATGGAGGTCTGTGATACTATGACAGAGCCTACTGAAGTGGAATGAAGACCATGTAGAAATCAAAGAATCTGATTTGGTCTCTAAGCATTGCAAACCTCAGCATGTCTATTAATGTCTCCTTTGCCAGTTGGATCACATGAAAAAAAAAAAAGACGGTAAAACCTGTCCGACTACAAATGAAATTAGAAAATCCTGGCTCCAGGACAGCATGTGTCTCCCACCTATAGCCAAACTTCAATAGAAATGGTTTTTGCCTTTTAAATTTTATGATGATTTTCTTACATATATTTCCTTTTTAAAATTAGAACTTTATAGTTATACATAGTAGTGGGTTCAGTCAGACAAAATCATACATGCACACAAGTTGGTTTCAGTTCATGGTTCGCCCCTTTCCCTCCCTCATTTTCCTCCCATTCTCCCTATCCTCTACCAATCCCCTTCATCTACTCTACTAGACTGTCTTTTGCTCATCAATTAATTTATATTGGACTGGTTCTTTCTACCTACATGTAAAGGTTGGGTTCCCTGTGGTATATTTATATGTGCAAATAACAATTTTTTACGAATACATTCTGCATTGCCTCCCCTTACTCATCCTCCACTCTGCTCTTAAATCTTCTTAATTACATCTCTTCCCTTTATCATTATGAAATCTTATCCTGCCCTCCTCCCCTTTCCTTTGTTTTACTCTAATTTCTGCACGAGCTAAAACATTCAATCATCTGAGTTTTTACGTTTCGCTTACTTCAGGTAGCATGATATTCTCATATCTATCCATTCACCTGCAAATGCCATAATTTCCTTCTCTTTTATGGCTTTGTAGAATTCCAGTGTGTGTGTTGTATGAGATATATATGCTGTACATATGTACACATTTCTTTTTTTTAAATATTTTTTTGTTGTCGATGGATATTTATTTCATTCATTCATTATTTATATGTGGTGCTGAGGATCCTACCCAGTGCCTCATGCATGCTAGACAAGTGCTCTACCACTGAGCTAAAGGCCCAGCCCCCACATTTCTTAATTTATTCATCTATTGAGGGCAATCTCAATAGATGTAAGAGCATTACCCTCTATCTTGGTATGATTTTTCTTTTGAAGGGAAGCATGTAAATTCAGCTCTGAAAACAAAACCAGACAACAGAATCCATTATGATCTATGACCTTACTGTGAAATACTCTTCCTCCAAGAGTGTCATCAAATCAAGAAAGCACCTTGGACAAGAAAGTCAATGAGTTGATATGCAGCTTATAGGGACTCTGACATTTCTTTTCCCTACCACACTTCCTTTCTTTTTCTTTTATGTTTCTTGCATATTTAATACTGATGGATTTACCAGGAGGCAAAGGTGCTCAAAATGCCAAAAAATGTGCAAGTAACAGAGGATTGGTAAAATCCAATGGTACCCAGATATATGAGCTGAAGACTATGAAATCACAGTGAAGGTAGGTTGTGCTTTTGGGAAGGAAGAGACAATCAAAATCAAAGTAGAAACAAACAGATTATCAGAGAAAAGAAAACTAATCCTAAGGAATTAACAAAACTTGCATAATGATATATTCCATATATACCCATTCCGTATAATATCACCACCCTATGTAAACAATAACTGATTCACACATGGTGGACCTATATATATTGATCTGATGGACAACTGCTCCTTTGGGCTCTTGACCCCATCTGTGCATAGGAAACTTGCATCTATACTATGTAGGGGCTCACATGGCTACTCAAAGGCCCTTAGGGGAAGGCCTTCTCTGTGGAAGCTGAATGGAGAAGAGGGTTCACTAACAATCCCAGTTCTCCCTTTGCTAATCACTCCTGGAAAACCTATTTCTTACGTCCCTGCCTATTGGTGAAAGCATTTGCTAATCCAGGCAAAGTGACAGAGATCATGTGGCTGATGAACATGTCATTATTTGTACATGTTCCTAGGTATTCTTAGATGGCTGGTGATCACAAAAGGGTCCCTAAAATAAAGTCATTCCCTTGAAAAAGAAGGCTTTCAAGTAATAAATGAATTGGTGTTTCTTATCTCAATGGTATTAACCTTAGTCACCTTTTGCAGGGAGAACATTCTATGATGACATCAAGGCATGCAAGAAAAAGAGGATTTATTGATCTCTATCCACAGAGAGAAAGGATCATAAAATTAAATGGTGCCTCAAGAATGTAGGATACCAAGCCGGGCATGGTAGCACATGCCTGAAATTCAAGCACTTTGGTAGGCTGAGACTAGAGAGTCACAAGTTCAAAGCCAGCCTCAGCAAGGGCCTCCCAGCTGTTCTGATTCAAAGCTGGAGGGTGGAGTCCCCAAACAGGTAACACCACCTTCAAAAATAATCTAGAAAACCAATTTCATCTGATGGACATAGTTTAGGTGCCATTGTATATGACAGAGAGGGGGAGAGCCATCAGTGCCCAGTGTACTGGCCCTATTAACAGGCTGAGGGGAAAGGAGGCTCAACTCCACCAAAAAGGTCATCATGGAAGGAGGACAAAATGATAAACATAGCAGTGGTTGAACCTTCTGCATGACTGATATTGACACTTCCATAAAGCTGGCGAGCAAATACAACCTGCTACATCATACAGTGCCAGAGAACTTGTGCCTTCTGAGAACTTGTGCCTTCTGCAACTTTTTCTATCCATATTTCGTATAATATCTTTTTTTTAAGGTTTTTCTACCATTATAGATATGGCATACCTGTCTGTGACCTCAGGCCATTAGTGTAGAAAGATGGTATGCTCTAATCCTGGTTTTAGAACTTACAAAGTTAACAAGTGATTTTTTAAGGGCAAAAAGCACCCAAGACTGACTGCACAGTTCCTCTGAGTCAGATGCACTCTACCAGTACCAGAAAGATAAGATAACCTTGCTAAAGGGCTCCACCACATTGGGCTGAGTCAACGCTTCTCTGGCAACAGTAGTCTTTCTTTAATTTGGTCATGAAACATGGCTACTTTTGACCTCAGATCATGCATAAGCCCTTATTTTATCCTTTTTTACTACCCCCAGATTATATGTTGTTACCTGGAATTCAGGGAATCTTGACCTTTATCATCTGTATTTTCATGGTTGTCTGCAATGAATTCAAAAACATCCAGGAGTCATTAAATAGTGCTATTTCACCCATTTCAACACACAGCCCATGTGGGTTCTTCTGTCACCTTGGCTAGGCAGGAATAAGAGTCCACAGGAAAACTTGGAAGTTTTTGCAATGTGGCTCAGGAAAGAGCACAAAAAGGAGTCATGGAAAATGGAGTGAGCCAAAGGGTGAAGACAAAATGACCCTAGACCAGTTTGGGCCTGCCACCTAGAGCCCAGATGACATTTAGTTGTTGTCATCAGGGCTCCTTCTCATCATTGTTCATATTTCTCCTTTGTATGTCCAAGATAAAACTCTAGGACTGACTTAGTCCTGTTTGCCAAGGAGGATCCCAGAAGGAGCCATGTGACTTATGAAGCCATGTTCCCAGAGCAAAGAGAAAGCAGAGTCAGGGAAGCTGGGAAGAGAAGGCCAAAGAAGCCTCGCCAGTGTGATTCCAGGGAAGGTGGCACGTGTCTGGAAGAGGCTCTTCAGAGCACCAGGACCCCCAATCTGGTGAGCTTTCCTGTGGCAGTTACAGGGAATACCAGGCCAGCAAATGTGGGAACAGACAGAAGATGGAGATGGAAGGGCCTGTCAGGGTGGCAGACCATGAACAATAGAGGTAAGACCAGACAGGCTCCGTCTGCTGCTGGAAACAAACAAGGGTGAAGAGAAATCACAGCAGGAGGAGCTACATACATACAGAGAGAACTAAAATGGGTAAATGCACCCCCAGAGCCACAGAAGCAAACACCACTCTACCTGAAGCTTGAAGGCCAGGGAATCTGCATGCTATTTTCCACTTGCAGAAGACTAGCTTTCTTTTGATAATCTTCTGTGTCAGGATACTCATGGCATCACTGAGGACAGGCACTTCAACCCCAGGTGTTTCGATAGCTGAGCCTTCAACTACAGCACCTTCAAGCTTCGGAGGGTTCTTCACTTCAAAGCAAGTATCCAAATTCAGCTCTGAAAATAAAACCACAAACAGGAACTATTATTTTCTATGACCCTTGGGTGACACACCTAATGACCCAGAAGGGTCGCCAAATGAAGAAAGCAGCCTTGGGCTGGGATTGTAGCTCAGCAGTAGAGCGCTTGCCTCGCATGCGTGAGGCCCCAGGTTCGATCCTCAGCACCACATACAAAGCAATAAAATAAAGACATTATGTCCATCTACAGCTAAAAAAATTAAAAAAAAAAATAAAAATAAAATAAAAAAAAAGAAAGCAGCCTTGCATAGGAAAGTCTAAGGATTGATCTGCAGCTTATATAGACTGATATTTTCAGTTTGTTAATGCTTCTGACAAATCCAGGAATCATAAACTTGACATGAAGCAAGCATGCTTTCAATTTATGAAAATATTCAAGATAAACAAAGTCATAGATACCTATTCCTCCCAGGTATATAAGGCAATAATACCATTAGAGATATGGGTAGTAGGGAAGAGAGTATCAAAGTCCAGCAAAATCAAAGTAGAGGGAAAGTATGAGAAAAAAAAGAACTGGAGAAGAATCATCCTTGAAAGATTTTAAATCTTGCATAAAACTCACGTATTTTATAAACAAACATTCTTACTAACATAACTTCTATATATGCCTAACATGATGGATGCATCTGATGAACACATTCTTACAAATGTTTACGAGAGGGATTGTATAATACTTTCATATTCTGGCCAGTGGAAATTAGAAATAATTTAGAAACATGAGGACAGAGAGAGACATTTCAAAAGTAGATACCCTGTTAGACAACTGCACACAATTACAGTGTGAGGTGTTTCAGAAAAAACAGAGGAGTCAAACCGTCCCTGCTCCCGGAATCCTGCCATGAGCTGGCTTTGTGCACTGGCATTTGTAGAAGGTGAGTTGGACAGCAACTGAGCCTGTGGGCTAAGTCTTGGCCGGGATTGGGGGATCATCCAAGATTCCAGCAGGAAGAAAACTTGGTGTGCCTCCCCAAGTTATCACATGTGCTTCAAGAACTACAAACAACTGTCACATACTGAGCCCATTCCAAGGAGTACTCCACATGAGGGACAGGTGTTTCTTCTCTTGCATGACCCTCAGAGGTTCTTCTCTTGCATGACCCTCAGAGTGCAAGGGTGCCCACATTAATTAGGTGAGTGTGGCATCTCACATGAGAACCAGAGGCTCCAGAAGCTGATATTGAGAAAGACAAAGAATAAAGATGAACACAACCCAGATTAAGTGGGCAATAGAGACTGAAAGCTCAGTCTTCATTTTCGAGCACAATTGGATCCTTGTGAGAAGAAGACACACAACATGGTTATGGAGGCAGATTTACAGAGAGGAGAGACTCCTAGACTCAGTGTGGAATTATCAAGGAGACCAATTTGTGCACTCTCTGTGTGAAGGATTCATTTTATTTCAAAGAGGACAAAAGGAGAAAAATGAGCTGGATATGTCTGGACACAGAATTGTGGGCCAAGGATTTATAGTATTACTGAAAAATTGTTCCATATCAAATGAAAATGTCTTTGTGAAATCACATTTATCAAATCACCAGAGGTATCTAAGCACTTGAGATTACACATTGCTTTCATTAAATGTTTTTGTTTGTTTGTTTCTTTGTTTTATTCTATCAGAACCACGGAAATTATTTTAACTAATGAGACCATGAAAGAGGTGTAAACACCTACGATATCTACCTGATCAAGGCCAGCCCAAGACCTGAGAGCATACCTGACCCTAAACCCCAGGCTCTGGCTCACCTCACCATGTGGGACAATCTCAGCTTTCACTTTGACCCTGAAAGAACATGGAGAGTCCCATTATCTCTACTACCCACAATAATCTGAAAACCAATACCTAGATCACAGCTTAGGAATTCCCTTTCCTTCCCTACCAGAGAAGAGCATCCACTGTTTTCCAGAGTCAGGGTTGGTTACATAGCTATTGATAGTGGAAGAAAGGCTCAGGCTGGCTCTACCATTACCACAGTTGAACTGGTGACCCAGTAGTGTCCCTTGACAACTGATCCTTTGGGCATTTCAATCCAAGTGTGCACCTGAGGCTTGCACGTTTGACATGTTGCAGATCACATGTCCACTCAAAGGCCCTTAGAGACAGGCCTTCTCAGT
>JAQQSJ010004474.1:0-10455 GCA_028644305.1 Xerus rutilus
AAATGCAGGAACTCTGGATGCAGCAGGGGGGAGGGGGGAGGAAGGAAAGGGAAATGGGAATAGTAATGATGATTGATCGAATGGGTCATTACTACCCCTGGTGCATGTATGAAGACACAAATAGTGTGACTCTTTATGATTTGCAACCAGAGAAATGGAAAAACTGAGCTCTGTTTATGTACTATGACTTGAAATGCATCTAAATAAAAAAAAAACACTACTACATGTAATTAGTAAAAATTAAAGCATTTTCTTTCCCAAAATAAATAAATAAATAAATATACCATAGGAGCCATTTTTTTCTTGTCTTGCCCAGCTCCTGCATGGGCTAGGATCCATCAGGGGCTCCATTTTTTTGAAACTGTAATTCTGTCTTTGTATTTTGTTCTTTAATAATTATTCTAGACATTAATTTATCAGGTGGCTTATATTTTCCTCAGCATGAAGAAGAATCCCCCAATGGAGACGTTGGATGTCTCCCCTTACCCCTTCATCTACAGCCTGAGGAAGAGAGACATGAAGGGAGCCCTTGGAAGAACCCTTTGTAAGAAGAAAATTAGCTTCAGTTTATGATGGTAACATCTGTGGCTTTTACATAAATTTACCCAGTAAATATTTAATATTATTTTTAGAAAATTATTCCAGATTATTGCCCTCACCATAGAAACTTCAGTTGAAGTGCATACTACATAATTGTTTAATATGTAAAAAGGAGGATGTTTAGTTAAGTAGTTGAATTAGGGACGAGCATCTTGGTGATCTGGCTATGCCTTCCTCTTTGTATTCTCCAGGTAATACTAGAAAAGCCTAGTGCAAGAGCTACTGTTTTATGTTATTTCTCCTCCTGATGTTCTTAATTTACCTTTGGATATTTAAATTTTATTTCAAATCTGCTTTGAGTATGGTACTGTTTTTAAATAGTGCTCCATAATCTTAGATTGATAATAATTTCCCAATATCAACCTCCCAGTCTTCTTCTAATGTCTTCTACATATTCTACACAAATTTTGACATCATTCTCTCTTCTTATTCACACACCACATTTATTTTCTTGTCTATATTGTTTTCTGACCAGTACTGACCCTAAAGAATTTTTTGTAACCCTTTGGAAAATTATATCTCTTGTTCAATTTTGTCTTTGTCTATAATTACTAATAGCCAGGGATGTTAGAGTTTATTTCCCCAGTGCAGGACAAAGAAGGTAAAGGCTGGTAAAATGTCTAGTTTTTAAAGATAACTCTCTTCTGTTTGGTATTTTGGATTTGCAAAAGTTCCTTTTATATTTTCATTGTACCCTTATGACAATTTCAAGGAAGTAAAGAAGATATTGCAAGGAAGGAAAAATGATACTGCTGCTTTTTTGCAGAGAGAAAAATATGAAGTTCAATGACCTTCCATTTCACACAGGAGGCCATGTATTTAGCCTATGCAAGACTGCAAATGCTCTGATTCTAGCTTCTTTTCACTTTTTTCCACATCAAAAATGAGAGTAGCCATTCTTTTCTAAACTCTTGGTTCACTATGGCATGGGCAAAGTTTCCAGATTTGGCCCATTTGTTTCCTTAGTTATCCCATCCAAATAATGATATCGAAACACATTCTTTCCATACTTTCATATATTCTGCTGGACCCTACATACCTATATGTATGTATGTATTTTGGAGTTTTCAGGGTATATTATTGTATCATGCTTTATGTGGCTATGCAGGCATTGAGGTTTCAACAAAGCCAATCTTCCAAGTTAAATTCTATAAGTAGAAATCAGAGGCTAATAGATTAAGTGAACAGAAATAGAACAAACTAAATGCATCAACATCCATGAATTGTGACACCAGTAAGTTTGTGCTTATTACCTTTTGTTGTTTTTAAAAGTGAGTAGCTGTTTGGGGTTTTTCTCTTTTTTTCTTTAGCATATTAATTATATGGAATGATGGATTTTATTGTTGTATATTGGAATATGCATATAACATTATTTGATTAAATGACCCCTCAATAACTCTATTACTCACCCCTTTTTCCTCCTCTGTTCCCATTTCTCTACTCTGACTACCATATTTTTTATCTGAAGGTCAGACCTTCCCCCAGAGCTCCCAGCTGTTCTTTTCATTGTCCAGGTGACATCTCCACTGGAGGCTATATGGGCAGTTCAATCTCAACACATATGCTATAGTTGGGATCTAGAATGTCTCCCAAGAAACTCAGGTGTTGGAAGCTGGTTCCCAATGCATCAAGGCTCAGTGGTGGGACTTTTGGGAAATGATTAGGGCTCTGACCTTATCAGTGGATTAATCCATTGGCTGGATTAATTAATAACAGTGGATGTTATGGTTTGAATATGAAATGTTCCCCAAAAGCTCATGTGTGAGACAATATAAGAATATTCAGAGGTGAAATAATTAGAATATATGATCTGTAAACTCATCAGTGGATTAATCGATTTGAATGGATTAACTGGATTGTAATGTAGGCAGGTAGAGTATGACTGAAGGAAGCAAATCACGGGCGGCATGAATGTAGGGTATGCTGCTTGAATATGGGACCCTAGGAAGTTTTTTGACCATGCACAGCCACCCAGGCACTCAGAGCCCCCTGCAGGCATGGTTCTTGGAGACCTGCTCAAGATGGCAACAGACTTTGGCATTGACCATGTGGTGCTGGTTCTTCAAAAATGCAAGATGCTAGAGTTAGGGGGTCATAAAGGCTTCTATAAATATTTCAAAGGAAGGCCTGGGAGGCCAGGCAAAGCATAGCAGAGTCAGAATCCCTGAAAGCATCCCCAGTGAGATGACGTATGAAGATACAAGAAGAAAGCTGCAGCTACAGTAGAGATTCCAGTAACATGAAATGTCTGCTGAGGAAAGCTGCAGAAATAAAGCAGAAACAAGCCAGTAGAGAGGCCATGTGGGACGCAAACAGCAAGGCCTAGGGGCATAGCTTCACAAATCCTTTGGAGAGAACATCATGATGTCATGTGCCCCAAACACTAGATGTGGAACTCTGAAACTTGTTTACCCAGATGAATTTTGTTCTTGCTTTGGTGCCACTCCTTCTGTCTATGCCTGTAGTTTTGCGTTTTGGAATGAAAAAGTCACTTTGTGTAATTGTGTATTGTATATATGTGCCTTGTTTTTGAACTTTACAAGGATTCACCCTTAAAAGTTTGCTTTGAATCTAAGATGAGATTTTGGACTTGAACTTTTGGCTATTCTGGAAATGTTAAAACTATGGAGACTCTCATAAATTGACTAAATTTACCTTGTATTTTGAGATTAACATAAGCTTTTGGGCACCAGGGGTGGAATGTTAGGATTTGGATATGAGTCATTCCCCCAAACTCATGTATAAGATAATGCAAGAGTGTTCAGAGGTGAGATAATTATGAGAGTTGTAATCTCATCAGTGGATTAATTCTTTTGAATTGATTAACTGGGTGGTAAAGTGGGCAGGCAGGATGTGACTGGAAGAAGTAGGTCACTGGGAGCATGTCATTGTAGTTTATATTTTGTCCTTGGCACATCATCTCCCTCACCTCTTTTTCTCTCCTTTTGGATTGCTATGTCCTGTGATACTTTCCTCTGCCACACCCTTCTACCCCACCCTGGGCCAAGAGAAATTGTGTTGGCCAACCAAAGACTGAATCTCTGAAACTGTGAGCTAAAATAAACTTTTCCTCCTCTAAGTAGTTCTTGTCATATATTTTGGTCACAGCAATGCAAAGATGACTAAAAAGGGATTAATCTAATTGCTGGATTGATAGCTGAAAAGACATGTGTGGGGCATGGCCATGGACACCCTCTGTCCCTGTCCTCTTTCTCCCCTATACCCTGTTTCTCTCTCTCTCTCTCTCTCTCTCTCTCACTTTCTCCTTCCCAGCTGCCATGAGCTGGCAGCTTTCCTCCATTACACCTTTCTGTTGGACCCAGGACACAAAGAAAAGAACACTGACTCAAATTTTAAGTCAAATTAAGCAAGCTTTTATTGAGTACACAAGAGAACTGATCAGTGGCTATCTCACTCGAAAGTGAAGACAGCTCCTGGTTCCAGAGCAGGGAGGTTTTTATAATACAAAGAGTAACAAAGGTAGGTATCTTAGGAATTTATAGCTCACAGGTTCTGGCAAGCATAATAGTATACAGAAGCAAATAGTAAATTAATGATTGACATGGCTCTGGTCAAAGCCAAACATGGTTATCTTTGTCAAAGTCGAGATTTCAGGGAAGGCAGTTTCTAGTCAAAGCCAGACATAGTCCAAGCAAGTAAAACAGAAATTAAACTTTTTATGACCTCAGGTCGAGATGGCTCCCAATCTTAAGATAGAATTAGGCTGGGTTCATCATTTCCACCTTGTCTTATGTGTCCCTTTTAAATCTTCAATAGGGAGCACTTAGCATTGTCCAATACACTGGAACATATAGTTAATAATGCATGGGACAATAACTAATAGGAGAGATATACAAATTAAGTTTTTTTGATAGTTGTTATATATTTCTGTCTAAGAATCTCTCCTTTTTTGTCTCTAGTCTTATTTATTCTTGGGGATGAATACAAGTGTATGTTAAATTACATTAAATTATTTTTTAAATGTTCAGGAATGGCTGTGTTTTGGGTTAACTCTTTTTGTTAGCTGTTTAAGATGAAGCAGGTCAAATTGACTTTTGTTTCTATCTATTGTTAAGAGTCAGCTGAGATTCCATGGGAGTAACTCTTGGGAACTTGAAAGCAGCTTTTTAGCTCTGCTAGTGTCATTTGGGCTAGGATGGGTCAAGGTATTGCTGACCATGTGGCTTCCCTTGGAAGCATCAGGATGTCTCCCATCTCCAGTGATCCTCTTCTTCATAGGAAGGGCACTGATTGGCTTTTAGTTCTCCAGTGGTCTTATTAATCTCTCTGATCAGGAGATTATGTGGCCCAGAGTTGTAAAGCTCATTAGAGAAGTTCCCTTGTTCCCTGGATTTAGACTGACTCAGAGAACAAGAGCCAAATACTGGTTTTCTTGGCCTTTTTAACTTACCTTTTATTTTTAAGTCTTGATCTTAAACTTTCAGCAAGCCAGTCTCACCAGTCTTAATGTAAGGGTGCTGGGATTTAACTTTAATTCTTATAAATTTATAGTCATTTACTCTCTTTATTTAATTGGGATCTGTAGCTATTAAAGAAAATTCTAGACTCTGTAACATAGTACAATACTCCTAAATAAAAGTTGTTGTTTAACCATAGTTGTATAAACCTTAATTTCTTTGAGACTTAGTTTCCCCAAGTGATAAAACCTGACAAATACAAAAACATTATCTTGATAAGAGCAGAACAATGTTTTAGACTTTTATACCAGTACATTAAATGTCAAATAAATTTGTGCTAATTATTTCCAATTTCATCACAAACACAAACTTTTTAAAATTTACCCTTTATTTAGACCCTCTTGTCACTCAGACCTTTGATAACTTACTTAGAAATTTTTATCACTTACTTAAACCCTCCTGTTTATATTGTCATACAAAGATGTTTTTACCCAGAAATACTTTTTTCTTCCACTAAATACTGTTTTCATACCTAGAATCTTTTAATATTTTTCATCTGTTGATCCCTTCTTCTGTTTACATCCTGAAACAATCCTTATAAATTTTGAATTTAGACAAATTACTTCATTTTAATGAGAAGAAATATTTTGTTATTTACAGTATTTTAATTGAAATTGTTGAAACTTTTGGGCTTGTATATATAGAAATTTTTTATAAAGCTTTGTATATAGAATCATATCTGTTTACCATTTTATGTAAACATAATGTTCCAGTATATAGAATTATAATTGTTAGGACCTTAACTTTATTAACCTTGATTTTAGTGAAGACAAAGTAATTTTAAACTCATTTTTTAATATACCAAAACAACAACAATGTTACCCTATGGAATTTAAAGGAGTTAAAAAATACTTGATGTTAGATTTGACAGCATTTTAACTGTAAATTAATTATATGTCTAACAAACACATTTGAGTAATTTTATGTCAAATTTAACTTACTTATTTTAATTATAAAAATTGAGATACCACACAGTTTGGTTCAGGTTAGCTAAAGTAAAAGACTTTTTTGGTGGGAGGGTCTCAGACAGGTCTATTGAGCCTGTAGGATTTTCTTATTTATATTTTAATATAAGTCCAGGCAGAGATCTGGAAGGAGCAGGGGGCAACTGCTGCTCTGAGCAGAAACCTCACCTCTAAGACATTTTAACCATTTTTTCTCTAGTTGGTAATTAGACAGGTTTGGATGTGGAAAATTATTATACCTTAGTTTTTATTACTTTTGAGAATAAAGCTACTATATTAAGCTACTTATTGAAATAAGCTATTGGCTGTCAAGCAGGTCCATTTTTTTGTGACCATTCCCAGGGCTATTTCTCCTTTCTCAGTGATAAACAGGTTAAGTCTTGCTCCATAGGTAAGCTAAGGACAAAGCGGGAGGGGATGTGGGGCGGTCGCTGGTGGGGCAGTGGGAAGGTGGCAACTAATTGAGGCTGAGCCAGGAAGCAGCATGATGTGAGAGCTGGCAAGGATGCAGCATTGGGACTGAAAGTAAATAGCCACAGTGGCCACAGGGCAAGCAGCCAGCTTGGATGCTACTGGCCACACAACGCCTGCAGGCACCCAGCAAAATGCACTTGCAGTACTGCGTGGTCCTTCTTAATGAAAGGAGCATAAAGTTGATCAAAATTTCTTAAAACACAGCTCAAAGGAGTGTCAGGCTTACTTGCCTTACTACACATTTTGTTGTTCAATTGTCTATGTCTATACCAGAGAAGACACAATGAAAAGGTAGAGAAAACATAAAACACAGAACGAGATACAGGGCATCAAAAACCAGGCACCAAAACGCAGACAGCAGTACAGTATCTTGCTAATGCTCTGGACAGGAGTCATATGTGCCTCATCAGACAGCTCCTTGTCCCCAAAGGGAATTTCACCCACCCAGTACCAGGGCGCAGTGCAACACCTTGCTACTGCCCCAGACAGGAGGTCATTTGTCCTGCCAGACATCTCAGTGTCCCCAGTAAAGATCTCTCTGAAAACTTAATGCCAGATGTTATAGGGGTGTCATTTACTTGTGGAGGCCTCCTCCACTAAATGCTTGGTAATTTTTTTAATGTAGCAGTTCACTCCAGCAACTGCATGAACCAAAGACACACCCTGGGGCCTTGGAATGTCTCAAAGTTTGAGGTGGCACTCCAGCTTCAGAGTCCCAGAGTGAAGGTTCAGCTTCAGAATTTTGGTATTCTGGATCTTGCTGGCACCTCCAAAATGTTGAACCCAGGATGCAAAGAAAAGACCACTGACTCAAATTTTAAATCGAATTAAGCAAGCTTATATTGGGTACACAAGAATGCCAATCAGTGGTTATCTTACTCAAAAGTGAGCACAGCACCTGGTCCAAGAACAGGGAGGTTTTTATAATACAAAGAGTAACAAAGGTAGGTATCTTAGGAATTTACAGCTGACAGGTTCTGGCAAGCATAATACAGAAACAAATAGTAAATTAATGATTCACATGGCTCTAGTCAAAACCAGACATAGTTACCTTAGTCAAAGTTGAGATTTCAGGGAGGGCAGTTTCTAGTCAAAGCCAGACATGGTCCAAGCAAGTAAAATATAAATAAACTTTTTATGACCTCGAGTCGAGATGGCTCCCAATCTTAATATAGAATTAGGCTAGGTTCATCATCCACCATGATGTTCTTTCTCTCTTAGGCCCAGAGCAATGAAGTTGACCAACCATGGACTGAGAACTCCCAAAGCATGAACCAAAATAAACTCTACCTCTGCTAAGTTTTCTTTGTTAAGTATTTTGATCACAGAAAAAAAACTAACACAATGCACAATCTTGAACTCTAGGTTCCAAACAAGTGTTCTCCTTCTTTTCTTCATATAATGATTAATGATATTGACCTTTGTTGCAGTTACACAAGAAACCACTGTGTGTATGTGTGTGTGTGTGTGTGTGTGTGTGTTCACAAAAGTAGATTATGAAGAATTGGGGGGTCTTTGGGACTTGCCCTATTCCCTTGATCTTATCTGAAACCATCTTGAAAGGGCCTCATTCTTCCATTGCCAGTGTCTCCCATTAATATCTCTGCTATCTTCCAGCACCCTTCATCTTGAGGCTGCTAGCCCTTCAGGTGGCCAGTGTATGTCCCTAGGACCCTCCATGTGCCAAATCTGCATTGTATTCCTTAAAAAAACAAATAAAGTTTCCCTTTCTCTCCCTGCCTGCACACTTTAATAGTTGGCCCCTAGGGAAGCCCCTGTCTGTGGCCTCTGCTTTACAAAGTTGGCTGAAAGCACAGCCTGCAGTCCTTCTCCACTCCTCAGACTGTTTTTTTGTTTTGTTTTGTTTTGTTTGTTTGTTTGTTTTTGAGTGAACCACGGGATACAACAGATCTTACACTGACCAGTTATTCCTGCTTCCCTCTCTCCTTGCTCAAGCACCTGGCCCCCAATCCTGTCCCAATTAGCTTATAGAAATATGTTCCATTATATCCTGCCCTACCAGCATATGAGACCAAAAAAATCTGTTATTATGGGTTGAATGGTGTCACCAAAAAATGTGTGTTGAAGTCACAATCCACATCACTTGTTAATGTGACCTGACTGTACTCAAGTTAAAATGAGACCATTAGTCTAATATGAGCAACATCCATTTAAGGAGAGAAAAAAAGCTATGTGAAGACAGAGACACAGAGAGCACACCATGTGATGCTGAAAGCAGAAAACAAAGTAATAGAGCTGCCAGCTGAATAACCCCACAGCCTGATGACTACCCCTAGAGCTGGGAAGAGGCAAGGGAGGGTCTTCTCAGAGCACTATGGGGACCAAAGCCCTACTAACACTTCATTTTGATCTTCTTTTCTCCAGAACACAGAGAAAATAAATTCCTTTATTTTAAACTGCCAAAAAATAAAGAAGTATATTATGGTTCACAAAATTTTGCACTACACATACAATATTCCTTTGAATATTATTCTCAATTGTTTTATTATTCTCCATGTGGTTGCTTAGGTAATATGTTACATACTGATAATTCTGTTGTAGTATGCTATTGAGATTTCAGAATTATAACATATGTAATAATTACATTGTAATAATAATAACATATATAATAATTACTCTGAAATCTCAATAGCATACTATAACAAAATTATCAGTGAGAAATGATTAATATTTAAATTAAATCAATTTATTTTACACCAGAAAAATCTAATGAAAAATGAATCCTATACTCAATTGCACTGAAAACTAAGTGCAAGAAAAATAGGGGGGCAACAAAATATCTTCTGAGAGCTATAAAAGAATACCATAATTAAAGGATGTATAGAATGACCTGAGAAAGCTTGTCACATTTTAAAATATTTTTTCATTTTTATTTTCATTTATTTTAAACTGACATAGAAAAAAATCATAAAAATTGTACATATTAACATGACAACATGCAATATTTTGACAAATGTATATGTTGTATAATGTTCAAATCAAGTTAAGCATATCTATGTCCTCAAACATTTGCCATTTATTTATGAGGAAAATTTTCAAAATTCTTTCATTTAGCTTTTTTAAATATGCAGTGCATTATTGTAACCTATCAGCCAATATGAAATAGCACACCAGAACTTCTTGCTCCTATATTACTGTAACTTTGTACCCATTGATTAGTCTCTCTCCATTCTTCCCCACACCACTACACTCTCTCTAGCTTCTGGTAACCATCATTCTACTCTCAATTTTTAGGAGATTGATTTCTTTAGATTCTACATAAGAATGAGATCATGTGATACTTGTCTTTTTGCCTAACTGATTTCACCTAACATAATTGTTTCCAATTCCATTCATCTTGTCATAATTGAAATGATTTTGTTATTTTCATTTCTGAGTTATATTTCATTATATATATATATGCCACAGTTTTTTTGTATCCATTCATCAGCTGATGGATGCTTAGGTTGTTTCCATCTCTTAGCTTTTATGAATAGAAATGCAAGGAACATGGGAGTACAGGTGTCTTTTACTCATACTTACTTCATTTCCTTAGATATGTACCCAGTTGTGGGATCCTTGAATATGGTGGATCTAGTTTTAATTTTTTAGGAACTTTAACATTGTTTTTCATATAAGCTATATTAATTTACATTCCCCTCCACAGTGTGCAAGGATTCCCTTTTTCCCACATCTTTGCCAGCCAGCACTTGTTATATTCACTGTCTTTGATAGTCACCATTTTTACTGGGGTAAGGTGATGTCTAATTGTGCTTTTGATTGGTATTCTCTTGGTGATTAGTAATGTTGAGCATTTTAAAATTTACCTATTGGCCTTTGGTATGTCTTCTTTTAAGAAATGTCTACTTAGCACTATTGCCCATTTTTTCAGTCAGGATTTTGGCTTTTTCTATTGAAGTTTTGAGTTCCTTATATAT
>JAQQSJ010004475.1:0-10453 GCA_028644305.1 Xerus rutilus
TATCTATCTATCTATCTATTATCTATCTATCTATCTATTATCTATCTATCTATCTATTTATCTATCAATCATGTACCAATTCTATCTAGGTGGTTTTCACAACCTGGGTGGGGCTGCTCCTGGCCCCTGGTGTGTGGAGCCCAGAGAGGCTGCTCCACACCCTGCAGTGCACAGCACAGCCCAGCACAGAGAACCCCCAGCCCCAGAGGCCCCCAGTGCGGAGGCGGAGCAGCCCTGCTCTGGCTGAAGGTCACGTCTGTTGAGCACAAATGCTTCAGGCGAGATCCGTTCCTTCCCCATCTCTGCGTTCCCAGGGCCTCTCCTGATCCCGCCGCTCATCCCGTCTTTGAGTGAGCCACGTAGTGATGAATGAATGACACACTCTGTGCTTCCCACGGACACGTTAAAAGAAAAGCACGCATTCTTTCACGTAGCGACGGACGGTATTTAACCATGGGCAGGAGGGTGTTTGTGAAAACGCTGAGAGCGTGGTACCTCCCGGCGGGTTTATCTGAAGTTCGCTGTTTTTCTCCCTCCCTGGAGAAGCGGAGGAATGAGGCAGTTTCCTGTTTCAGGAAGGCCTGTACATGCAGACTATGTCTTTGACCAGAAAAAAAAAAAAAAGAAAGAAAGAAAGAAAGAAAAAGAAAAGTAAATAAAGCAAAAATTCCCATTTCCTTCCCTGTCTAAAAACGTACAGGGAATAGAATAACTGAAATATGGCGGATAAAAGCAGGTTTTCCAAAGCTCCAATGGAGCCCCAAATTCACTTGCTCTTGGAATGATCATGATTGTCGCAGCCTAGCTCTTTGGAAAATATCCCTTTATTGTCAAATGTACAGTATATTGACCTTAAAAATACAGTAAAGCAGTCATGGAAACAGCAGCTCTCTTGAAGTCCTCCACAGCAGCCTGACCTGGGCAGGGGGACGGGCAGCTGGGAGGACCTGATGGACAGGTCACATACTGCACAGAAATTTGGCTTTTTTTTATTTTTTAAAGAAGACTCTGGATTTGGTTCTATGGGAACCTGGATTCGTGTTTTCCTTCCACTTTTCTTACATCACCCAACTACAGCTTTCCAGATTAATTTGACAGGAGGAAAGTCAATATCGCAGCCTCCCCCGCACTGTGGCATGTCAGAAGGCAGCTAGGGAGAAATCTGTGTTAATTGTATTTCCATGTCGGCTGTAATGTACCCGAGTCTTGTAAAGACCAATAATTTATTATTTCTAATGAGCTAGAAAGTCTACTCTCATCGTCTGATTAGAAAGAAAAACAAATTATATATATATATTTATAACAGTATATAAAAAGTGGCTTCCAGGAAGAAGAGTCTTTACATCGAACACAGCAACCATACGCATATCAAAAGTGGAGACTTTAAAAAAAAAAAGGCATTAATCATTCTGGCTCTGAGCTCCTTATGGGAGATGCTGGGATTCTGAAGCTACAGAGGAAATAACCGGAAACTTGTGGAATGTTCCATCATGTGAAAACTGCCCAGCATTCACGAGACGATGATCTTGCCCGGGAGTAGGAAGGCACTGTTGATCCCTCTGGTTTATTTTCAGAGAATGTTCCTTAAGCATCTGAGGGATGCTCGGGATGGCAGCTGAGTGCCATTTGCAAATTAGAAATCGAAGTAGTAAAGGTCCCCTGGGAATGCACGTTGAGATGGTTTGTCAGCGGTCAATATTTAAACAAAAGTTCCCAGGCAAGCCAGGTCCTCCTTGCTGTGTGTATCAGCACTTGTTTTAGCTAAGAGACTAGGTCAAGGTCAGCCTCACTTTGGAGTCCATGGGGACCACGGTGCCACCGTGAGTACTCCTTCGCAGCTGAAATCCCCCACGCCCTGAATTTCCTTACAAATGATCCCTGGTTGTCCCCCGCCAAGGAGCATCCGCCCGCCACCGCGTCCTGGGGGGCTTTCAGTAGACATGGATGTAGGTGGTTTTGGAGTCCGTGCCCAGGATGTTCCTGGCTGTACACTTGTAAAAGCCAGCGTCCTGCTTGGTGGCGTGCTGAATGGTCAGCGATCCCTGTGGGTGCAGGTATCTGTTCCCGTAAAGTCGTGCCTGGGCTGCGGCGGTCAGCTGCGTCTTGTCGGGCAGCTCCCAGGTGATCTCGGCTTTGGGGATGCCCATCGCCATGCAATTGACCTTCACGGTGCTCCCGGGCCGGGTGTACATGACCGGCACTGGCTCGCTGGTGATGCGCGGCGGGTAGGCAATCACGATGACCGGGGTGCTCACGACCAAAGAGCCATAGTCGGTCTCCATCCTGCACACGTAGGTGCCCCTGTCAAACACGGAGGCTTCGCGCACCGTGAGGGTCCCGTTTTCCAACAGGGAGATGCGCCCCAGGGTTTGGGGACCCTCCAGAGTCCTCCCGTTGGGGAGGGTCCAAGAGAATCGCCCCTGGCGACCCCCTGGAGGGGCGCAGCGCAGCCGTAGGTTCTCGCCGTTGATGATGCTCACCAGGTTGTGGTACTGGCTGCTCGTTTCGGGTTTCGACCCCACCTTCAGCGACACCAGCCTCTCCGTGTGGCCCGCGGCGTTGCGCGCCACGCAGCGGTAGGCGCCCGCGTCCCCCGAGGCCAGGCCACTGATGTGCAGCATGCCGTCCCTCTTGTGGTAGAATCGCTGCAGCTGCTGCCCGCTCAGCAGCTCCGTGCCATTGGGCAGGACCCACAGCAGCGTGGGCGGCGGGGTCCCGGCGGCCGAGCAGTTGAGGCTGATGGTGTGGCCGGCGGTGGCCGTGATCTTCTCGCTGACCGGGTCGTGGAACACGGGCTTGTCCACGGGCTCCAGCACCGTGAGCTGCACGGTGAGCCGGGCCTCGCCGCCCTCGTTGCGGCCGATGCACACCAGCTGCACCGAGTCGCTCTTCCTGAGGCTGCGGACGTCCAGCGTGCCGTTGCGGTGCACGGTGACCCTGTTCCCGTAGTAGGGCGCGGGCAGGACCACGCCCTCGGGGAACGCCCACAGCACCCGCGGCGCCGGGATGCCCCGGGCCTGGCAGTCGATGAGCTTGCGGCTGCCCGCGGCCGCGACCTCGCGCACCGTGGCTATGGCACCAGGGTGCCCGTTGATCCGCGGTGGCTGCACGTGCACCTGAACCCACACGGTTTTCCGGTCCTCGCCCGCGCTGTTCCTGACCAGGCAGGTGTAGTTGCCGCTGTCGGCGCGCTGGGCTTTCTGGATGAGGAGGGTCCCGTCCTCGTAGACCTGGTACTTGTCGGAGGAGGCGGGGATCAGCCTGTTGGTTGGAGAGAGCCAGGTCACCTTGGGCATGGGCTCTCCCTTGGCTTCGCAAGGCACGGTGACCAGCTCCCCGTAAGCCACCTGCACCACGGAGTACGTCTTGTTGCGGATGGCGGCGGGCTCGGCCACCACCTTGACGCGGACGCGCATCTCGTCCTTGCCCACCTGGTTCTCGGCGAAGCAGGTGTAGTCGCCCTCCTCGCGCATGCCCACCTCGTTGAAGTAGAGGGTGCCGTTGTTGAAGACCACGTAGCGCTTGGTGCGCGCCCCGCTGTCGTCCGCCTGCAGGAAGGAATGCACCAGGCTGCCGTCGGGGAGGCTCCAGGAGATCTCCGGGTTGGGCAGCCCCGTGGCCACGCAGTCCACTTTGAGGTCGCCCCCGTAGAAGACGCGGTGGTCGTTGTCCTCCTTGTGTTCGATCTTGGCGGGCTTCATCTCCACGTTCACTTTCAACAGCACGTAGTCATCCCCAACTTTGTTCCGGGCCACGCACAGGTAGTCCCCTGCGTCTTTGTCGGTCACCGACTTCACCACCAGGGTCCCGTTGGTGAACACCTTCGTCCGGGCGTCGAAGCTGACGGAGAAGAAGAGACATGAATCAGGGGGTCAGTCTTATGAACACTCCATCCGGCTGGAGGTCCCAGGAATAAAACAAAAAATGAGCCATATGTCAAAAAAGCTCAAAGGGAAAATGTCGCATCTTTCCAAGACAAAGATCTGATATGAGATGTTCAAGATGGGGTTATCCCAAATGGATGCATTAATATCTTGCACACGTATGCAATTATCATTTAGGGTAGCCTACGAAAATGTGCAGTTATTATGCATGATTAAAAGCAAAACTTGGAAGCCTGGTGTGGTGGCTAATGCTTATAATCCCAGCAGCTCCGGAGGTTGAGGTAGGAGGATGGCCAAGTTCAAAGCCAGCCTCAGCAACTTAGTGAGGCCCTAAGCAACTTAGCAAGACTCTGTCTCAAAAGAAAAATAAATACATAAATAAAAATGTCTGGAAGCCTGGCGCGGTGGCACAAGCCTGTAATCCCAGCACTTAGGGAGGCTGAGGCAGGAGGATCCCAAGTTCAAAGCCAGCCTCAGCAACGGTGAGGCACTAAGCAACTCAGTGAGACCCTGTCTCTACATAAAACACAAAATAGGGCTGAGGATGTGGCTCAGTGGTCGAGGACCCCTGAGTTCAATCTCCAGTACCAAAAAAAAAAAAAAAAGTCTGGAGATGTGGCTCAGTGGTTAAGCATCATCCTTGGGTTTAATTCCTAGTACCAAAAACAAATAAATAAATAAGTAAAAGTTTAAATGTGTGTTCTTTAGATTTATTTCTATTGGGTGCGCAAAAGTGGTTCCTTTAACCTTTTTTGTTTAAAATTTGGTATATAAAAATTGTAGATCTTTAGGAGGTACTCCATGACGCTTCAGCACCTGTACACAATGTACAATGATCAAATTAGGGGGGTATTTCTATCTCTTTAAGCAGTGGTTGTTTTGTGTGTGTGTGTGTGTGTGTGTGTGTTGATAAAATTCAACATATTTTCTTCTAGATTATTTTTGGCAATATTTAGGATATTATCAATACAAACAGTCACCCTCATGTGCACTTAGCTAGACCAAGACAAAAAGCAAGGAAATTCGAATAAATAAAATAAAGATACAAAAAGAGACATGGGAACTGATTTTGGGGAATCCAAAGGATCATTAGGAAGCTATTTGAAACAATGATACACAGAGGACTTTGATCACCTGCAAACATTGCCAATTCCTAGAAAAGGTTGGTTTGGAGAAGGGTCAGCGGATGCAGGTGCCTGTCCAGAAGCCCCGTGGATTTCTGTAGCATCCAGGGACCGCGTCCACAGGTGGAAACGATGTACCACGCGTAGGAATCCCCTGAGTGCCTGACCGCGGGCTGCCCTGGCTGTGGATCCGGGGATGTTCAATGCCGTCTGTGACTCCAGCTCTCTATTCTTGTGTGCGTGCGTGTGTGTGATCAAATATCTGCGTCACGGTGTGAAGTTGACGGTATGTGCGCAGTCAGGGCAAATGTAACAGTCCCGGAGAGAAGCAGTCTCCCTTAAGGGCGCAAAGAGGTTACGTTCTTTCTAAAGAAAACCCTTGAGATTGACATTGTTTCAACAATGTGTCTCATGACCAGAATTGCAAAGCGGCTGTGACATCGTCCAGGCAGCCGTGCATGTGCCCGATGCTAACTCTGGGACTTTAACACCTTGGTGAGACTCCGTAGGATCTGTAACTGAGGCCAAAGGACAGCCACCAGGTCAAATCCAAAGGCTGGCTTCTCCGCCTCCAGGAGAAGACCAAGGACCTCTGAGCCTACGGTTTAGGAAGTCCAGGTGAGCCTGGGCAACACGGAGGCAATCACAGACCTTCCTTTTGCACGTGACACTTTGAATAAACACTGGGGTGTCCTGGCGCCGTTCAGAACAGACTTCAGAGGATTCGTGACAATATTTGGGACTTTTTGCCTTCAAAGTTGCCCACATGGAAATCTCCATGAGTCACGCTTTATACTGGCAGTGTTGTAGGGACTGGTTGTACTTGAATCCTAATCTGTTAATAGTTCCTAAACACAGCTTTATTCTAATGGCATGACTAGGATTGTGTCACAGAGTTTGAAAACACACACACACACACGCAAAAAACCTGACCATAATATATATATATATTTAGAGAGAGAGAGAGAGAGATGCATGTATCATGTGTATATATTGTGCTTGCAAACTAGATATATATATAATACAAGCAGAAGGCAAAATATAGATGTATATGTAGAACATATATATAATATATATTCTCTATATATGATATATGAAGATAGATGATTGATACAGACTTATTGATTTTTTTTTTTTTGGTACCAGGGATTGAACTCAGGGGCTCTCGACCACTGAGCCACCTCCCCAGCCCTATTTTGTGTTTTATGTACAGACAGGGTATCACTGAGTTGCTTAGGGCCTCACTATTGCTGAGGCTGGCTTTGAACTTGGGATCCTCCTGCCTCAGCCTCTCAAAGTGCCAGGATGACAGGCGTGATCATTGTTAACAAAAGCAAGTACGGACATTGACGAGGTAAAGGGTGTTGTGGTCTGTTCGTGTCAATCAAGCCACAGACTTGGTAAGGCGATTGAGAATAACAGGGTGAGGAAACACACTTCCATATGCAGTGGGATGAGCTTGAATCCAAAAGGTCACTCAGCAGCCTCCGTTTCTAAGCATAGCGAAGCTTCTCTAGCAATGATCCCTAGCCCAGCTGCAATCGAGAGTCAGACAATCTGAAGCAGACACAGGGTCTGTCCATCCCGAGGGATTTGGCTTCCTGGGGTCAGGAGTTGAGGGGGGGTTCCGAGATCTGTATTTTTAAACGGTGCCTGTGCGTCTCTGCAGCTGGACAGAATCCCGACCTGCAGGCGGGCCAGAGAGCCCGCTCTGGGATAGATTCACACGTTTCCAAATGCTCTCTGCCATGCTCTCTCTCATTGCCCCGGCCTCAGAATGGAATCAGTGGGGATTTGGTAAGAATGAAGCCGCAGCCATAGTGATTTATGATCTGGGATCACGGGGACAGCCTCCCGGGATGACCAGGCTGCGGGCGGGAACTGCATTCTGCTGTCCTTTCAACACGGCCAGCCGGGGCCAGGCCAAAGTCGAAGATGGAGAGCCCATCTGCTCGGCTGGAGGGGATGCCAGGAAAAAGCAGATACGTGGTGTTTTGCATGGATTGTGCAAGAGCCGGCAGGCACCGCCCAGCCGTCTGAGGTTTAAAGGGCAGGGTGGCAGAGGGGCTGAGCCTCTCTTCCTGCATTGGAAGAGTCTGGGAGGGGCCCCAGGGTGCAAGGGACCTGGAACACAGGGACTGGGCTCTGGTTCCGTCCTGAGGTGGTTCCTGCCTGAGCCGCTGCAGATGCAGGACACACACATGCACACCAGCCTTTGTCCTCTGCAGGGTGAGGCTTCTCACCTCCACTTGCCTGTCTCTCTCTTCTTAGGAAAGTCTTTCCTAAATCTTTCTAGAAAGTCTTAGGAAAGACACATGGACCGTGGCATTTGCAGAGAGCTCGGGTGTCTCCGGCACTACCAGCACCTGCAGGTGGGTGGAGCTCTGTGGTGGGGGACACCCACGGCACCCAGAACTGACAGCAGCATCCCAGGTCTCCACCCACTGAAAGCCAGGAGCACACAATCCCCTAGAAATGCCTCCACGCTCCTGAGTGTCCCCTGGAGAGGGGGACACACAATGTCCCAGTGAAAACTGTGGCCATACATTAATGATATGATAGCTATTAAACTGATAAGTAATCCATAGCCAGTACATAGAAGATACATGACTGATTAATTGACAGATGATGGATTGAGGCATAGATGATAGACAGGTGACAGATTGACAGACAGATGATAGATAAATGAATAGATGGATGATACAACAGTAGACGCATCACTCACCTATAGATGGAAGAAGAGAGGATAGACAGGAGGAAAATAATAAGTGGGCAGAAAAAGGTTTCCATGCACCATAGGCTAATTAAAAATAGATGACTGATGGATTATAGATATGTGAATGATGATAGAAAGATAGATGATAGATGGATAGACAGATAGATGATCGACACATGACAGCTGGATGGATGGATGACAGATAGAGACTCTGTCCTGCAGGTTCCTCTACACCTGGGCATCTGGGGCTGGGGGTTCTCTGTGCTGGGCTGTGCTGTGCACTGCAGGGTGTGGAGCAGCCTCTCTGGGCTCCACACACCAGGTGCCAGGAGCAGCCCCACCCAGGTTGTGACAGCCACCTGGATAGACAGGATTGGTGGATGACACATAGATAGATAGATGAATAAATAATAAATGATCTAGAGATAGATAGTAGCTATATGGATAGATGATAGATAGATAGATAGATAGATAGATAGAATGATGGATGGATGGATGGATGGATAGTAGATAGATAGATAGATGATAAATAGACAGACAGACAGATGACAGCTGGATGGATGGCAGATAGAGACTCTGTCCTGCAGGTTTCCTCGGCATTGGGGGCACCTGGGGCTGCAGGTTCCCTGGTGGCTGTGCTGTGCACCGCAGGAGCTCACGCAGGTCTCTCTGTGTGATAAAGGACACACAGGGAGCAGTGCCTGGACATACTCATACCGGACAAGGATCCACGTTCCTTTGGGCCACCGAGTCTGTCCCCAACATCCAGGACGAGCGCAAGTCCCAGGGAGTGACCGGAGCCAGGAGAAGCCCTACCTGAAGAGCGAGTCGATCATGCGCTTGGACGGCAGCCTCCAGAGGACGCGCGGCCAGGGGTCGCCGGCGGCGCTGCAGTCCAGCCTCAGGGTCCCGCCGTACCTGACGTCCGTCCTCCTCGGGGACGTGCCGGTGATGCGCGCGTTGGCGGGCGAGCGCTGCACGGTGAGCTGCACGGTCCTGCGCGCGGTGCCCACCAGGTTGGCGGCCACGCACTCGTAGCGGCCGCTGTCCTTGGGCGCCAGGTTGCGGATGTACAGCGTCCCGTTGGGGAAGACGAACAGGTTCCCCCGGATGAACTGAGACGGGCGGATCTGGGCGCCGTCCCCGAGCACCCAGCGCACGCTGGGCGGCGGCGCGGCCTTGGCAGAGCAGTGGACGTGAATGCTCAGCCCCGGGGGCAGCGAGATGTTCTCCGCCTTGTCCTGATGGATGACGGGGGGCAGCGCCGCCACGTGCAGGCGGATGGCCAGGCTGTCCGCCCCCGCTGCGTTGCTGGCCACGCACTTGTAGACGCCTCTGTCCGAGAAGGACGCGTCCTTGATGGACAGGGTCCGGTTCTCATGCAGCGTGATGCGTCCCTCTGCGGGGGACACGGTGTGCCACACCCTCCTGTCCGGGAAGATCCAGGAGATCTGGGGGACCGGGGTGCCCTTGGCCAGGCACTCCATAGCGACTGTGTCTCCCAGGTACACAGTGACGTCCTGGAAGCGTGAAGCCAGGATCTGGGGCTGTTGCACGGTGACGGACAGCACCACGACCATCTTGTCCACGCCGTGCAGGTTGCTCGCTGTGCACATGTACTGACCCCGGTCCTGCGTCTGCACCTGGTGGATGACCAAGGTGCCATTGGCAAGGACCTCAAACCTTTGGATCCTGGTGTTGGGCGTCATGAGAGCTCCTGGTGAATCAGAACACACGCAGTTAGGTCTCACCCCAAAGGCACCCCTTCCGTGTCACCTCAGGACTCAGCTCATGGTGGTGCCAGGGATTGAACTCAGGGCACTCGACCACTGAGCCACCTCCCCAGCCCTATTTTGTGTTTTATGTAGAGACAGGGTCTCACTGAGTTGCTTAGCGCCTCGCCGTTGCTGAAGCTGGCTTTGAACTCGCGATCCTCCTGCCTCAGCCTCCGAAAGTGCTGGGATGACAGGCTTGAGCCACCGCGCCCGGCTGGTGTCCTCCTCTTTAAACCCCAAACTGCAAATGCAGCGTGGGAGAGAGGCTTGGTCACTAACCATGATGTGGAATCACATGGAGAAGTCACGTCCCACCCATCCGAATGGCACCACCATCAAGGAAGGCGAGGAAAGGGATCCCTTGTACATACATGGCTGGGAAAGAAAATTCCCACAACCGTCAGGGAAAACAGTACAGAGGTTCCTCAACAGTAAAAAAAATCAATGGGACGAGCCTGGGCTGCAGCAATTGCACTAGTGGGTGTGTATTTATAGACAATTAAATCAGTACAGAAAGAGACACGGCACCCAGGTTCACTGCAGTACTGTGCACAGTACCCAAGATACGGAAGCAACCTCAGTGTCCATCAAGAGAGGAATGGATAAGAAAACCTGTCCTGTGGGCACCAGGGAACACCGCTCAGGCTTTGCAAGGAAGGAGACCCTGCATGAGGAACAGCATAGACCAGCCGACGGGACACAAATCAAAATGAGTCAGGTGCAGAAACCACTCCTGCCTGGTCTCACGTACTGAGGGATCTACCTACAAAAGCCGAGCTCGCACGCAGAGGGTAGAAAGGTGGTCACCAGAAGCCAGGGGGAGGGGATGGTCTCACCCAGCGCTTCCATCACTCTGATCAAGGCAATTTTACAGGAGGAAAAATTTATTTAAGGCTCATAATTTCAGAGGTTCAGTCCATGGCTGGCCGACGCCATGGCTCTGGCCCAAGGTGA
>JAQQSJ010004476.1:0-10452 GCA_028644305.1 Xerus rutilus
TGTGAAAAGGAGCAGCACATTAAAATTTTAGAAACTTCTTTATTTGTAACAACTTCTACAGCATCACATGTATGTCAAATGAGTATACTTGAAAATTAGCCAATCATATAATCCTGAATATGAAATGAGTATTTTCTCAATGGTAGATCCCATATGCCTTGGAAGGTATTTATATTTGAGGGGTTCGGTTGTTACACCATTCCTCTTGCGTTTGATCATTTAAGACATCAATTCAAAGGACAAAATTAATAATATGTAGTGCCAGGCATGCCTACAGTGACACAGTAGTTAAGTTTTGATAGGAGAGAAATTTTACTGGATTCTGAATTGTACATGACAACATCTCCATCCTATCAACCTTAAAAATATGTTCTATTTGGAGGGATAAAAGGTATTTAGGAGATAAACCTGACACAGAATTGCTATCTACCCTTATAAATGTTAAATTTGTATACATGTTTTGAAAATAAAGGAAAAAGTTCAGCTATCACTCAGACAAAGCCCAGAAAGAAGTCATAAAAATATTATAGTCATTCACCTATCATCTAAAAACATGCCTCTTTCATTCATTCAACAAACTCATTTACTTCCTAAATTCTTGTAAATGCGATCAGCTTCAACCATTAAGGAAAAAGTGAATAAACAAACATCCCTGTCGTATGAGGCTCTCCATCTTGTGGAGCTGGACAATGTATAACTAGACTGAAACACATTAAGATAGCCAAGTGGCACAAGGAAAACACAGGAAAGGAGGGGGGACGTTCTGGAGCTGGGGCAGGGGTGTGATTTTAACTCAAGTGGTGTGAGAAGGTGTCACTAAGTAGAAGAATAAGGAACTGAGGACTCAAAGAACTAAGTCTTAGGACAGGGAGCATTTCAGGCATAAAGGAGAGTAAATGCAGCGCCTGAGGCAGGCATGTGTTGACCAGGCTAGGGTACAACAGTGCCCCATGTGGCTGGGATCAAGTGCACATGGGGGAGAGTTGCAGGAGATGAAGCTGGGGAGAGGGCAGGCATGGAGGTGGGCAGGTTGTGTCACCTGGCATAGCTAGATGAGCATTGTAAGAATTCTTCCTGGGATCAGTGTGAAGAGGGAGGCTATGCAAAGCATCTGAGCACAGGATCAACGTAATTTGATGGACATTTTTAAAGGGTTATTCTGGTCTCATGAGGATGGTGAGTCAGATAGGAGGGAAAGAAGCACCCAGGCCAGTTGGGAAGCTGTCACAGTGATCAGGTGAGAGATGGACCTTGTGGCCTATGGCAGAGTATAAGAAGTGGTCTGCTGCTGGAAATATCTGGATGGAAGAGCAAACCAGCCTATTCAATGCCTTGAAAATGGGCACATTTCATCAATTTTAATTGATGTTTAAATTATAGTCTCAGATCTGTTTGGCTCACCTGCTCACCTTCCAGTGCCTGAGGCAACAGGTCACTGGGAAAGGACACCACTCCTCCTTTGGGCAGGTCTCTTAGGTCTCTATCCTATTGAAAAAAGAGCAAGTATTTGGAAACCACAATATACTCTGCCACATTGCAGTGGAGAAAGCAAGGTTATTGTCCTAAGCACCTGGAAAAAGAGGGCTAATAGTCTGAGATTAGAAATACCACAGGTGGAATTCATCTTAAAATATTTTTAAAGTTGATAACAATATCAAATTGAATTGCAAGATTTAATTTTTTAAATTATTTTGAGAATCTATCATAAGATAAAGAAAGCATGAGTTATTTTAGAAGGTCTGATCAATTGCATGGATGACATAAGATAATCAAGTACCAAGTCATTATCACTTGAAGTGAAATAACAGCACAATTCAAAACAATTAACATGAGGTAATGAAAATACCTGTATTCATGAGTGTAACCCATTTCAAAAGTCATATAATTATTATTCACAGATCATCAGCTACATTTAAGGCCTGGTGATATTCAAGCTGTCTTGCACTTCACATACCTAAGTGTCATAAATACTTCCCTTAACTATAGAAACAGGAAACTAGCATAAAATCTACACAGTCATTATCGACATATTTATCCCTTGTGTGAACGGAGTATTTTGCAGCCCTTTGTGGAAGTGCTGCCGCACAGCTGTATATCATGTTTCTTATACCATCTAAGCCTGCCGGTACATGGGTTTCTAAAGAATGAGGGAGGGTTAATCAGCTTTTGGCAGAGATCAGCAAAATTTGCCAGCGTTTTAGCCTCTCCATCAAGACTCATAAAATATTTTGGAAACTACAGGACAAAAAAACAACCCATCCAAGCAGAAAATTAAAAAGCAATCTGCCAGTTCAATAGAATTCAACCTTTGCTAGGCTGCAAATGCTAGTAAAATAGTTAAATACTCTTTCATGATTACCCAGAGACACAAAGCTACCAAAGAAACATGAAAAAAAATATATAGGCTATGGGAGATTTGGCAAGTAGAAAAGAAAATAGGGCCAGATTGTGCATCTTATAGTTTGGTGTTTTTATTTTGTTTTGTGTTTTAACTTGATTTTCTACCCAGATGCTTAAGAATGCCAAATTTACTTAGAATAGGGAAGGCAGAGGGATCAGCTTCCAACCCCTACTCCAAATAAGAAGCAATTCTTTTTGTCTTGTTTGTTTGTTTCTATATTGAATTCCTGCCTAAGATTTACTTCGGTTACAGAGTTGTATTATTTTTCTCATGGGACAATAAAGTAGTCCCCAAAGTCACTTGTTTGGTGGCTCAGGAAGTTTGTTGTGGTAACTGTCAATTTCAGAAAATTCGAGAGAGGGAGGGAGAGAGAGAGAAATGATTGACAAGTCAAAGGTTTTTTTTTTACATATGACTTTTACTTTTCATAGTAAATGAGACTATTACACTGTCAGAGTGGCCTCAGGAAAGTGAACTTGGAGCAGGATGTGCTGGAGGTGAAGGAGCTGGGCTGGTGAGCACCCGTGGGCAAGGCTTCAAGCACTTCTGAGCAAAGTCTTGATGCTGACGAGGAATCTGCTCACTTTGTTCGTGGACTTCTGTGACAGAAGCAAGGAGTGAACTGATCTTGATTGGATTCTATATTGTTTAGCAGGATCAGCGAATTTTGTGGGTCTTGATGCTCAGTCGAGAATTGACCTATTTTGTGAGATTTTAGAAGGAAAACTCAACTCAGTTTAGATATGCTTGCTTCAGGTCTCTAACTTCTCATATCAGTAAGGTTTCTCTTATGTCATTCCCTGCCAGACAATCCAGCAAGAAATGATGGATTAGTGACTCTGAAATTGCATGATAAGCAACAGGAGGTTGAGGCTGACCCTGTCATCTCCAGAAGATCAAATTATGAAGCTATGTGAAACTGCAAGGGCCACCTACCCCTTGTTTCGTGGCTGCTGTGACTACCATTTTATTTCTCTCTTGGCCTCCTACAAGTAGGAGAATGGGCCCAGATAGAGATCCAAACAGGAAGTGATCAACATCTACCACCTTGGTCAGAAACTGATCATTACCCAAACTGCTGGGAGAGTAAAATGGAAAAAGGCCTCCACCAGGAGGACAGGTAGAACTGCTCCTGGGGGCTGAAGATGATCGGGGACCTTGCACACCTGCGTTAGTCCCATTTCTGGAGCACACATCACACTTACATTGGAAGAAGCTTCCTGCACTTTGCCTGGAGGCATTGCCTTGTTATGGTTATCCTATTACTGAATCCTTTGCAAGCTCTCATTTGACCCAGGAAGAGCTCAGTTGTGAAGCTTCGCCTCCAAGGTGCTGTCAATTATAAAATACATCTCTGTCACTTGGATTGCTGGTGGAGATTCCTGTGAGTCCAGGGAACTTGTAGAGCATAATTATGCTCAGGTACCTCTACTATTAGTCCTCTTTAGTGCTATTTCTCAGAACATGGATAAACAGACCCAATTCATCATTTCTACCTCCACCTGCTTCTTTTTCTCCTCCTCATATTTCAGAGCTAAAAAAGGAATGAATACAGAATTGCTTCTGTCACAGAGCAAAACAATAGATCCAGTAATTGCCCTGTCAAGGGTTTTTGTAGAGAAGTACTCTGAAATCACAATATAATACAAGTCTCAAGGAGGATTTCCTAAACAGTGTATTGCTCTCCCAACCGAATAAAAATAACCTCAACCTACATTTCCTCTTTCAGGTCTAATAACCACAGATCTACCAGGTCTATGACTTTAACGCTTTAACATAATTTACTCTGGACAACAATCTTTGGGGGAGTTTTATTGTATTTTAA
The DNA here is from genome assembly GCA_028644305.1 of Xerus rutilus. Taxonomy (NCBI): domain Eukaryota; kingdom Metazoa; phylum Chordata; class Mammalia; order Rodentia; family Sciuridae; genus Xerus; species Xerus rutilus. Next base: position 4,227 of record JAQQSJ010004476.1, read on the forward strand.
AGTATTAAATACTATTCCAAAGGTCCCCAATTAAATTAAAACATGCTAGATGACAGTAGGTATCTGCAGGCCTTGTCTACCACTTCATTCTGGCTCTGTGGGGATATTTCTTAATGTCCATGGGCTTCCATAGACTGGATGATTTTCCAGTTTTACCTGTTATTTTGCTTTAAGAGCACGTACTTTAGGGCACACATTCCATGAAGACAATAAGACCCTTCCAAGGAAACTCATCCCCAGAGAAGTCCCCACATGCCCAGGTGGGGAGTCCTACCCCTGAATAAATGAGTGCCAAGATATTCTTAGATTTCCCATATTGCTAATTTAGTGTTATTAATAAGAAAAACTGTCCATGAGTGTGATGTAACAGAAAATTGAAGTCACCTTAGGGCAGGAATTACTATTGCAATCCAGCCATGAAAACAGACATTTCCTCAGGTGACTCAAGTCCTTAAAAATAAGATGAAGTGTACTTACAGACAAAGTGGCAGGAAGTCAGGGAAAGCCGGGCAGGGTCTCTCAAGGAAATTAAGCCCATTCAGCGTCTGCGTTCTTGTGTCTTGTTGTTTTGTTCTCCTGGAAATTGGTTTTGATGGGGAGCTCTGGCAAACATGTGTGTTCTGTTGGTTTAATGTGATAAAATGAAAAATAGTCTCACTGGTAGCCAGCCTCTGAGGGGAGATCTAGGAACTGAAACAGAAGCCACCACTTACTAAATGGACTGCTCTGGGACTTGCGAAACATATAAATTATACCAGAGCAGATCAGGGTCACAGGTGACCTACACTGTTTTAACACCAACTCGGTTAGATCCGTATCTTCCGGGATGAGATCACTGGCAAACTGCTGCAGCAGCAGCTCTGCATAGAATCCTGTTTTGAAGACAGCGGTCCCAAGAAGTTCCCTATTTATACCTTCTCCCCAGTCCTGTCACTTATTCCCCTGCTCCAAAGGCCCCCTTCTCCAGTCCTCCTCATTAGAGACCCCCTTGGTTCTGCTGATAAATATTCTCCCCAAACAGCAGTCTGATTAACTTAACTCCAAGTACAGTGGTACTGTCTGTCCTTAGCTGGAAGACTGTGACAAGTCATAAGGAAACAGGGAAAGATAAGGATGACCAGAGTAAAAGTTACCTAAGAGATGACAGGCAAGTTCTTGAATTCAAATATGTAGTTTATTTCTAGTGTTTTTCCTTCTATACATATTCAGTCAAAATTTCCAAATCCCAGTGGCTCAGGAGACTGAGGCAGGGGAATCACAAGTTCAAAGTCAGCCTCAGCAACTTAGTAAGGCCCTAAGCAACTTAGTGAGACCATGTCTCTAAATAAAAAATAAAAAGGGCTAGGATGTGTCTCAGTAGTTAAGTGCCACTGGGTTCAATCCTTGGTACCAAAAAAAAAAAAAAAAGAAAAGAAAAGAAAAGGAATTTCCAGAATATTTTTAAAGGCTTTCCATGGAAATCAGAGACTAGAGTGAATGCTGGTTAACAGGGATCTTGCAGAAGTGTTGAGGAAGAGTTGACCAAAGGATGCAAGAGCTCAGCTAAATAGAGGGGTAAGTTCAGCAGATGATTGTACAGCATGGTGGTAGAAGTTACCAACACTGTATTGTATTCTTGAAAAGTGACAAGATATTAGATTTTAGTGTTCTCACCACACATACACACACATAAAAAAATAAGTTTGTGAGGTAATGGATGTGTTAATTACTCTGATTTGGCCATTCCACAAAACATCATGTATGTGATAAATATATACAATTTTTATTTGTCAACTAAAATGTTGTTTCTATAAGGCTTTCCTGGCAAATCTAATGTGCAACCAGACATGAGAACCAGTGGGTTAAGTATGTAGCTTTTCTCCATAAAATATGCCTTTAATGGAGTTATAAATTACATATATGAAAGGCTTAGATCCACAGGGCAGGCTCAGATCCGTGAGCCTGGTGGATGTGTACACTCAGTAACCACTACCTGGACCAAAATGTCTCTGACTCCAAGGCCATTTTCTCAGGCCTCCTGCCTGTGGTCCTCTCCCACTGGAAAGAATTATTCTTTCTATCACTAGAGGTTAGTTTTGTCTATTCTTGACCATTACATGAGTGAGGTCACATACTACAGATGTTGCAGATGATAGACACGCAATCAGGTGATCATCTAATGGAAGACCTTTGACTCTGAAGCTCTTCAGAAAAGATTTACTTTTCCAGTTTTCCAGTTGAGGAGATCAACATGTTCACATAATTTATTAATGGGACCAAATAGGTTATTTGCAAACCCTCTTAACTGGTACATTATTCGACAACATTGTAATAAACATCAACTAAACCAGAAACTTCAAAATATGTCTCCTGCCAGTACCCAAATTTATGCCTCCACAATTATTATCTAAACTATTTAGACAATCTTCCTGACTAGTCAGTCTTTGGGTCTCTGTTTCATTTATTCATTCATTTCTTTATTAATCAAACACTTCCTTGGGAATTCATTATCTTATGAACTTTATTTTGCATTCTGCTACCTATTGATTTTATTTTCATAAAATCCAGTTCTGATTATGAAGCCGTTATTGGCTTTTAATCATCAGAGCTTCCCAATATGTGGCCTGCTGACTAAATGCAGTCTAAAGATCTATGTTTTTCTTCTTAAAAATTACTTTTGAAATTGAATTATTTATCAATATTTGAAACATGGTCACTCTGAGTGATAATTTAGTACCCTGACTACTCTTCAAATGTGGTAATGTCTGGAAACACTGACTCTCTCTTTCCTTGGATCTGTAGTAGCTTGGCACCCATGGTGAACAAATTATCTAATTCAGAGCATGAATTAGATAGTAACCATGCTAGAAGGACAGTAACATGCAGACACACTCCAGTCATCTCTAGCCTTTTAAAATTTTTAGGCATTTGAGTTTTTTACCCTATATTTTGGTATGGAGCCTAAATTCCTCAGTCAGATATTTAAGGCCTTTGTCTTTAGAAAAACATTCTGTAGTACATCTTGCCATTTCTCATCTGCCTAAAATAATTGTTCTTCCTTCAGTAGTAGATATGAATAATTATATTGTGTTACCTAGAAATCCAATAATGTTGTTTTTCTTCCTATTTTTTTCCTGTCATAGAAATAAGGAATGCCTGTATTTTCCCTTAATTTTGGAGAAGGTTTTTTCTCAACTAACTTCTCAGTTGGTCAGGCTGCAAAGGTAATGGAAAATTAGAATGCATATTGAAAGAAAAGAAAAAGACATTTATAACAACACAGGGAGTCCCCTGATGGTGATATTAAGCAGATTACACTTCTTGTCCCAGGGACGATCTGGGCTCTGGGAGCACAACAGAAATGTGGTTCTAGAATAAGGAGATTAAAAGCAGTGCCAGGGACTGATAGGTCACTGAGTAGAACTGAGCTGGAATAATCACAGGGTACAGTTGATGCATAGGAGCAGCACATTTGGGGGTCCTGCATTAGGACCACAGAAAGCTATCGCTGAGTTTCCAAAACTTATATCTGAAGAAATTGAATAAGTAAATAAGATGAAAAGATGGAGTTTTAGACAGACAGAATCACACAGATGAAAAGAGAGCACAGATTGAAGTGTCTTTGGATTATCATGGGAGACAGGCAGGAGGCCATTTAGGTCCTAAGAACTTGATGGGCCCTTTTGGAACAGTCTAAGCTCAAGTGCGTCTGAAGGTATACATTCCAAGTTTCACAGGTATGTAGGATTTTTGTTGTTGTTGCTTTTTTTTTTTTTTTGTTTTTGCTATGGAATTGTAGAGATTTCTTACATGTTTTGGAAATGAATCCTTTATTCAGATAGATGATTGGCAAATAATTTCTCCCACTCCATTTCCTTTGCCATGAGAAGCTTTTTAATTTGATGTCATCTTATTTGTCTTTTTGCTTTTGCTACCTGTGTTTTTGGTGCCAAAACCATGAAATCTTCACCAATACCAATGGCATGAAATTTTTCCCATATATTTTCTTGTAGACATAGTATAGTTTCAGTTCTTATCTTTAATTCTCCCACCTATTTTTAATTTATTTTTGTGTGTGATTTAAAATAAGGGTCCAATTTGATTCTTTTATATTGGTTTAGTATCTTAAAGATTGAAAACCTTGGAAATGATCAGAAAGCATGGAGCAGTAATTTTGATTAATAGTTGCACTAAGCCAGCTGAATTCTGATTTTGCCTATGTGATCGGGGAGTAAGCACAGATCTCTTTGCAACCTCTCTGGCGTAATGGCTGTGACTAAAATTCTTACTTAAAAACTTCTGAGTTTCACAGAAGGATGCTCTTATTTTCTATAAATTCTTATTAATGTGAATTTGAAATAAATTCACACAAATGCTATTAATTTATATTCATCTTGTTGATTGAAGGGCACATCACACTAATCTTTTCCAAAAGAGTAGATTGAGGTAGAGTGAAGGATAGAAAGAACATCAATAGTTAAATGGTCATTTACTGAAACCCTGGCCTGAGAGACAGGAGCCTGCGCAGGTGTGACACAGCCACAGCCGTACCTCTTCCTCTTTGTCAAGGACAGCACACCTGCAGGGAGTCGGCTCCACACAGGTTGAGTGTGGCCTTAAAGCCCTGCTTTTGATTTTGTTTCCATGTTGTTATTAGTCCAATATTCTAAGGTTCAAAGCTTTAGATCAACATCAAGGAAAGATCAAAAAGGAAAGTTACAGAGCCTAGACAGCTCCGTCAAAAGCAATCACGTCCAAGTTGCCAAACACGAAAATGAATAGGACTAAAATGCAATCAATGGAATTTAGGGGAGCAGAATGACTAGTGGGTTATATGAAGATCAGTGAAGTGCTCGATGATCAGTCTTTGCTGGGCCCCATCTCTGTACTCAACACTCCTTAGCAAACGGTGGTAGATGCAGGGATACAAGTCTAACCAGTCTGCAACCTAAAAGCTGGGTGATCAACCTGCTGCAGTTTGCCTGAGACCCAACTCCGAATGTAGCAGCATTAACATGAAAGCTTTTAAAACATAGATTCCAGGGCCAGGAACTCAGAGTTACTGAGTCCAACTTTTTATAAGTCAAGCTTTTAAATCTATATTCTTTTTATAAAGTACCACTGGTGATTCTGAAAATGCAGGTGCTTTGGAAACTGTCCTAGAAAACAATATGCAGAATTCCTGATTTTGAAGCACTGTTGCTTAAATAATGTGGTGTGTGTGTGTGTGTGTGTGTGGGTGGGTGTGTGTGTGTGTTTCCCTTCCCTTTCCCCAGGATACCAAAAATGCTTTCCTTCTCCATATCATTACTGGAACCTGTAGGGTCACAATGTTTGCATTTTTACACTAGATTCAAACTAAGTATGAAGATGCTTTTGAATTCTAGATTGAGAATTTCTCAAAACACATTTGTTTCCTCTCTCTCCTCTTGGATTTTTATTTCTAGTGACCATCTCAGAGCTTGGACATAGTGTATACTCAGTAATTCAATCAGTTAAAAAGAGAAAACATTTAGGAACACCTTAGAGTATTCAAAATCTGCTCCATAGACCATTAAAGAGAAACATGAAGAAGATAATTCATGGAATAAGTGATGCCTGCAACAAGTTTGGAATCCAATCTGGTGGAGAGACTGGGAAGAAGAGGTTTATAAGCCAGAGGGAAAAATGAACAATACCAAGTCGACAGGCATGATTATGGGGAAAAGTGTGTAAGTAGTGGAAACTAGAGTAGATCACATGAAGATTTCAAATTCTTCACCCAGGAATTAACACGGGAACAGTAGTGTTTTAGTAGGATACATCTGATCTTTTGAATGTATTTGGAGTCCACAGAAACAGGCATAAGGAGACTCTGGTAGATTTTTACACACAAGCCCCATTCAGACTCAAGTAATCTATTTTGAAGTGTATAAGTGAGAGACCCATGCCTTCTCTCTTTTTTGGTCTACGTATGATTGCTACCACAAGACCATATTTGTGAATAGATGGGCTCCTCAGCAGAGTTTTGTGGTGAGCAGCATATGACCATAATCAAAGTTTACTTTTCTCCATCTCTTCATGTATTCAGGGAAAGAGATTGCACCGATCACTTTTGACTCACATGGTTAATATGTAATAATTTGAATGTATGTGATAAGAAGACTGAGAAGATACAATCCCCTCAATTACAACTAGCAATTATTGATATAATTAACATGTATATTTACATATTTCACTGGAAACAGATAACCAACTGCCAGGGTCA